>CM059999.1:36600881-36631412 GCA_030463065.1 Aphidoletes aphidimyza
ATACTACTAACGCACTGTGCATGAATCAAAGTCAACTTTTGCATGAACATGCAAAAAAAATATGGTGAATGATTAGTTGTTTGAAGTCTTACTGAAGAATACACTTAGAACGGTCAATATCATTTGTATAAATTCAGAGAGCGCTAAAGCGTATAACGGTTTGCCAAAGCCTGAACATGCGTCATCGCTGAGTTAAACAAAGAGATTATCTTCCTACCTGCATATTTTGAAGGAAAATTAAGTGACAAAGATATAGAAAAATTAAACGAGATGGAAGAGCCGCTTTATCTTTATTTTGCAGGCAAAAACAAAAGGAACAATTACTGGGTCATATAAAATTGTGCCCAAATCTCATATGAACGATACTGGTACTGATACTAACACCGAGACCGAAACCGATGATGAGGATTTTTTTCCTTCGCAAGATCGGACTCGGGACTTACACCAAATGTATGGCCACAGAGCAAAAAAGAAAAGGAAAAATAACATCATATCAGATTCGTCAGACACATCGAGGAGGGACAACACATCACCTGTTTTATTTATTCATTCGCAAGCAGACACGTCTGCCATACAGAATACATAGGGAAAGTATGAACGTTAGCGTTGTGGCCGTTCGCTGCCGTTCATTGGACTTGCTTTGTGAATGAAACATTGATCAAGTACCGTGCGAAACTCGATTTTTGTTTTTATTTTCAGTGCTCGATGAAAATTTTCCTCTCTACCCTCAGAATTCTCATGCATTTTTGTCCCCCCTCGCCTATGGTTGGACGAAATATACAAATTTATACTACTGACGATCAATACTTGGTGTCGACAGCATCGAGTGCGTACAGATTTAAACAACAACAACAAGAAAATTTGTGTAGTTTCTTTCGACTGATATCCATTTTTCCAATTGAGAAGTGTCAGACTGTGACACGGATACGCATAAGCGAAATTGAGAGCACTTGTTTTTGTTTGTTAGTTATTAAATCGATTTGTAACAAAAAATAATAATAATAATAACGTGTATACGATGAAATAAACGAAAAATTGTCGAAAAATTGTCGAACACTGCTGTACGACAGTTGCTGTTCGACTAAACATGAAAAGTGAAAATGACGTTCTGTACACAACCTCCCCTCCCCATAAATGTCCGATCAGACAGCGATTGCAACAACATCCGACAGCAGAAATAACAAAATAAAGAGAGTCGAAAGTCTTCTGGAAAAACTGGAACCAAAGTTTAACGCATCTGCAAATTGATTGTGATAAACCTCTTTGTCACATACAGCATTAAAACAACAGCTTCACACACGACAGCATCATGAATTGGCAAGACATAATTACATGTAAACAAACATTAAGTGTAGATAATTATAACCGAATGATTAGATCACCACGATTGTTCTACAAATGTTGAGCCCAAAAATGGGATAAAATAAAATGGATTAGGGTGTACCATCAAATCCCTACTATGGCTTTATGGATTCATCGATGGCTGGTGAATCAAATATTCATCGATGCATTAGAAATCAATTTAACCGGTATAACAATCATGGAATTTTTGTAAGCAAAAAAATGAGATTAGAAAGTTTCTCGAGTGTCAGTCAGAGACACAAACATTGCTAATTGACGTCGACTGTGTCTCATTGGAAACAAAAGAAATAATAGAGATATATCCATACCTACATAAATTAATACTTTTTCCGCGTTATGATACATTAAATTTCAAATTGAATTTACCGACATTAGAAAAACTAGAACTGAAAAGTCTCGTTAATAAGAAAATTTCGCAAATTTAAAATCACTTACTGTGAAAGGTTGTTATTTTTTTTCAATCTGATGTTGAAATTTTTACAAATTTGACAAACGAACATTTATCATTTATTTGTTGTAACGTTCTCACTCATGAAACAACTGATATAGAATTTATGATTTAGAACAGTATACAAACTTGTTTCGTGAGTGTAGATTGAAATCGTATTCATGCGTTTACAGTTCGGATGTGTTTCTGTAAACATTGTGATTGATACAGTGAAATTAAACAGTTTTGATTTGCATAAAAAAAATGAGATGTCAAAATATAGTTCAGCAGAAATGGAGGAAACAACGGGATCAAGCAGAAGTCAAAACAGTCCTAAGTACTTCTCAACAGGAAGACTGAAGCGCAAACGTACTACAATGCAAGACTCGTTGACAAGCTCGAACATCGAGAAAACGAAAAAGTGCACAATCAGCTGGAAGTTCAGCAGCTGAATGTGAGTGGGATAAAGATGCCCCAGAACAACCGAAACATAGGAAGTATCAACCGTTGCTGCCGGATTGGAGTGAAAATGAAGACGAAGAAATACAGCTTCAAAGAAAACAGCAAAATTATTTCGCTGTCTGACCTAAAGTTAAATAAAAAGTACAAAATAAAATTCATAAGACACCAAAAATCACAATCCTCTGGACACCGATCGGTTTTGTTCCAGTTGGAAAATGGTGTTGTTTACCTTCCGTTCCGATATCGGAACTATTTTCTTACAAATATTTTCTGCTTCGATTTTACAGAAGACTGTATAGATCCGAGTAAAAAAAGTGATTTCGGGCAAATAATTAAAGGAAAGGAGATTTTGTCACCAAACCTCTATTTATTCATATAATACTAAGATTGTCAAAGTGTTGAAGAAAAAAATTTGTGGGAGGGTGTGCTACATACTACTTATGCAACAGTTTTATCTAAACAAAATCTGTATTGGACGGTGTTACCGTAATAAATGGAAAATTAATGTTTCCATTGTGTTGAAGGTGTGTAGAACAATTAAGCATAATCAAATGTACACAACACATACGGGCGATGCGCGAGAAAGATGAAATAAATTCGGAAATCTTGACAGCAATTTTTCGGAAAAAAACGGCAGCTAGCGACTATCACGCAAAGCTTTATGACACTTTTGAAATCATGTTGGAACTATCATCTAGTTACCAACGATTCGCACAATGTATGAACACATAAGTTACCACACACTGAAATATCATTCACTGGATGACCGATTTGTGCGTACAAATCCATTTTTCCTAATTCTGACAATGAGATTTCTGTAGTTGTTTGAAGATTTCATTTGGTTGGATTGTTTTTTTTTTAAGAACAGATTTGATACGTTCTGTCAATTACAAAACATTGATTTTAATAAAGCTTTTAAATATAATTAAAAAAGCCTCGAAACCAAACTTTTAATACGAAATTATAGAATTCACACAGCGATGACAAGGCCTATTTTGTAGGTTTTTTTAAAGATGTGAACACAGAACAGAAAGAGATGGAAATATACACCTGCATCTATCCATCTCTCTATGTACGGAAATAACCCTTCAAAGTGAGCCTTAAAGTTGTAAAATGGACAGGGTGTTGTCCGTCCGTCTAGTGTCCGTCCGCCCTTCTTCTCAAGTCGGACAATATGCAAAATTTTCGTCCATCCTATTGAATATCACGGACAACATCCTGTCCGATGTACAACTTTAGCGAGCCTTGTCATCGCAGTGGTGATAGAACTATTGGCAAACAATTAGATTGATTGATTATTGCTGTTTTCAAACCATCTCAATCCAGTTTAGTCCATTTTGGTCCAACTGCTCAATTAATTTCATTAAATGAGTCGAATTCCTAGCCGTTGCAAACAGACACCGGGACAGTGAATCTGAAACGAAAGTATAAATATTTCTTTTATTATTTATTTTATTCAATATTTATTGAAATTTTTATGCTTAGCTTAAAATTCTTCTTCATATTAAATATTTGAAGATTCACAATTTTTGATTTACTTATTACTATTGCTTCGAAAACTCAACTGCACAACTGCGCATCGTTTGTGAATTATCTCTGATCGGTTTCGAATCTTGACTCAGAATCTCACTCAGTAAATAAATTGAATTACATTCGTAATCCTGACTTTTCCGCATTGATATGACATTTGGACAATTTAATTCGTCGTCAAGAGAGAAAGTATTGGTTCTACCATAAAAACGGGGAAAATGTTATTTTTCATACAATGTACTGTACTTGAGCACTGTATGTGCTTTTTTGTGCACGTCGCTATGAAATCGCTATTGTTATTATAAATTTGTTAACCGCTCCAAAAGAAACTGACAATGTGATGTCATTTTCAAAACGAATAAAATATCATGGTTTCATTTGTAATAAATACATTCACTTTCTCCATGTCGTCTTATCAGAACAAACACAAATCAATGTGATTTACGCTTAATACATGTATGTTGTACGTCATAGAATCGCCGATTTTTAATATAAACTACAACAGAGTACAATTTGCATATTTTAAGCGTTAATTTACTGTTATATCGATGGCTATGAAGCTACAACAACAATAACATACAATTTTTGCAGTTTGAATGTACACAGTAGATTGTCACGCGCCAAGCGAGCAAAGCTGTAGAACACCCGAACAAGTAGGCTACTCGATGATTTTTCGAATTTTTAAGCCAAAAATCACATCAACTGAACTTAGTCCATTGTCTTCTGTTATACTTTAGCAGTCTCACCACTAGCGTCGTGACAATCTAACTCGGTACAATGGTATTCATAGCATTGGTTATATCAATTTAAAAAGCGATAGACGAACGATAAGAACGCACAACATACACAATATATGCATAAATGTGAAACAACGAATGTTTTGAGTGTTTATTGAAGAAAATTGAAGCAAAAAATGTTAAAAACAATTGTTGTTAACTGTAGTTAACTTTGTCAAAGTATGGAATAAATTTATTACTATGGATAAAATTCTATAACATGGATTTATATTAATATATGTCTTTTTGTCTTTATTTCACTCAATTTTACATTCAATGTAATTATAATACTCAATATTGCTGTCTTGCACTTACATTCGAAGGCATCAGGAGAAAAAGAAGTTATGTACTGTAAATCAGAGATTAAAATAAGTCAGATCTTCCTCTTCTTCTTATTGTGAAATTCATTTTTATTTCATAGAACGCATTGTGATTTCCAATATTTTTTAATTCGGAATAATTTAAAATTGGCCTAAAAAATATTTCACGTTAAAAAATATTAGAAATCACAATTCTATGAAATAAAAATGAATTTCACAATAAGAAGAAGAGGAAGATCCGACTTATTTTAATCTCTGCTGTAAATGTCATCCGGAGAAAATCGAATTTGAAATTATGCACAACACTTTTACAAAAATAAACGAGGATAAATATTTTGTACCACGAACAAATATATGCGTTGATCAAAATACTGAGCATTTCTTCGTCGCTAGTGACGTTGAAAATATCTCAATATCAATGCTCACTGCATTGTAAGATGAGCCTGCTACACAATGCAAACAGTGTGAAGCAACTACTCATAACTTTTTTATACAAAACAATGAGATGTATACGTTTCGCATAAACGCGTCGCATTCCATTTGTACAAACGGTTCAGTGTACAAACGGTACTTCGGCTTGTCGCCTTTTCGCACAAAACGCAAGGCACGTTTGTTTCGTGCGTTATTTGTTGCGAGGCAAAATGCATATGTATCAAATTATGATGAGATGTATTTTTTATGAATATTTATGTTTAAAACTAACGATTTAATGAATAAAATCGATTTTTTCGATTTTTGACTTAAACATTTTTTCTCCTGATGTCTATAACATTGAATTATACTATAACATTGAGAAAACCGCATCAAACACAGTTCGAAGAGCAAAAGAATTGTCTCATCAATACATTGAATGGAATATGTTGTTTGGTATACATTAATTGTTGTTTGGTCACCATACAAACGCATGCCGTCCGATATTTTTCGTTGAAAGCGAAAGTGTATTTCAATATATTGGTGAAATCTTTCAATTACTCTTGGCACTCCGTTTGGTGCTATTTGCTCAATATAAAAACTATAAGCGAGACAGAAATATTTCATTAAAGGCAAATTAGAATGAAATAAATATAGAAAGAAATTATTGTCAGCGGACTTACGCGAGTCGACTTCAAATGTACAACCATTTGACTTTGAGACTCGGTGAATGGCCAGGACATACGAAACAATGAATACGCAGACAAAATATATGTAATACAAAATGCTACGAATGACTGGAGAAACCATATGAACACCCACTCATAGCAGCTGGTCATTATAGATATACACAATTTACAATAACCACGACCGATGTTGAATGCGAATGGATAGACAAACCATTGAGACGGCGATTACCGACTCTGTAGAATTCGTCGCGTCACATGAATGCACGTATTGATATACTTAAATATATTTTAATCGTTATGTTTCTATCGTGTGTGTGTGTGTAAAGGAATATTTTCGCATCGAATTACGCGTCTAAAATGAAATAAGTATCCGTTTTTTGTGCGATTCAATGTTTTTTGTGGTTTTCAATCGATTTTTTTGTGCGATTCGGAATCGCCGATTTAATCACAAAAGATTTAACATCAAAATCATGAAAAAAATGAATCTGATTGATTTACGGCCAAAGAGTTGGAATTCATTGTGAATTTCCATCGTTCTTTCTATAAAATGGGTATTTTATGTCTTTTTAATTCAGTCACAAACCAATAAAACTATTTTTTTTAAAACATGAAATCACACAATTCAAGGGAATGAAATAAAAAAAATTGAACTTACCTTTTGCTAGCCGTTGAAACTAGCCGTTGAAAAGTGTTCTTTTTTCATTCTGTCTGATTGTTGTTTTTGCTTGTGGATTCAGACGTTGAAAGAGCGCTATTCACTAAACTGGCGTTATTTACAGAACAAAAAAAATTAAAACACTGAATTGAAGCCAAATTTTCGGGCAAATTTGTTTAGAAACAGCCATTTATTTGGCTATTTCATAAAAATTTCACCCGATCGAACACAAATTTCGGTTTTGAATCGCTTGTTGTTGCTTCGGTTGATGGAACTCGACTGAAGCGTGAACTGCGCACAACTTTGTCTAAGGGTAGCACCGAAGCATATTTGTACCAATTAAAGTAAGTGTGCGGGTGTGTTTTTGTGCGTTCACCTAGACAAATATAACAGTTAAAACAACAACAAAAAACCACAAAAAAAAGGGATTCGATTAGTAAGTTGAAATCGTCACGCATATTTTTTTGTATATGGTGGTAACCGTTGCTATGGCAATAAATTAAATACACAACGCATTAATGACTCATGTTTTATTTTTTGAACTACTTCACCAGGCACGAAAAATGATACAAAATGCATGAACAAAATTTCGTTGTTTGGTGCAAACATTTCGGTTTTTATTCACTAATGTTTTCGAAAGCCATGATATCATCATTTTATCATTTCAATTCTCGATATTAAACTACTAAACTTTGGCAATGAGTGAATGATATCGATTTGAACTCTGTGGTCTAGCTCACTTGGTGATAAAAGCACGATTTTCGAACATTTTGGCTAATAAAAAGGCATTTTTTTTTTTGCACCAGAATGAGAAATTTGTTTACTGTTTTTTGTCTCATTCATTTATGATTGAATTATGTATTTAGTTTCACATGAAATATTACCTGCTTGCCTCCGATAGCACGAAGGAGAACTTGCATTGAATACACATGCACATTGCACATCGAATGGGAGCTGAAAGATGACATTAGCAAAAGGTTTCGTGTTTGGTTAAGAGGCTATTGAACGATGCCATCTGCTTTTATACCTGTAACGTTTGTGTTGATTTTTTGAACGGGTGCTTCAACACAGACAGAATATGTGTACACTAATAACGCCAGTAACACTAAGACCAGTTTCATATGCTAGTTCATATGCTCCAGCTAAATATAGAGATTCGATCAAATTTTAGATTTTTGAGCAATTTAACCAGAATAAATTTCTTATTTAGCCGGAGCACTTTGACACGATACAAGTGTCTTAACAGTTTTATCGTTTTTTTTTTCATTCGAACGTTTGTCTTAAATGGAATAGGTAATATGAATGCATGAAAATAATGGTAAATCGTAACTCAAAATATTTGAGTACTCATAAATGAAACAACTAGAAATGATTTTCAAACAGAAATGAATTTACAGCGCAAATGGATAGAGATGCACATTTCGCATGTTCAACAAATTTGTAGTTGGAATCAAATCCTTCAAGTTTTTCGAATATACCAAAGCGATATCTCTTACCAAATGGTATTCGTTAACAATATTCATTTATACTTTATGGCGTGAAAAAACTCTTATCATGAAGTTTAAATAAATATTGTAAACAGAAAGAAAGTAAGAGATATCATTTTGGTATATTCGACAAACTTGGTTAGGGCTTCAGTCCAACTATTGCTTTGCTGAACATGCAAACCGGCATTGGTTTGCCTATAAAACTACATAGATAAAAACAGTGCGCACGTAGCATTGAAGTGACGTGACTGTGTGAGTAAAGGCTGTGGTTCTAGCTTTGGCTGCTGTGCTGTGTGGCGTGTACGCAAAAAAAAATACTAAACGTTGGCTACTAAAGTAGCTACTACTATATGGCATATAGTATATGCAAACCAATGCCTGCAGCCAAAATGTGCATCTCTATTTATTTCTGCTGTGAATTCAATTTTGTTTGAAAATCATTTGTTTTTTTGTTCCATTTATGCGTATTCAAATATTTTGACTCATGATTATTCTCATGCATTCATATCATGTCTCTTTCTATCGATAGACATTTGAAATTTACAGAATAGCATTTTTATGTATTGGAATTTGAATTTGAATCCTTATGCGATTAAGACGCAAATGAAATAACATGATCAGAGTTTTCTACTTGATTATACTGATATATCTTACTTAATGAGCATTTGTAGTGCCTGTTCAAAGGCACATTGGAGTGAATGTAACAGATCCGTTTGAAAAAATACAGTAAAGTTTTTTCAAAAATTGAAGACCATTGCATTCATCAACACACATACCGATATTGACTTTACGGCAGAAAGTGATCAAATCAATAATCAACATTTATTTAGAAAAAAAAAACTAAATCAACAATTTTTCCTATGTGGCTGTCACCTAAATCAACACAATAGATTCCGTGACATTTAATACGTATATAAATCTGCTCCAGTAGATTTGAAATTTCAAATAGCGTTAAAATATAAAAGCAATGTAGAGAAAGTACACTTTCGAAACATTTTGAAATGAAAATCTGAAATGCAAGAAAAATTGTCGGCTTTGAGCATCCAGGTGACCATCATTGCAGAAAATTCTTTTAAATCACACGATAGAAAGCAGATAGCTTTACCTTGTTGTCCAGTTATTCAGTTAATTTTTTCAATCCAAAATAATAGCACTAAATGCATTTAGATGAAAATGGAATTCATGTACACAAATATCAATTGGAATTTGTTCAGACACATTCGATTTTTTATTCTGCATTAAACTCAAAATTGATACAAAATTCGCTTAAAATTCATCTTATCATAGTTTAAGGACATAAGTCATAATTTATAGAAAATTCGCTGTAATTCGCTGATTTCTGTCTTACTTAAACTTATAAATCTTTTAGAAATTCCAATTGGTATGAATGAAACAGAGGCGCAAAATAAAAGTGATGATTTTCAAATCGGTCGCGTTGATACGAAACGGAAAAAATATTACGATAACAGTGCAACATGAACACATTAATCCACAAAAAGACTCCAAATAAATGTTGCATTTATTATAAAAATCTTGACCAATTTTCACTTTTATTCGGAGCCTTCCGAATCCGAACATAACCAACATTATTATGCGCATAGATGTTGACATGATCACATAGATTACAGATGCAATTTAGTTGCATCAACTATTCAAAAACGATTTGTATACTGAACAAATTCAATACTTTGTTGAATATAAAATTTTCGTGGTTTCTACTTTTTCAAGCGAGTATGAGTGCTCATTGTGCTATCTACTCAAAAATGCCTGTGCACTAACGTAATCGTATGAAACGAACGCACAAACGATAATGGATTCTTTACAATTGGTGGCACAGTTGTTTCAGCGGCGAATTTTAAACTTTCCCGACACGGTATGGTTACATTCAAAAGTAATTTCACCGGCAGAAGTTCAGTCATGTCAAAAGTCTTTTTATATGCAATTTTTGTAAAGTATGTTTGAAAACAAATATGAATAATAAATAATGAAACTTAATTTGCATCTCAGATTATTCTCTAAAAATTGAAAATCAGTGAGTTTACCTCATCCATTTTCATTATTATTTATCATCAAAATTAATACACTTAAAATTAACACGATGAACCGCAAGATTTTGATAATGAATAAAAACCGTTATTCAAAACTATTATTCTAGCTGTTTGAGCTGTGTCAGAACCTATGTTCAAAACTACGCCAACACCGAACGAGAATTCAAATAAACGTGGTTCGAGTTTTGTCTTCGCGTTGAATTTTTGTGTGTGTAACTAATCGAATCAGACTTTATTGGGACGTTTGAGGCAAATTGATGTCGTTTCCTCAGGGGCTGCAAAGAAACAGAGAGAACACTCAGTAAAATTGACATTCAAATGTTTCAAAATTATATCGATTATACTTACAATCAAATAGTCTTGATGCGAAAATGTTCAAAATACATGTTTGGTTCGGCTGCAGTATACTTTTATGTCTCATGTTGAACAAACTCCACATTCGCAATGGATTTCCAATCTATCACACACATTGTACTCCGATTTTAAGCCATTTCTAAACAAAATAAAATTGGAAAAATAATTGAATTAATTCGAATGCAAGTGAAATGCTGATTTCTGACGATTAATTTCGTGTGCGAGGGAATATGTTTGAATAAAGATTGTATTTTGTTGATAGATTCGTCGGACCAAATGTCGTGTCAGGTATCCGAGTAGATACCGACGTGGAAGTGACTCAAGCCCACACATTTTATTTGACTTAAGATCAACTAATTCAATTTGGCCTCTCGTGTCCAGCAAAATCAATGTAAATCTCCAAAGTTTGAGCCCACAAAAAAAATGAATGTTTTCTGTGTTTTTTTTTTGTCTTAATCACCCCAAATAAAGTTCAGAATCTGAAATTGTATTGAAATTCTGTCCTGACAAAAGATTTTGAAGACAGCATTTGGCCGGCCTTTGACCATTTTTCGACCATTTAAGAATTTTGGGCCAAATCGAGGTTTCAAATGGGCTGTTGGATTCAGAAGTAACGTTTACCACTGGAATGGTCTGAAAGAATAGATGTTATTTTTGGTATAAAACATAAATAACATCTACTCTTCCAGACCTCTCCAGTGGTAAACGTTATTTCCTAATCGAACAGCTCATTCGAAACCTCGATTTTGGCCAAAATTCTTAAATGGCCGAAAAATGGCCAAAGGCCGGGCAAATTCTGTCTTCAAAATCTTTTGCTAGGACAGAATTTCAATACAATTTCAGATTCTGAACTTTATTTGCTGTGATTAAGACACACACAAAAAAACATAGACAACATTCATTTTTTTGGTGGTCTCAAACTTTTGCACGGTAGATCTTGTTATTATATTAAAGTATGTTCTATTGAAAATATGTATGTCCAGGATGTCCACTTACCAACGATAGTTTTAATTGTCACCCATTCGAAGGTTCATCGCCTTCACCCTTGTCCCTTTTCGATGGAAATCGAATATGAATTCGCAAAACCTGCATAATTTGGATTTGGCGTTCAACTGACGTTCGATCCATACCTGAGTTGTTCCCTTAGTTATTCCACTAAGAGACGATGAAGAGAATGTGATCTATTTGAAATGAGAAATGTAAAAAAAAACGAATTCAATTTTAACGGATGCGAAAGTTGCGAGGCGAAATCAATAAAAAACGATCATTTGTGAAAAATCTTAAATTTATGAACTCTTCACTTACCGAACTGAATGCTAATTGGACGTTCAAGCGGATTGGTTGGCTATTTTGTATAAGTGCGAAGTGGTTTCAACCGTAGAAAAGCAAACAATTGCTCAACATGTTCAATGCAAAATGTAACAAAGCACCAAAAGATCTCATCGAACGTCCTTTTTTATCGTCCGAAGCCCAAACCCCGAAGCGTTCACGAAATATGTTGATCAAGATTGTTTTGATTGTGATGTTAATGTGTCTCGTGTCTGTTTTTCTCTACTTGATCCCACGTGGTCTTTGGCTTAAAGCTATATTTATTTCAACTATATTTAACTAATGCAATTACAATTACAATTTCAATTTATCTTT
Source organism: Aphidoletes aphidimyza (assembly GCA_030463065.1). Taxonomy (NCBI): domain Eukaryota; kingdom Metazoa; phylum Arthropoda; class Insecta; order Diptera; family Cecidomyiidae; genus Aphidoletes; species Aphidoletes aphidimyza. Next base: position 36,613,047 of record CM059999.1, read on the forward strand.
GCAAGAAATAACAAAATATTTAGCAAACATTTTTCGCTTGCAACCGATTTATTAATTCAAATGTACTATTCTTAACGCTAAAGCGAATTATCTATCTTCAAATTGTCCATTGTCGATGAAAGACTTTTATCTTAATTACACTACTCAACACGGTCCAGAGTCCAGAGCAGCGACTAGTATAGCGTGAAGGGGTTCCGCCACGAGACTTAAAGGCCACCTAAAATAGTGAAGCTATCGACTACTTGGATGCATTGTTTCTAAGGCTAAGTAGATATAAAATGGAAGAAGGAATCTTTGTTGGACCTCAAATAAGAAAGGCTTTACATAGCGATGAGTTCAGAGGCCACTTAACTCCTGATCAAAAAACAGCATGGGAATCTTTTGAATCCGTGATTGATGGATTTCTCGGTAACCGCCGAAGTGAGAATTACAGAGCACAGGTCGCCAAAATGCTGGTTAATTTTCATAGAATTGGTAGTCATTTACCACTTAAAATGCATTTTTTGAACAGCCACTTGAATTATTTTCCAGACAATTTAGGAGCCTTCAGCGATGAACAAGGTGAACGATTTCACCAGGATATCGGTGATATGGGGGAAAGATTTGCTGGTCTGTATTAAGAGATACGCGAGCTGTTCACAAGCGTAGAGGATCAAAAAGACATTTTTAAAACAATATATTCGACACATTATTATTGTATTGTTTAAGGAATAAATCAGTCTTATATCAACTGCCGAACAGTAGACAAATAAATAACAGAGAACAAGAACACAGGTGTCTTTCATTTATAAAATAACATTACTTTCAGCTCTTTAGCCCCGAACATAGTATAACTTTAGTTATAACATAGATTTTTTGATAATTTTCATTTCCTTCAATAAATATGGCATAAAATGGTTAAAAGCCATAATATCTGAAAAAAGGATTTTTTTTTGGTTTTTCAGAAAAAACTTCGATAAATCACTACTTGTGATAATATAGTGACCAAAAATCTTGTAGAACAATGCGGGAAAGTCTCCTCTTTAATAATCAGGCGCAAAAATAATGATAACTACAGAGCAGTTTTGTAACCAATAATATCTTGCGTAATTTGGCTTGAGGAATGATTGAAGTCATACTGCTCCGTGTAAAATCCGCGATTTTTTTTCAATTGATTTTTACAAAATCTCAGACGTGCTGGCGACTAACGGACGGTGGCCTTTAAGTCTCGTGGCGGAACCCCTTCACGCTATACTAGTCGCTGCTCTGGACTCTGGAAAAATTTGAAAATTGTTTAGTAGTGTTATCAAGTAAAACGCGTTCGGGAGACGGCAGCCAGCGACTATCACGCAAAGCTTTATGCCGTCTTTGGAGACCGAATGGGTCTCTAGACTATCATCTAGTTACCCAGGGCCCGCATCTTATCTGAACGATATTTTTTCCGGGATTTAATTTAGTTTTCGTGATTATTATTATTGTTAGTAAGGCTTCTGGCGCGCTGTTAAGCTCTTAAACGGAGCCAATCACAGTGGAAAGAGCCACGACTGTATTTACGAAGAAACTAGCCATGCAAATATAACCGTCCGTTATAATCGTATTTCTCTTCAAGTGAATCCTAGTAAGCGGATTTCCTTAAATGGGAGGTTTATGTTAGTCGTATTCTGTGCTACCTGGACTGTAGTTGATTTATATGTAAATGATGTTATTGAAATGGAAGGAACATAGTTTACAGATTTACATCATCTGTTTTGATAGATTGACGTCACTGTCTCCCCGTTGTCTTTTTTTTTACTTTTTAAAAGAGAAAAGAGAAAAAACTGCAATCATAACTATCTTTTACTTAAAAACAAAAACTGGTTATTTATTCCGGTTATCGGAAAATCGAAATAGGATCGGCCGAGACCGAGGCTGTTGCTCGGTCGTACTGCGTGGCCGTACATATGGACGTGTGCACGCAGTAATAGTGGTAGATGGGGGTTATCTCACTCTTGAGATGACTCCCCGTCATCCACTTCGGCTGAATGGCCGTTTAATAAGATTATTGGGCGAGACAGTGGTAGTGACGATCAAGCTAACAACAGGACCTTTGATAGATTGATGTCACTGCCTCCTTTTTTTACTTTCTAACTTTTCAGTTAATATCTAAGTGCACAAACTCGGCAGGAGCGGGAAAACTGCACAGGAGAACAAAGATGTCCCTTGTGCAGAGCTCCCAAGCACAAACCCTTGGAGTGCCCAAAATTCATCGCCGTCAGGACTAAGGGCAGGACGGAGCTGTTATATATTTTTGTTAATTTCTAGTTTTGCGTTGCCGGAAGCAGTAGACCGAGCTTCACGATGGACCGCTGGAAGACTCCGGTTGCTGTGCGAATAATCACTGATCGGATTAAGCCGTCTTTTCCAGGTAGGACATCTTGAATTCTAGCTAGTTTCCATCGCATAGGTAGAATAATTATTATAATGCTAGAGCGAATTATCAATCTTATTCCATCCATTGTGAATGAAAGACTTTGATTTGAATTAAATGAAACGCATTTGAAAGACGGCAGCTAGCGACTATCACGCAAAGCGTTATACCGTCTTCGGAATCTTGCTGGAACTACTATCTAGTTACCAATGATTCACACATTTTATAAATTAGAGCATATAATCCGATATATTTATCAGTATGAAAGGACTTATGCCATAAATTTATGTCGTACATCCATATAAAACAATGGAATAGATTTGGAAGTGCATGTCAGCGATTCAGTGTGACTCAAATTTTATTTGGACAAATATTTGCTATTTTCAGCCGAAATTTGGCAATTTCAGCTGCTATTTTCAGCCCATTGGAATCACAAAATGTTGGAATCACTTTAATTAAAATGCAATTCATGGAGGAATGCGACAAAGGCGCGTAGTGCTTCGCGAAATTTTAAAGCTTCGAAATTGACGGCCATTTTCTTATTGAAGTAAAGATTGCCGGATATGGCAAAACTAAGGAAGACTCCTGGATTGATAATGAATATTTGAATTCTGCCACGTTAAGTACGTGTAGACCCGCTATAAAATCAAACAACGAAATAAACAATTGATATTGGTTTTAAGCTGATCGAACAGCTCTTGGCGCGCCACATCGAGTGGCTTGAACGGCAAGAGACAGTTCGTTTATATTTACTTTAACGGCAGAAGCAATTCTTTGGCTGAGTTCAATTTGTTATCTGAGCTGAACTGAACTGAGGATTGAATTTGTTCATCAGTCTTTTCATATTAAATTTTGCATTTATTTCGAGAATCACCGATTCCTTTTAAGGAAAATATATCAGAACATTGTTTAATGGACAAAAATAGAACAAAGAAAGAAGAAAGTGCAACGCATATACCAATTGTTTATATTATGGTTAATGTTAAAATGCAATGACCAATGGTGATGGTCATTTTGCATTTATTTTTAGCAACAAAAATGTAAACCGATTCCTAAAAAGGAATCGGTGCATCATGATATGCATGGAAAAAATTAGTATATAAGAACTGCCGAAATGAAAGGCAGTTCAGTTCAGGATAAGAGCTCTAAGGTAACAGTTGATAAAACTCTCTGACCAAAAGAGTCCACTTTCGAATAAGTGAGGAATAAAAAGGCGAAAATAAACCTTAAAGGAGTTATCACTTATTCATTCAATTACATACGAAACGACTTAAAAACACAATTTTGTGGTTTTTTAGCAATAAATAAATGCATAAGATGCTTAATCATGCATTCAGTGAGAGTTTTCATGTCGATTTCGCCTAAATGACTGGTCCAAAGGCAAAGGGCACTTAAGTTTTGGCAGGCCGATAATTTGGAGGGATCCAATCAATCACATTAACAAAATATTTGTTTAACAAGTGTAGTCGGTTTTTCGGCAAAAACTTTAAAATTTGTAAATTACCTCACTGTCGATTCGGTCTCACGTCCTATTCTCCATTCTGATGGCATTCCAATTCCACTATCACCACAACAGTGCTCACAGCATCCAGAATCCAGAATCGTGTTCGGAAGAAGAAGAAGAGGACGACGAATATTTATATGGAGCTTCATCCAGTGCTGATCCACTATAAATTCCAGATACAAGGGAACCACATATGCTATCACAAGGTGATTTAAATGTACTTGTTAGGGATTTAGACTTGTCAAAAAGAATGTCAGAACTACTAGGTTCACGACTTCAACAGTGGTTTTTACTGCGGAGAGGTGAATTCTTATAATAAAATTCCATTGAAATCGACGGATCTAAAACCAGCCTAAAAGCAGTACTTCTAAATAATGGAAACGTTAAACCTTCTATTCCGGTTGCATTTGCTATTGGCGTAAAAGAGGACTACGATTTCAATGAAAGACATTTGGAATTACATACAGTACCAGCGATTCGAATTCAAAATTGTAACCGATTTGAAAGTTGTAGGTTTGTTAACGGGCCTAAAGAAAGCCTATCCCAAATATCCGTGCTTTATATGCTTATGGGATAGCAGAGCCTATTCTCAACATCACATTAGAACATATTGGCCAGCGAGATGAAACAAATACCGAGGAATATAGTATTGTGGAACCGCAACTTGTTCCAAAGAAAAACATCATTTTACCCCCGTTACACATCAAACTAGGTTTAATGACGCAATTCATTAAAGCTCTCGGAGAGGATCATCCAGCAATGGATTTCTTATACACAATGTTTCCAAGACTATCTTCATTATTTTTTCTGCGTGCCTGTTTCTCGAATTAATTCCACATTTATTTATAAATAATATTAATTTTCAACTCAAATGAAATGTCTAAATACAAAACCTTCCAACTCGTATTTTTAACGTACAAAAAACAAACAAAGAAAAGGGACAATTTCGATGAATTTTTGGAGTTGAATTAACAAAAATGTGAAAAGTTACAGCACACTGCTAACAATGTCAATACCATGCGATTGATACTTAAATATTATGCGGTCTTTTTGTTGCACGTCAATGATGCTACAGTACATGAAATTGCAAGCATTGTATTCGAGAAAACATTAATCGAAAACAGTAATTTTTCTTAACTCTTCACAATTTTGTTGATTCAACTCCCAAAATTCATCGAAAATGTACTTTTTCTTTGGTTGTTTTGTTTTTTGCAACAAAACAGTAGCCTATAAAAATACCCAGATATGGCGCATAACTTGATTTTAGTCAAAAACAAATACACAAATTATGAATAAATTTTTTTTTTCAGTTCTATTGATACTCGCGTGAAATCAAAGTTGTTCGTTTTATTTACAAATACTCTGAATTTTCTGCTTATTCTTGAAGCTCATTTCATGTTGATTCACGACCTAATCGTCGATTCATGATAATAATAAACAATAATTCACATATATTCAATATTTTATTAACTTGGGCAATTTATTCACATTGAAACTTAATTCAGTCACTTTCGGCCTGAAAATTGATTTCTGGAGTCACTGAATGAGATATTAAGCTTTATTTTCGATCAGATGGCGCACTTCGACTTAATGAAATGCGATTTTTGGTATGAGAATTTGAAAATGTATGAATTCACATGCAAAAAATGTTAAAACATATATGTTTGTCTCAGTCACGCCAGCGTGACGTGAACGCTGTAGATGTGAACGCTGTAATCAAATGTACTGTGTGCTACGGTGGCGAACGTGGTACGAAGCAAACAAAGACATTTGAAAGAGACATATAGAGATTGTTGTTTGTGCGCAGCGTGAGAGACAATTAACAAATGTAGTTAGCCAAATGACTTTGGACAACTGACTGTACATTATTACCGGATTTTATTATATATTAGATGAGTTTGTGGTTAATTTTTTTCAAAAGAAAATTAACTTGATTTTATCTCGGTTTCGACAATTTTTTTTGTTTTTTAACACTTTGTTCGCGGTCAGACGATGTATTTCAACTAATAAAAAAAAACGACAATTTTCGTTACCAGTAAGCCACAGCAAGCAACAGTTGATTATTTTCACTGGCAAACATTCAAATAAAGCAAATATGTTAACGAACAGATGTTTGTATACGTTTTGATATATGAGTGGCTGGGAATTTAAAATGCGAATACAAGATCATTCGAACAAAAGTACAACATGAAAATGGTTTTAGTAAAAATCATCATGATTTTGGAATTGTGTTGCGTTTTTACTAATACACTTTTCTTGTCGCGCAGTTTGCAGGGCAAACACTGATTTTTATGTTGCGCCTTTGCTTGAATAATTCATGTTGCATTTTTACGAAATATTTTCCATGTGGCACTCCTGCTTGAGTGATTCTGTACTCTCATTTCGATTCTCAGCCACTCATATCTATTTCTATAAATATACACTTCCGGCCATAAGTTTGGGGTCACCCATAAAATGAAATTTTTCTGTCTTTTTTGTCTTATTTACCCCAAATAAAGTTCAGAATCTGAAAGTGTATTGAAATTTTGTTCTGATGAAAGTGTTTGCAGACAGCATTTGGCTGGCTTTTAGACATTTAAGAATGCCTCCCCAAAATCAAACGTTCGAAATTTCAACGGGCTGTTCGATTAAAAAGTTGTGTTTACCACCGTAAAAATCTCGAAAAGTAGATACTATTTTCGGTATAAAACATTAAAATTGGCCGGCATTTGGATATCTTGACCAACTTCATGGCCGACTTCATGAATGTTTCACTTGTTTTATGTTTAATTAGTTTTAATGTATTTCCATTCATTTTCACTATTCTTTTGCTTATGTATTTTTATCGGTTAAATTCGTCGTTCTATATTCGTTTCATTGGAAAAGAAGGTGTTTATTACCAACCAGTCTTTGGTTTCGATGATTTTTTTTATACGAATTTGGTTGGAATATCTATACGTTTCGCAAACTCTTATGTTAACAACTGTTAGAAAAATGTTAATGTTTTAATGTTATGTCTCAAAAACGCGTTTATCTGAATGATATAAACAAAAAACAACACGATTCTTTCGATCGTTCATTTTCATTTAGATTGAAATATTCTAATGAAGAAACGTTGAAAGTGCAAAGTGTACACAAAAATATATTCCAATTCAACTGAAGCTTTCACTTATTAAATAAATAAATGAATATGAATACAATAGATGAACCATTCCATGCAAACATATCCGTACTTATTCAGTGCAATATTTGTATGTGATTCTCCGGCTTGGCTACATTGCCTTTCGTTCGTCGATAAGACACTAACACATGCTCAGGAAGGAGAGCGATACGAACGTCTTGTGCGTGTGTCACTTCTAGTGATTATCTAGAACATTCTGTATTTCAACGATTTAAATAATATCCGCGCACTCAAATATCCGTTGAATAACATACAAATTTTGTATTGAATATGTGTCTTATCACTGCGGAATAGCGTATAGTATCTAGTAGATACATATGAATGCATGAGAATAATCATGACTCAAAACATCAGAGTATGCGAGAGTGAAACGTAAAAAAAAAACATACCGAAAAGTGAAACAAAATTATAATTTTCAAAAAAGAAAAAGTGATACGCATAAGTGAAACAAATAGAATTTAAAGGGAGCAATTACAACATAAAAAGAAAAAAAAATTCAAATATAAATTGTAATTGAAAACACATCGAGACAGTCAAAATTCGAAAAAGTTGGTTTTTTGAATCACCCCATTATACAAGTAACAATTCGAATTGGTTGATCAAATTTGAATTTTTATTAGACATCAAATTGATTGGTAAATTGGTACGCTTGAAATATTCCTTATCATAATTTGAATACGTAAGGTCACAGTTGCAATTTCCAAGGCGCACGATTGCTCGGTACTATAATGGTGGTTAATTTCACTTATTCAATTTAATTTTTGAAAAAAATCATTGACGATTTTGATCGTGAAGCCGTTGCGCGCCGTGAAAATTGCACTTTAATATAATATATTAAATTGATAGATGATTCGCAGATTATTTTCTTACTTCTGTCTTATTAGATCCATAGATATTTCAGCAATTCTAATTGGTATGAATGATAATGAGGCCCAAAATTAAAGTGATGATCTGAAATCGATTGCTTTGAAGCGAAACAGCGAAAGGATGCTGAGCCTTATTTCACCAAAAAAATGCTCATGTGAAAATATTCTCACCTTTTCCAATGTATTTTAAACGGGAGCTATCGTCAAAGTTGTCATATTTTTGAAAATATTCTCAAATATATGACAACTTAGAGACAGCTCCCATTTAAAATACATTGGAAAAAGTGGAAATATTCTCACATGAGCAGTTTTGGTGAAATAAGGCCCTGAAATGCATTTCAATAACCGTGCAACATAAACAAATCGATTTTCTTTGGGTCTTTGTGAAAAAATTGGCCATGTAAATTATATGACATTTAAATAGTGTGTGTGGCCACTAAATTCATAGTAAAAAGGCGTAAAACACCAAAAACGATAGTAAATCTACAAGAACCTCAACACAACTATGACTTAAATTTTAACTGAATGCGAATTTTTTTCATCGATTTGCATTATTGAAATGTTTAAATTTAAAATTAACTTGTTGACAAATTCAATTGAAATAAATGCTAAATTCCTTTTCCCGCGCACGAAACGTATTCGGCTTGCAGAAAACGCTGTTGAATTTGCGTGTGGTGTTGAATATTAGTAGACACATGAAAAAAAAAAACAAAAGTCAAATGATGTGATGTGGAAACATCAGAACTTCGTTTTTGTGTTGACATATCGAATCAGGCTTTTCGGGTCGGTTCGAGTTATTCGGTCTTTAGTTTCTGCAAAAGAACACAAGAATTCATCAATACAAATCAATTGATTCTCTCAAATTTGTAGCATTCAGTCACTTACAATTGAATTGCCTTGATGCTCAAATGTTCAAAACACATTTTTGGTTCGGGTACGGTATTGGGGAGAATTCATTTAATGCTTCAACAACTGCATATTTAAAAGTCGTCTCACGTTAAATAAATTTCGTGTTAGAGATGAAATTCCAATCCATAATACTCAATGCACCTCAATTATGAGTCATATCTAAAGAAAATAAAATGCAAACAATTTGAATTAATTCAAATGCAATTGAAATACTGAAGTGCGTGATCATTGATCAAGTGTGTTAGAACCAAGAACGTGAAATGTATTCTATTGAAAATATGTATGTCTAGAATGTCCACTTGCCAAGGATAGTTTTAATTGTCACCCATTCGAAGGTTCATCGCCTTCATCCTTTTTTCCTTTTCAATGGAAATCGAATCTGAATTCGCAAAACCTGCGTAATTTGGATTTGGCGTTCAACTGACATTCGATCCATACCTGAGTCGTTCCCTTAGTTATTCCACTAAGAGACGATGAAGAGAATGTGATCTATTTGAAATGAGAAATGTAAAAAAAAACGAATTCAATTTTAACGGATGCGAAAGTTGCGAGGCGAAATCAATAAAAAACGATCATTTGTGAAAAATCTTAAATTTATGAACTCTTCACTTACCGAACAGAATGCTAATTGGACGTTCAAGCGGATTGGTTGGCTATTTTGAATGAGTGCGAAGTGGTTTCAACCGTAGAAAAGCAAACAAGTGCTCAACATGTTCAATGCAGAATGTACCAAAGAACCAAAAGATCTCATCGAATGTACTTTTTTTATCGTCCGAAGCCCAAACCCCGAAGCGTTGATGAAATGTGTTGAAAAATATTGTTTTGCTTGTGGTGTTAATGTGTCTCGTGTCTGCTTTTCTCTGCTGTTGGTTTCACGTGATCTCTGGCTTAAAACTATATTTACTTCAACTATATTTAACTAATGGAATTACAATTACAATTTCAATTTATCTTTGCAAGAAATGACGAAATATTTAGCAAACATTTATCGGTTGCAAACGATTTATTATTTCAAATGTTGTTCGCAAAGCGAAGGTTAATTCCATTAGAAGAAATTCAACTAAACAAATAAATATTTTACGAAGTGATTCGACCCTTGCCGTTAAAGCTGCAAGAGCGCACCAAAGGCTTTTCCTCAAAATTGTAAAAAACTAACGCTAATTCAGAAAAATAAAAATACCAGGAAATCGAATTCCAAAAATTAAAGCATTTTATTTTCCAAAACCTTGGACAAAAAGTCCAAGTGAATGTTTATCGAAACATTTCTGGTGCCGAAAGTGAGTCATCAGGAAGATACATAGTTCGCATCCCTTTCAAGGAGACTATTAAAAATGTGGGAAGTTCGAGAAACATGGCGATTCTATAGGAATCTTAGGAATTTGGTTATTCTATAGGAGTGCCTGTTGATGAAACCAGCCAAGTAAAAATAACGATAAGGTAAAAATTGGATCTTATCATTATCAATTTAAGGTGTATATCACTCCTATTATAACTATAGACTTGGAAAAGCCAATAGCACGCGTCAAACCAAGAAGCAAGCCAACTCAATCAAATACCATTCGACGAAATTGACTAAATGACATTAATATAAGATTTATCAAAGATCAGCATCAGAAATGTTTCGTACAGAAACGTGATCTTATTGATTTCGATGTATAAATACCAACAGGTGTTTCTGATTTCTCCTGTTGGTCAATTTCTTATTAAAATTGCGTATTTAACTATTGAACATTTTTTAAAGGTCAATCAAGCTATTGCTAATGAGAGCTTTGTTTCCAAAGTATTACGTTTGATGTTACATAAAATGTTTGTCTTGAGTTTTATGATAGATGAATTTCTTCTAATGGGATTAACCTTCGCTTTGCGAACAAATGTAATATTCTTAACACTAAAGCGAATTATCTATCTTCAAATTGACGATGAAAGACTTTTATCTTAATTATTAAGTAAAACGCGTTCGGGAGACGGCAGCCAGCGACTATCACGCAAAGCTTTATGCCGTCTTTTTAGGCCGAATGGGAACTATCATCTAGTTACCCAGGGCCCGTATCTTATCTGAACGGTCTCACCCAGGTGTTTCTTTTCGACACGCTTAATTTTACTAGTTGTTACAATTTTTTTGAGTTGTTAGATTTCAAATTCTTTCAAATAATTTTAGTCTTATAGTGTTCTTCGTCGTTCGAATATCCTCCCGCGCGCGTAAAAAGTGAAAAGTGTTTTTTCCTTCCTTTTTTTGAAGTGAATTTTCAACCATGTCTTTTATCATACAATACATTGCGTATAATTATTTCCAACGTTCCCTGCGTAATGCAGGTGTGATTTGAAATCAACCTGCTAATCGCAACGAGGAACGAAGAGTGAAAATTATAAGAAACGTGTCAAGGTATCAATTACGAGACGATTATGGGAAAGTTCACAGGCTCCTCGAGGGGAGGAATTATCTCGGAGAGTCTCAAGATTGTATTGCTGAAGAAACTAGTCATGCCTCGATCATCGTTGACCGAGGACGAATTCAGATAATAATACAAGCTGGCAAGCGGACTTTACTTAATGGAAGGGAAGTTCACGTTAGAGGCTGTGAAGCCTGGGCTTCCATAACCCTCGACAAAAATGATTTAATTACATTTGGAGAGGCATCCTTTCGGGTGGAGTCTGTAGACTCAAATTTGTTTGAGTTTTCGGACTCAAACTCAGATTTGGATTAGTCCTCAATTTTTTTTGTAACTTGTAAGTATAAACTTCGCTATCTTATACCTATAGGTTTTGATTCATTTTTATATATTATATTATTATTTTTCACGATCAGTTTCACGATGGGCCGTTTGAAGACTCCAGTTGCTGTGCGGACAATCACTGATCGGATTAAGCCATCTTTTCCAGGTAGGACATCTTGAATTCTAGCTAGTTTCCATCGCATTGGTGAAATATTTTCTTCTTTCATAATTACCAAATCTCCTTTTTTTAGATTTTCTCGTTCTTGCTGCCACTTTGACCGGTTGATGAGTGAGCTGAGGTATTCGTGGTGCCATCTATCCCAGAAATGTTGCTGCATCTGCTGCAGGTGGTTCCAACGTCCCAACCGGTTGATAGGTGTTTCACGATAGTCGTCACCATCAGGAAGTTTCACGATAGTCGTCACCACCAGTTTTGAAAAATCGACGAAATAGAGAACATAATAAAGAGCCACCATAAGCTCTATGACGAAACTAACTGGGACGTGGTCGGACCAGTCGAAAAAATAGGTTACGAAAACCTAAATACGAATATAGATATAAAAAGGCCAAGACAAGGTGAGAGAAATTAAGTTTTGACTTACACTCAAAACTAAAAGGTAATCAGTTTGTAAAACTCACTGTATTAAAAGAGTTTTCTTTACGATTGGACAAAGAATAAAGGGATTTTGTTAGGGTTAACATAAACTTGGATTCAGTACAAGTTTTAAAGAATACAACATCAATTGTTAGTTTATAATGTCAAAGAAAGCCTTTGGCGCGCTATTGTAGCTTGAACGGCAAAGGGCAATTCTTCTTTTCTAAGTGATACGGCTAATTAATTTATGAACCCAATCCCTCCTCCAAAACCGAAAGTTAATCAGTCACCAATTTCACCAAATGAAGACAGTGACAATCAATCCTCTCAACATGATGCCACTTAAATTTTGGCCGACGCATGGATGAGTAATCAATTTTGCAAACATTTATCAAACATTTATCGCTTGCAACCGATTTATTAATTCAAATGTAATATTCTTAACACTAAAGCGAATTATCTATCTTCAAATTGACGATGAAAGACTTTTATCTTAATTATTAAGTAAAACGCGTTCGGGAGACGGCAGCCAGCGACTATCACGCAAAGCTTTATGCCGTCTTTTTAGGCCGAATGGGAACTATCATCTAGTTATCCAGGGCCCGTATCTTATCTGAACGGTCTTGTTTCCGGGATTTAACTCAGTTTTCGTGATTGATTGTTATTATAATTGTTACGGTTAACATTCACTTGGACCTTCTGTCCAAGGTTGAGAAAATAAAATACGTCCAATGTTTGAATTCGAATTCCTTTGTTTTTATTTCTCTCTCTGAATTAGCATCTAAAAGGACCTACGATTGGTTTCAAAAATTAATTAGCCTTATCACTTCGACAAGAATTGAGTTTTGCCGTTCAAGCTTAACAGCGCGCCAGAACCTTTTCTTAAAATCTAAACAATAAAGCAATTCATCAAAGGAATTGACCCTTGCCGTTCAAGCTAACATCAGTTAGCGCGCCAGGGGCTTTCCAAAGACAGTTATAACCGTAGAAGCAATAAATAAATAAAGAACGAAGTAATTTCAACCAAAAGTGTTTATTTGATTTTACAACCTTGGGTATTGGAACCCAAGTGATGTGCGAAAAGCGTACAATCATCATATTACTTTTATGGGAATCTATTTGCTCAAGTGCGCGTCGAAATCGATTAATGATTCGTGAACAAAGGGCCGAAGGAATGCCACGACTTGTTCGACATTTTTCGCCTTTTTATTTGGTTGACGATCGAGGAAATGTGAATCGTCTTCTATACAGAAAGAATGCCATTGGAACGAGTGATGATTGCATCTATGATGGAACGAGTCATGTTATCATAACTGTGCGTTATGATCGTCTCTCGCTCCAGGTTAATCCCAGTAAGCAAGTTTCCCTAAATGGACGGTCTATTATTGTCATCGGTTGTAGCGCCTGGGCTGAAGTTAATTTATATGAAAACGATGTGGTTGAAGTGGAAGGGACATTGTTCCAACTAATAGAGGTAGAGTTCGATCTCACTCTTGACTCGAACTCAGAAACTGATTTTTAAATAATCTAAATTTTGCCGTAACTTGTAAGTATTTTTCATTGATTTCTTCCCCATTTGTGAACCCATTGCAGGTCCTTTTATACAGACTTGAATGCACATTAATTGCTACAAATCGATGTGCAATGTCGATGGTGCAATTTTGATATATAATTTGAGATTCGCATTATTGTTTACATCATTCTATATAATAATTCATACTACGATTTAGTAAAACTTGGCAGATTTTTCTTCAGATTGCTAGTGAAAAAATCCCCCATCGAAAAAAATCAACCTAGCAAAACCCACTGCCACAGTCAAACCTAACAAACAAAAGTGAATAAACTACTCCCCAACGACATTATAAAGATAAAATCAAGGATCCACCTACACCTCGAGCACGCTATCGAAGTCAACCTCTATTGTAAAAAAAAGGATAAGTTGGAAAAAATTTGAAGCAGCCTTTCATCAGACTAAGAACGAAGATTTTACGACCGGATTTAACCTGTTACGAGAAGATAAATTGGGAGGAGTTTGAAACGCAAAAATGGAAATAACGGACCAACTCACCCGGAAATTGGAGGCTGTGGAAGCAGTCAAGAACAAACTAACACCCAACTATCTAAAAACAGCCACAGTAGCCGAACTATTTCACGATATTGACGACCCAAGTGAAAATAACTGTCCGCGATTCACGTTGCGTTCACAGTATATGTGTATCAGCACCACATAAGTCGACGTTGCTAACACCGAACACACGTTCAAGTATTAGTAACTCTGAAACGTGAATTCGGTGTGGAAATTGCGTGTCCAGAATACGCTTAGTTCGCGCATTGCATTGGTGGACACTCACATCACAGCAACATGTGACTGCGATTCCAAACCTTCGACAACTCGAGACGCAGATGAATTCGTTCAAGCTTCAGACAAGGTTAAGGCAGGCACCTCAGATTCTCCAGAATCAAGAATTGATAAAACCTTGAAATTACTGTTCGGTTCCGAACTTGTTACATCAGCATAGAAAGGTTTCAGGTTGCACGAGTTGAAAACAATTGCTACAGAATTAAACTAAAATAAATAAGGGATTGTGATGAAAACAACAAGTGTTTCAAAAGTAGCTCACAAAGTAGTTGTTGTTAAATCAACATAAAATGAATGAAATGGTCATGTAGGCCATTCAGAAAATAGGTATAAATAAGCTGTACTTAATAGGTAAAATCACTCCAAAACCATAAGGGAGGGGAACAACTTCGAAATCTTAAGGCAGAAGGTTGTAAGCAGTTAAATTATCTCACTTCAAAAAAGAGATAAAAAGTAAGTTTAAAAAATAAATAACACTTTTAAACATAAACAAACACTAAAGGCCTCAATTGAGCTTGCAAAAAACAGTCGAAATGGATTAAGAATTGAAACAATGGATATAAGCTCAAAGGAAACTTTGCAAAATGCCAAGCCAAACATAATCACTGAATCGGGTGAATTTGACAAAAGAGTGACTGACCTCGAAAAAAGGAACTTATCTGCAGCAGACACACACGGAGACCGTATTGTCTAATAGCTCGCTAAATCACAAAAATTGCAAGCGCAACATTTCTCATCTTCAGAATGTTGCTTACGGTGTTAGCATTATCGATTATTATTCAAAGGTTTTGATTCTGCTTCTAATAATGTAATAACGGTGTAAAATGGACAAATGATAGTTTTCTGGTGGAACATTTAGTGCTTTACCTAGTTTACATCGTCAACAAAATTTGACTCTCAATTGGAATGTAATCTGCTGAGTGTTTATATGGAGAATTTTTTTTGACAAATTGTAAACTAGACTAAAAGTGTGAAAAAACGTAACTATATTTTCATAGCATGTGAATTGTAATTCACCAAAATATATATGTGAATACAAAATTATGATGCAATTCCTGAAAATGAACCCCCAAAAATTCGAAATGAGTAGCAATAGATATTAAAATGGGAAGATTATTGCCTACTTTTGGGCTGATATAACGTCCCAACCACTTTTTGGCAGAGACGAAATATCGCACACTCAGTTCAAAGTCCGTCTCACTTGTATGAGAGATAAACCGTTCGTGTGCGCTGCTATGCTCACTACGATGAATGTGGCAGCGTATTCAACAGAATCACAACAGATTGAGTTAACCGTTCTGAACGATGTGCGCACAGCTTCTCACTCAAAATCTAATGCGAAGAAGAATTTTTCCTTTCTTCCTTTCTCTCTTTCTTCTTCATCTTCTTCACTTCGTAGCTGTGAGTTTATGTGCGCACGGCGTTTGAGTCAACAGACACTCAAGTTTTTGTGAATTATCTTCCACTGTTACTCATTCGGTTCGTGTGCTGTATGCCGCACACAGAACTGAGCTGTTTTCACTACTCGTCGCGCACACTCAGTGCGCTAGATCATCTCTGCTTTTTGGTCCAATTTTCCATATATTCTGAAATTTATTGCTTACTTCTTGGGACAATAATTAGTGAAAAATTACATATAAATCCATTATTGGCCCAAAAGTAGGTAATAATCTTTCCATTTTTGTGTCTGTGTAGAAAGCTTGATTACTTGATTGAATGCTTCACTAAAGAATGCTTCACTCTCAATAACAACAAACGAATAATTGTATAGAAAAACTTACATATTCCTTTTCATTCAGTCCGCTCACAATTTTCACTGTCGATGTTCGCTGCCGATGTTCGCTGTTCACTCTCTTGGCTGATCCTCGTTCAACCTGAAATTTAACAATTCAGGCTGTTAGTTTCAGTGTTCAAATCAATTTGTCAACATTTTGGATTTTTTTTTATTATCAAAGTTTTTTATTATTTTCATCTAAAATTAATTCTGCGATGGAACTTGCAATGCAAATGTGTATCTTGCTAGATGAATTTTTATCTAAAATGCAGTATCTTCAATGCCCAGTATATAAGTTTGACTTGCAACAACAACAAAAACACTAAAATGCCAAGTTCACTATGACGCTTTTGTGTACTTTATACCGCAAACCGAACTAAGGAAACAATTTCAAGTTTATTTTTAAAAATCGGCTAATTTTACAACTGAGATTTATTTGATCAACGAAATTTGAGCTTATGGCAACATTTTATCAAAGCTGTTTTCACGCACACACAAAAATGGACTGCATACTTTTGCTACGCAAAGTGTGTAGCAAATGATTTACACTGCAAAATTTGCATGGAAAAAAAGATGTATGACATACTGTATGTAAACAATTTTGCATACTATGTCACACATCTTTTTTTTCATACAAAATTTGCATAGTAAATCATTTACTACACACATTGTGTAGCAAAAGTATGCAGTCCATTTTTGTGTGCAATCAATTACATTGCCCTTGTGAAAAAAAAACGATTGCCAGCCAGTCGACTGTTAGACGACTATAGTCGATTGATTTCACATTAGACGGTTTCAGTCGATTGCCAATCGTTTTTTGTCCCAATTTAGCCGTTTGCCAAACGACTGTCTGTTCAATCGTTTTATTTTCAAAAGGGTGAAAAGCAGAAAAATGAAAATAACACAGTCTGTATTTGCTGGAATTTATAGAGACAACTGTTTTCATTGAATATAAAATTCGAAAATGTTATCTGCTTCACTTGGTTAGTTTCGGCATTCTATGAATGTTAAAGTGAGAAAATGATGTTCTCAGAATGTGAAACATATAATTTGAACCGAAACGGCCGATTCATTCATGCAAATGTAAAATGTGTAAAAACACTTGTTCAAACAATATCGCTCTGAAATTGGAATGGGTGCGAGACGACAGTGAAAAAAATCGACCTAAAACCACGCATTTTTGTCAAATCTCTCATTTAAATTGCTTATTTGACTGAAAATTTTCCATTTAAAGATTCTTTAATACAGAATTGCGATCACTGTTGTAACAATATAAGTATAAAATGAGAATCGAATATTTGATGTGCTTTTCAGAGACGTGTTTTTTACCAACAAAAAAAAAACGCACTTTTTTATAGACGTGCGTCATTGGTTCCTGCATTAACGTTAGGTGCAATGACGTGTGGAATGCGTGCAATAAAATTTGCACTATGCACCCGGTTGAAGTCGAGTGAAAAACGTCTCTGGTGCTTATTAATTACTTCCACTTCCTTTTCACTTAAAAAATTTCACTTGAAATCACTTAAAATGCCGAAATTAAACTGTAAATTCACTTTTTTTCAATGTTCATTTAAACGGAATACGGATACACAGATACACGTCCACAATCATCATCACGACCAAAAAAATTACCTTTTTTTTCATGAGAAACATTTGAGAATAGCGATTTTTAGCTTACGTTGAACCACGTGTTATTGCTTTTCGTCATATCGTGGACTGAACAAAAACCACATTGAACATGTGCAAATGTGCATTATAAACCTTCTATTGAAAAATTAAACCACTTTTATTGATGACTACGTTTATTTGTCCTTTCATTTGAACTCTCAATTGGTTAACATTAATGTAGCTCTTTACTTACACGAACTCATTTCACAATTCACATCAACTAAAGCACATCTATTTGCCAATATCGAACTCAAAAGTACACTAAAAAAAAAAAAAATCCGAGCGAATGATTAATTTAACATCAAAAACACTTTTCTCAAAGAGCACTTTTCGTCAAAATCGAAAATTAAGTTAAATGAAATGTGGAATCAATGGCGTTAATGAAACTGAAAAAAAAGTTCAGCTCTTTAGTTGGTTTTTACTCTTGTTCG
>CM059999.1:36631512-36664512 GCA_030463065.1 Aphidoletes aphidimyza
GTGGTTAGAGTTTAAAGTATGTGATTCATGTGATTAATATGCACCCAGAAGTAGACACTAAAAAATCAAACAAAACTGATTATCCATTATTGTTTTAAAGCACTTTTGATGTTTAATCTAAAATATTACTACTACTGTGGCGTGAATCATTCATTTTTAGTGCAATATGGCACTATGAATATGTTATAATTAAACTGAATATTGCTTTCTAGGGAATCGGTAACCTAAGTGAAAAGTAAGTGAAATTCAATGAGCCGAAGCCAAAAGAACGTAATAATGTGCTTTTGGGATTGAATTTGATATAAATTGATTTAAATTGCCATTAACAACGAACGTAAAAATTGAATCATAGTCGGCCTTTTTGGTCTGAAATTGATTGATTAGTTAGTCAAAACATTTTGCACGCGGGTAATTTGTTGAGTGGCGATATTTTCTTATCAAAAGTGTTCGTCATCCAAATGGATTGAATTTATGTTATCACTACGTGACAAAGGGTGACATTCAATGAACTCTACGACCATCCTAGGGGGAATAAACCCAACAAACTTAAAATATTGCAAAATATACCATACAATTGTGCATCATTATTTTAAATTCACGCAATTTATCATATGACTCAAAGGTAAAATACCGTTCGACTAATAAATATTTCAAAAAACACCCGGGTTGAACCCCAACACGAGTCACTCCAGGTAATCATGTTCAATAAACAATAACAAAAACAACTCAATTTTTGATGGAATGCATAATAAAATTGCATCAGATATAAACGCCATTTCAGTAAAATGGGCCATCAGTTTACATTTGATAGCTGCATGTTGCACAATTTGTTATATTTATTGTGAAAATATTGATAAACTATCTGATTTCATATATTTTCCAGGGATTCCACGGTTAAACGGTGAAAAAAACATGTTACTTCGAAATTGTGTCGCTTTATTGATTCTGTTCTTCGTTGGAATGATTGATGAACATGAGCTGACTGCTGATGCCACGCAAAACAATGAAGTAAGATGTGCTTCCGAGAAAAGTTGACACTTAAAAGTTGATTGATTTTATTAAAACTGGAAATTTTCTTAGGTTTGTGCCATAGGTTCATTGGATGGTCTCAAATTAACGGAATTAATTTCCAAAGCTAGCTCAAATTCGAGATGTTTTGTTGAAGCTCGAAATGCTTTCAAACGTGTTTACAGTAAGGTAAACTTCTACATCGATGGTCCGATGTTAGACAAAACGAATGGAGTGACTCAAGTCAATAAGCAAATCATTCGAATGACAAATTTCGATGCTGTTTTAAGTACATTAAAATTATTCGGTGACATGGTTCAATACATTGACATTTCATTTGCTAGTTTGACCAAAGAGCAAGGTGATTTAATCAGTAAATATCTATCCGATTATTGTGCTGAATCATTGATTGAGTTTTATTTGAGAAATTGTCATGGACATGTGCTGGATAAGCTTAAAAATTCATTTGCCATGGTAAATATAACAGCATTTTCAACACATCAATCAAAAACGTTGGACGTTCATTCAAATACATCCAAGCTCAATAAATTGTATCCAAGTTTGAAGCGTCTTGATGTGAACATTGTTAGAGTTGATGACTGGAAATTGATTGGCGATGAATTTCCCAATTTGATATCATTGGCTGTTGTGATTCCCACTCCAAAGTCATTAGCACTTCCCGATATCGAAACTGTATTGAATAACAGTCGAAAAATCACTACATTGAAGCTTGCATACACGTCATTGGACATTTTGAAAGTGGCTAGTGAGATATTACCTCAGCTGAGGATATTACAACTAACGGAATTTGCAGTAAATTCGTACATCGGTGAATCAATCAATTTCACAAATGTCGAAAATCTTCGTATCATTTCGATCGGACACAATCCACAAGTACCGGAAAAGTTAAGATTCAATCAACTTCGGTCACTATCGTTGACGCTTGGAACCAATTTTACTGACAAATGGATTAAATTCATTGAAACTTCACCAAATCTGGAAATAATTGAAATTAAATTAAATAGTATAAAGGAAGAACAGCTTAAACAAATTGCTGCATATCAAACGAATTTAAGATGGGCATCAATTACAAGTGATATGAAGGTGCCGACGAATGGAATTATCGGATTTTTAGAAACAAGCAAACACTTAGCATGGCTGAAGGTACAATGTGACTTGATTGATGTTGAAGAGCGAAATATGCTGGAAGGACATCTTCAACAAATATGGTATATTGAATATACTGATGTCACTGATGAATCCAATGGCATTCTATTTACACGGTAAATAAACGGCTTTTTACATGGAATCTCCTAGATTTTCTTGATTCAACTCGAATAGTTGATATAATATAAATACATTTTTTTCAGCTTGGAAATGAGTAGTATTGGAAGTAGAGCCAATTTTGAAAGTATTTCAAGTCTTGTTCTGATTCTCTGCACTTTTGTTTTGACGATGCACATCTGAGAAATGTAGCGCTAACAATTCAAAGTGACATTAGGAGAAGCACAACAACAACTACTTTAATACTATTCACGATTTGGCTGTGGACTTTGGAATTCTATGGATGAAGTTCGTTTCAAAAAACCGTTTATTCATGACATATGTGATTATTGATTAAAATTGTCTTTAATAAATACTATTTATTAAGCGACAGCGTTTTCTTTCATTTTTGTCATGGATTAAATTTTGTGATGCGTAACGATGTGATTGTAAAATACATTGCATATCGTAATCGGGCATTTTCTTAGAACCTGGTTGACATTTTATACTTGGTAACCGAGAGCAATTAAATTTTCGTCCTTCTTGTCATGACCCTTGTGAAAATAAAATGATTGAACAGACAGTTTGGCAAACGGCTAATTTGGGACAAAAAGCGATTGGCAATCGACTGAAACCGCCTAAAGTACATAAAAATTGTTTTCAGACGTCTATTGTCCCAAATCAAACGACTATAGTCGTCTAACAGTCGACTGGCTGGCAGTTTTCACAAGGGGGAAAATACTAAATTCAACATTTTATCCCATTTCTCGAATGTATAAACCTGGTCTAATTGCAACCTCTATTCATTACTACATAAGGCAACCGACAAACACGCTTCTACACAGGAGGCGATTTTTCACTCGAAACCCTAGCATAAAATTAAAGATTTTGCTTCCAAGAATCAATTTTATCTAACGTTAAATTCGCTCACTGTAATAATGCATTCCCAATTTCGTAGTAAACATGTTTACTTGTTTATTGAATGAGTAAGACAAAGCTTATTGAAGTGGGAATGAATTTTCCGCACCCAGCTTGATGCGTAAAAGTATTGCGATCAGTGAAAAATGTGGAAACTCCATTAACGGACTTTTTTCTACTTTTTGGGCACAAAGGAATGCGGTGGAACCATTTTAACTCATGTTGATGTTGGGCTTTGGAACGTTGTCCTTTGTCCACCGTTCGAACTCATGTTTTTTTTACCTAAAAAATACAATTTTTGTATGAAAATGCCACAATTATATGTCAAACAAATGTTTTCCGCGATATAACAATTCTGACAAGTTTTCTCTGGTTGTGAGCTTCTTAAATATTATAATTTCATATTTGTGGTCATTCAATAGATTGGATTAAAAAAATAGGTGGAACCACTGATTTGTGACTTGTTGTTCCGAAACCGTATTAACTGCTTATTTGATCGAAAAATGAGTCTATACAAGATTTAAGGCCAACTGAATGACAATTCCTAGTAATTTAATCACTTGGCACTAGACACCGAGGAAAAGTAAACCTTACGCATGTAAGTCCATTTATTTTTTTATTTTATTCATTTTATCATTTGATTTTGAAATGTTCCATGCAAACTTTACATTCTTTGTAAATATAGATAGCAATTGTTGACTCACCATGAGTATACAAACAAACAGTCTAAGTGGCATCTGTTTCATTATCTTTATCGATTTTATTTGATAATGTTGATTTATCAATCGATTTTTAATTAAATATCAGTAGTTTAATTTGATATTCTCATTAAATCACCTTGTATATATTGAGTCAGTCGAACATTACCTCAATATGTGAGCGATTGTTTTCACTATTTCCCGATATTTCTGCATCATCTAACATAAAAAAAAGTGTGTTTAAATTGAGATGTTTATAAATAAGTTCAGTACTGAGTTTTTTATAATCATAGTGAAGAAAAAAACCCACAAATATAACTGGACTAATTCTAAAAAGTGAAGTAAAACGCAATTGAATTATCGATTCGGGTGATTTTCCATTTCATCACAAGAGGAATAATACAAAACATTTATCATCGAAATTACTCCGTAATAAAACGGTTTTCATTCACTCCTAGTAATAATAATTTTTACTAAATTTTAAATATTGACCAAAATAACACATAGTTAAACTAAACAAAGCAATTTCGATATGAATGGTTTCGATTGAATCCATTTGATAGTTTCGTAGAAAGTGCAATAAATGTTGGCTATTTAAAAGGTGAAAACTGAATTTTTTTTTTATTGAAACAGTGTGTGAAAATGATATTCGGTGTATTTCTGTGCCTATTGGTAGTACACTCACACACCAGCTGTGGGTCTGCATTGAATTTTGACGAGGTAGGCTTAGTGAATGTGATAATTAAGTGACCTTATGAGTAACTGTATGCAACAAATTTGATGTATGTTCAACGTTGAATCAATATTGTTCATTGATCAGTCTTCTAAGCGATTTTAATTTTGCACTATTCCTGCGATAAAACATTCGATATTATCAAATTGATAACAGTGAAGCACATAGAATAGATAATATTATAAAAATCTTTGCTCGAAAATGAAAACAGATGCAAAACGAATCATATTCGTTGAAAATCAATCGGGATCTTTCAGCGTCTTATTGCAAAACTGTCACATTCAATACAAAAATGATGCAGATTGATCAAACGATAAAATTCAACGTTTCTTAAAAAACTTGTTTTTACATCTTTTGTGCGAATTAAAATCTCAATTTAAAAACAAATGTTAAAAAATTGCTTTAAAAAACGTACTCTATTCCCCATAGGAATGTGCTCCTGGTTCACTGAATGGTTTACATTTGCTACCGTTAATCCTGTCGGCTGGCTTAAGTCCACAGTGTTATGCCGAAGCTCGAAATGTATTCAACCGCACGTACAGTAAGGCCAATTTTTACATCGATGATACAAATGGTTCCGTTTTGGATTACAATAAACAAAGTGTACGAATCAAAGATATCAAAACCACACGAAATGTATTGAAAATCTTTGGCGATATGATTCAATTCATAAATATTTCATTTACTAACATCGATGAAACTAAAGGTATAGAAATTGGTGGACACATCATTACAAATTCAACCAGATCGTTAAAAGAACTGCATTTAATGGATTGCTATGGAACAGTTTTGGAAAAATTCGATGAACCTTTCCGAAATGTTGGCATTGCATCATTTGGAACACAAAAAACCAATAAATTTCAATTCGAAACAAATGCAATGAAACTTAATGAACTGTTTCCGAACGTTAAACATTTACGTGTGAAAATCTTTGATGTTGATGAATTGAAATTTGTTGGTGAGTCATTTCCTGTTTTGCAAACATTTATTGTTGAATTGCCGGAGTCGAGGAGCCTAGCCTCAAATGTTGTTGATGTGTTTAAAGCCAGTCCGAATATCGATTCATTGACAATGCATCGCAGTTCATTGAAACTTCTTAATGGAGCAAGTAAACTTCTTCCACAACTGAAAGTGTTGCAATTGATTGATTTTTGGGATGATTCGTACCTGGGTGGACCAATTCATTTTAAGAATGTCTATCATCTCGACATAACAACGATCGGTAGTGATGTTCAAGTACCAGACAAATTAATCTTCTATCAGCTTCGACAACTATCATTAAGTCTTGATATCGATTTTACGGATCAATGGATTAAATTGTTCAACAATCAAGTGAGCAAAAGTGTTGAAATACTTGATATTAAATCGGCTGGTTTTACAAAACAACAATTATTGGCCATTGCGGAATCTGTACCAAATGTAAAAATTGCCTCGATTGCGAGCGAATCAAAGATATCAGCCGATACCATAATTTGTTTCCTTGCAATGAACAATCAATTATTGAGCTTGCAAGTTAAAACGGCGTTAATTGATGTTGCAGAACGAAAATACTTATATGAAAGTCTACGAAATGAATGGGATATCAAACATAATTATCCGAGTATTAATGTGATAACATTTACATTTTCGAGGTAATGGAAAACATTATAAATCAATTTATATTGGAAAACCAACAAATGACCAAATCTTTGAAAAATATTTTATTTTATTTTTGTATATTTTTGTGTTTTATTTTTAGACTGGCGAATGGCAGTGCATCATCTATTCAACAACTTGGAGTTTCGACACTTATTTTAGCCGTCGGGAGTTTGGTGTTCGTTAATTACATTTAAAACAATAGAATATGTATCAGTCCTATATCTCCATTGCGGTGGCTTCCAGAGAACGTCCTGAAGTGAGATGAGGTTCTTTTGATTCCGAGCCATTTGAAGTAAATGTGATAACTTATCTCTGATAAAAGCAAAGAAATTTCCCATTATCTCTAGATCAAGATTGATTTAGATTGTTAACTTTAATTGGAAGGAATATCAGACGAGGACGCAGTGTTGCTTTTAGTAAAAATATGAATTCTATTTCTATTTTCTTCAAAGAAAAATTCCTCTAAATTCCTACCGTTTTTGACAAAGTGATGTCAGTTGTAAAAATTGACCGGTGGCGCCAGAAACTTTGCCTTTGAATTCTATAGTAGTTCGACAGTTCGCCTTTTTTCACAACAACAATTTGTACAGGGACGACATCACCTTGGTTTTTGGCGAAGGAAATTTTTTTCAAATTAGTTTTCGAACGAGATTGCCTTCCTCTCCCTTCCGATGGAACTTGGACGTCTATATTCATCGTTTTCAGCATTCAATGCATCATTTCAAGTGGAAACAAATTGATAGACAGTGCTTTGTATACATTATTTATATTTCATTGAAGTTATTTATTGTTATTTAAGAAGATTGAAATAAAAAGAAATTAATCGCAGTGTACAAACTGTGTACTAAACTTGTGTCTAAGAAGCTTGATAATTGGACAATTCACTCCGAATTCACCGATCGATATTGCGAAATTTTTTATTTAGAATGGTGATTATCTTTTTCATATCCAAAAGTTCGGCTTATTTGTAAATAGCTCAACACTTGTACGTTATCAACACGTGTACTTTATCCCTATACAAATTCAAAGCAAGTGCAATCAGAAGAATTAATTTTATACAACTGAAATAATATCAGAAGTTTTTATTGTATTGACACTTCACTGTCAACAATTTGTAAATTAAACCGAATAAAACTTTGCATTTTGATAACATCGTAAATAATTATGAATTGTTCGTAATACACAGAAAAAAATTAGTTTGTTATCTGATCACTGTTGATCACTTTTCAAAAAAAAAAATGTTAAAAAATAAATATTTCAATGTCAGAACAAAATAAAAATTCAGTGCAATTATTGAATTTAGCAACATCACTTTGAGTTGGACAATTTGCAATATTAATAATAAATTATCAAAAAGAATTTGGCTCCATTTAAGATTAGCCAATTGCCATAAATGAATTAGTTTAGATGGCAGAGATCTTCGAAAAAACGGATGATAAACCATCAAATCAAAATGAAATCACAACATTCAGACGTGTTTTACCTCAGGTACAATAATTTGTATCGTTTTTGTGCCCGTGACATTTTTTGGTTTAAATATCAAATTTTCAGTGTTTGGCTGCAATGGCCAAAAATCTGATCGTTGTGAATAAGGCACTTTTTGATGGTTTTCCATCGATTGTGATCCCCTCATTAATCGGTGCCAGTAACGAATTGAATCCAGATGAAACACTCCGAATATCCAACGTTCAAGCATCATGGGTATGTAAGTATTGATTGATTAATGATTGTGGTTAATTGAATCATCATGTCTGTCCGTCCGGATGGTGTCCAAAACAAAAATGCTTGAAATTGTCTGAAATGTACCCAAAATATATTTTTTTAGCAGCAAATTCGTGCCATCTCTAGTTGATTCTGTGCTTAAACACTAAATTTGATATTTCAGCTAGTCTTGCGTTCGTTGCACATCCGATTGGTGGTGTTGTGGGTGGTAAAATTTGCGATACATTTGGACGACGTAAAACTATGATGTTAATAACTCTACCAATTTGTTTAACGTTTTTTGTGTTGGGATTTGCAAATTCATATGAAATTATTTGCATTGGATTTACTTTGTTGGGTTTTATATTTGGTTTAAAAGAAGCTCCCACCATTACATATGTTAGTGAGATAATGTATCTAAACCAAATTAATAAGAACGTTTGAAATCAGCTTTTAAGACAGCACAATACACATTTCATTTTAAAGTGAGCCATCGATTCGTGGTACTTTAATGTCGATTGGGCCGCTTGCAAGTAGTGTTGGGCTGTTTACTGTCTATCTTCTCGGATCGATTTTTTCTTGGCGCCAAGTGTCACTCATCTGTGCTGCATTTCCCATTATCATTCTGGTCGCAGTGTATTCGGTGAGTGAACCTTTAATCTGTTTCACGATTCCAGCTCAGATTCAAATCCCCCAATAAAATATTCCAGATACCTGAGACTCCAATTTGGCTGCTATCATAAAATCGTTCGAATGATGCTCAGAAATCTTTGCAATGGCTGCGTGGTTGGGTCAAAACGCAAACCATTCACTCCGAATTCACCGACCTCGAAAGTTATGCGGAACGATCAAATACGTGTGCTTCATTTGCCAAGCAGTCAATAAAGTGCATTCACCCGAAACCAACGTTTTTGAGTCAAATCAAGGAATTTAAACGAAAACGTTCACTAAAACCATTTATTCTCATTGTTTGTTTGCAATTGTTTCTGGAATTCTCCGGAATGATGGTTTGGATGCCATATATTATACCTGTGCTTAAGGCATACGGTATATCATTGCAAGCGAATGTGGCCACTGTTGTGTTAAGTGGGATCGGTTTCATAGCACATGTTGGCCTGCTATTGAGTGTCAAGACCCTTGGAAAGCGTCGCATTTGTCTCTGCTCAATTGCAGCCGTGGTTGTTTGCAGCATGGCATTAGGTGTTTATGGATCTATCTTCTTCCCGTCTGGTTGGACATCGTTCAAAAATCAATCGAATTCGAAAGGTTCGCATGACATTGAATACATTCGAGGTGTGGTCGGTAATTATGGATATTTGGCACTAGCTTTGGTATTCATCATGCAGTTTTGCACGAAAATGGGTTGTTTCCGGTAGCACACTATTACTTGTTGGAGAAGTGTTCCCATTTAAGTAATGTTTTGTTTTGCATTCGAAAATCAACTTAAATTTCCCAAATACTAAGATTCAAAAAATCTTGCAACGTTTTAGGCAATGATTGAAAATTTGAGTGGTTTTGGTATTTTGGGATGGTTTTTTAGTAACTTACTATGATTTTCGTTAAATTAAAGATTAATCTAATGTATTTTAATGTATTTAACGATTTTTTAAAAATTCTTTTCTCAATCAATTCAACGCATTTAGAGTGCCCTCATTTTTATCGGGCATTGCGATCGGCAGTCGCTATATCTTTGCATCAATCGCAACAAAAACCTACTACGATGTTGAAATGTGGTTATCCTTATCTGGAGCGATTTTCTTCTATGGAACTATCAGTTTGATTGGGTAGATACGGATTTCATTGATGGTTTATTAACAAATGTTATATTAATATTAAAATGCCAAACAAAATGTTCATTTTCAGGTTCGTTGTGATGTTTTTTATTTTACCCGAAATCGAACACAGATCGTTAAATGACATTGAATTACATTACTCAGACAATACAAAACGTATCACTGATATCAATTTGATACATAAATGGCAACAATTTACAACAATAATACAAATTTAACTGGTGCGGAACTATTTGTTATCATATACAAAGTAACACAATGAAATATACGACACAAACAATGATTTATTACAGTTTAATATTGTATTTTATTGAGTTTTAAAGTTAAACACTCTTTACATACCCAAGACTAGTCTTCAATCAATATTTTCTAAATTGATGTTTGGTTAAACATTTTGAAGTTTTTATACCAATTTGATAATAAATTTAACGTTGATCAGACGAAGTGTAAAGTCATAAAATCTGTTAGATGCATTCATATCAGTTTTAAGTTTAGTTAAGTTAAATTCGATTTGAGATTTCAATTTTGTTGCAGCCGTCTACAAACGAAGAATTTTAAACTGGCATCGATTCCAGTCATTTAGAGTCTAAGAATAAACAAATGACAATAGATTTTTCCAAAACCGATAAAAGCGAGGAGTAACATAATGATTCTAGTGGAGATATTAGTACATTCCGATGGTTAGTGCTTCAGGTAAAATCGAAATAATCATTTTGAGATTTAAGGATATTTGTTAAGGATTTTCCCTAATATTGATACAATTAAAAATCGACCTTCTCCAAATTTGATTTGCGATGAAATGTAAATATTATTTGGTGTTTAACTTATTCATTCAGCCTTACATGAGCCCGACATGTCGTACAAGTTTAATAGATTGTTATCGCATAAACATGATGCTTAATATTCTCAGGCATAACGGACTTATGTGCGTTTATCACGTTTAGCACTGTGATAATGCGAATACGTTTTTTAACACATGAGAGGTCCGAATAATGTTGTCGTCGAATATTCGCGTACATCATCTTTCATCTCAATTCGCATTGCATACGGTGATGTGCGAACATATACTAATCAAAAGAACGTTTGTGTGCGTGCGCAATGCACTCTATTCAATACGAATGTTGTGAAAGACAATGCAAAAGAACAGCAGCAATATGTAAGAGCCAAGAATAAAGTCAGTATATGTTCGGTACAATGCAAATAGCTGTTGTAGGGTTTTTACAGCCTTTTGACTTTTTACAGTTTTCAGCATGGACCATTTACACAACACATCAGACAGTCTTTTTAAGTCGTAAACGCCTAAGATCTTCATTTATAGTTACGATTTCAAAAATACAATTTCTAGATGCCAGCTGCCATCTGATTAACAAAATTCAGTACCTAGATATGAAAGCAATTTTACGAATTGAAAACCAATGTAAATGAAATTATTTCATGTTTTAGTGACAACTAGCGGGCTCTGCGAGCGTTGCTCGCCCAAATTTTTTTTTTTTGGAAATGTAACGATTTTGCCTCGAAAACTCAACTCGTTAGTGACAATAATAAATTTTTTTTTATCATTTTCAATAAGGGGCTATTTAATAGTTGTTCTTCTATTGTAATTCCCGCATTGCTTGGCATAAGTGATACACTGAATCCAAACGATTCAGATAACATCCAATCAAGCATCTTGGCTGTGTAAGTGTAAATTAACATTCTCAAAATGTTGATATTTGTTAATTCGTCTATTTGAAGAAAGAGAAGTTTATTCAATTTTGGGATTGTGACCTTATTTCATCATTCCTGAACATATTTTGTTCAAAATTGATCCCTTTTAAGTGTTGAAGTATTTTGAATCTTGTTCGACAATGATTCGACAATGCATTGAAACACTGCACGTAAAATACAGTTCTATGTTGATGTGACGAAAAACAGCAAAATATTGTAAATCGTCTCTCCTCTCATTCTTAAAACATCAAATTTGCAGTCGACACTCGTGCCGTCGCTGTAGACGATGACCACTACAAACACACATGACTGAAGCAGAAACACCTCTGTGTTCATCTGCGTTCGTCTGTATTTACTTCTACAGCGACAGAACTAGTATTGAATACAAAATTGATGGTTTATGGACAAGCAGAGAGAGAATATTTTATCACCAAAACTGTAGATAAAAATACATTTTACATCAATTTACATTTCATTTAACCTAATTTTGTTTTCTGAAAGTATAAAATGCAAGATTTAATGCAATGCATTGCATGCAATTAACGGCTGAACTGCCAAAAAGAGGACACTACAAACTGCGTGAACGCACCCGATTGGTGCGCACTAAATCGGTAAAAAACATGTTTCTGTTGCAATTTTCAAAAAAAATGCAGTAAATTGTTAAAATATCAAAATCGAATGAATTATGTCTGAAAATCTTCGGTTCTTTAAGATTTTTATGGTCACACACCGTAATTTGCATCTTATTGATTTTTAGAATTTCTTAAGATGCAATCGCTCTCTCTTTCTCTTTTTTGCTTCCCTTTTCTCATTGGCGATCATTAATTACTGTTCTATATAGACACACAAAGTGCTATTTGCCTACGAAATACATTCAAAATGTCTCTGGTTAACTTGGAAATTCCAGAAAAAAATAGACTCAGAAATTATCGGCATGGAAATTTGGAATATTTAAATATGAAATGTATGCGTTGCGATTTTTGTAAGTACACACAAGCAATTACGCGTACAAATACTGTGGATATCATACGAACTGTGTAGTGTGTATAATACCTATGGAAATAGTCCATATCAAATGAGTGAAAGTGAGACAGAGAGTCTCCTTATATTCCATATCGTTGTATAGATGTATTGGTTTCTACCGATTTGGTGAAAATGTCAAACTTTGCGGTTCAAAACACAACATAAAGTCAGTTTGACATTTACACCAATACATCTTTATACCGGCATCGAGTTATTCCATATACACAACTCGTATGATATCCTCAGTATTTGTACGTGCAATTGTTTGTGTGGACACACATTTCGATGCATAACATATAATATAAGTGTTCAGAGCGCTCGGTGTTCATATTTGTGAAATATTCCAAAATATAATAAAACATTTGTTTTTTAATATTGAGATTTAAAAATTTTCTACCCGTTGCCAAAATTTGAGATATATTTTATGTTCTTAATCTCCAAGAATCACAAAAACTAAAACATTAAGTGACAAAAATTAAAGAATTGTTTTGAGTGTTTCTTAAGATTCGATCCATTCCATAAGTATTGCTTTCTGAAATCTAAAATATACCAAAAACTATGATAAACTCTCATAAGTGTTCATAAATGTTAATCCGCATTTTAAGTAGACCAATGCTATGTTAATTACATGTGTCCTAACATATTTTCGAATGCAGCATCATCAAGAATAAAAGTTCAAGCGTCTACTGTCAAAATTATCAGTTATGTTGAGGCATTAACACGTGTCAGATCGATCTTGAAAACGAAGATTTAACAGTTGCAATTTTCAAAGTCTTCAATTTTGGTCCAAAGTGTTTAGTTTTTTTTCTATACAAATGCTTTTGATTTTATAGCACAAGTGAAGAACAATAAATTTGTTGAAAAAACAAATCGAATTTTTACATTTAAATTGCAAGATTCAAGGATTTTACTGAACTTGAATAGTGAAAAAAAAAATTCAAGATGGAACACAATCTGTTTGACGATGTTCAAGTGAAGCTGGAAAGAGTGGACTCTCAACTTGAAAATTTCCAAATGTTTATTCACAGTGGTAGTCCAGTCAATCTAAACGAAAATATTCGAGATACATTGACAAACGTGAGCAGAGAGCCGACACCAATTCAAAGCCATAATGTGCTGTCGTCAACTCGATGTGATAAAAGGCCGATACGCAATTGGTTAGACGAATTAATTGAATTTTCCACAAATATTGCACGTGACACGCACTCCGTTTTGGGGCGAATCAAAAATGATTTTCAACGAAGCGGTCTACAATTCGATCCGGATTTTCGTGATCATTTTTTGTACATTTCAAGCAATCGGTAAGAATTTCATTCAAATGGATTTTTTTATTTTATTTTAATGCAATTAAGAAACAATTTGAAAGTGATTGAAGCAAACTTCACTATAAACATCAACGATGTTTGAAATTTAATCGAAATTGTTTTTTTTTTTTGCTCTTGTAGATTAAAAGAATCGTATGATTCATTTTTAATTGGGTTATCAAAGGAAATGAAGTCGGATGATAGCAAAGTTAACAAGCCAAGAGGGAGTTGGGTCAATCCTACCAAAACTATTGTTCGCAAAGTGCCAAATTCTCTACCAGCTGCTGCACCACCGGCAAAACGTAAATGCCCAGATGATGAAATTCAACGAAAAAAAGGTATGGAGCAACTTAAAGCGTTGGGCGGTCCAGTTGCTCGTCAGTCTGAAAGAGAAAATTCCATCCAGACAAAAGTCATTAATTCGCGTTCGGCCCAGTTGAGTAAATCAACTCCATCGACTCAGTTAATCCAGTCAACTCAAACGACTCAATCAACTCAATCAACCCGATCGATTCAATCGACACGTCTGTCGAGAAATGTTGACAAAATTGGATCGGAAATCAGCATTAAAAAAATTGTATCAAAGGTAACCGAAACATCAACATCCGACGACGTAATCATTGTCGATGCTGAAGAAGTATCAAAAACCATCAATCCAAAGAACCGAAAGAAAAGTTTGGATGCGGCAAGATGTCATACGGATTTTGTTATGTATTTGGCGGAAAATCGAATCTCATCACCGAAAACCATGGAGAGACGCATGACAATTGGGGCACCAATGGTAACAATACCATCCAAGCAAATGAATCCCAAATTGAACGCACCAAAAAACGTGGATGAAAAAATGAGCACACGAAATTCTCTACCAAAATCCAACGAAATGGTCAAAGAAAACGTTAAATCTGATTTAGAGAAGATTCAAATTAGCAGTCGCAGAAAATCATGCGTTGAAAAAAGTACACAACCAACAAAATTACCATCGAACTCGAATCCACAGGGCAAGTACCATGTTTTGAGTGTTACTTTACCCGAGATACCGGTGGTGACAGGTATTGTCACCAGAAGCCGTGGCAATTCTGGATTCGCCAAAGTAACACATAAATGCGAGCTATGCGACTACAAAACCGATGTTAAAACCAATTTATTGAGGCATCAGCTCGTTCACAGTGGTGAAAAACCATTTAAATGTAAAACCTGTAAAAAAGGTTTCACACAAAAGGTCAACCTTCTGTCACACATGAGAGGCAACCATCACAATTTACACGGCAATCCAACATACTGGGAACTAAACTGAACACTTTAACGCATTCGAAACCAAATTGGTTTCCAATTTTATTAATCACATTTTTTATTGAATTTAAATATTTAGTTTGAATGCTATCAATGAACAAGAATAGGCTGAATTTAGTCTTAGAATAAATAGTGAAGATAAGGTATTCATCAATACCAGTTGTATACAAGCTGTAAATTTATTCGTTTTTCGATGTGTTAGTCGAACAATGAAATTCGATGACAGTTGTTTAGTTTCAGGCAATATACATTTCATTACAGTATTGGTATCGATTTTTTTTATGAAGTTCGAACATTTACAATGTAATCATTTCAATAAACAGTTCAATAAAATGCATACCATTTTGGTTAAGCAAATACATAAAAGTAATTTTATTATTGTGTTTATTAACAGCACATCCAAATAGTATCAAAATATCAATCTGGTGATTACTTGTTGGCTTATAACCAAGGGGCAGTGCAATTGTGCAGCTACTAGTCTAATTCAGATGCAGAATGTGATTTCAGTTGAATATTTTGTTTGACATTTCAAAATTGCGAACAGATCTTACTAACGTAAAGGTGTTACTTGCAACTCCAGCGATTGGAATCGCTCGCGATTGTTTTAGGAAAATTATATGGATGAGATCGTATTAATATGT
This sequence comes from Aphidoletes aphidimyza, assembly GCA_030463065.1. Classification (NCBI taxonomy): domain Eukaryota; kingdom Metazoa; phylum Arthropoda; class Insecta; order Diptera; family Cecidomyiidae; genus Aphidoletes; species Aphidoletes aphidimyza. The sequence goes on from CM059999.1 coordinate 36,647,230, forward strand.
GAAATCATAGCGCAATTGCAATTGCTGGAGTTGCAAGTAACGCCATAAGACGTTATTCCGTGGATCTAAACTCAATCTGCATGCAAGAATTCAAAAAAACGTGCGGCGGCTATTTCTTTCTGATCTTGTATCCAAATATCTCATTTCTGACAATCGAAATCCTCAAACCCGATTTCATTTAAAATGATTCTCTTTTCTAGGATGTTAGGGTCTTAAACATCATATAGTAGGTGAGAACGGTTTTTATAAACTGCAAAAGGTCATTTCAATAGATTCTAATTTCTTCAAAGAAACGTGATATGCTGCATGCTAGGCTGCATATGTAATTTATAAAAGTGTTCTTACCCTAGTAAATGTTTCCAAATCTAAAACAGCAATTTTGAATCCATGATAGTGAAGTGGCTTCTGCATGTTGGCAATCATCAAAATGAAATACTTTTGCAATTCAACGGGCAAATCTTGCCAATCACTTATTTCATAGACACATTGAACCATGTTTGCATAACTTTCGGTGGCCAAACGCCCAAAATAACAGAACAAAAATAGATTTGATGTACTGACCACTGCTCCGAATAACAGAAGAATAATATTCCAATCCAAATCCTTCAGATGCTAAAAAAATCAAATCGAATTGAAATATAAATATTTTTGTTTTGTTTGAACTATAAAATTTGTGTGAGTACCAAATCCAATTGAAAAATCGAACAGGCCAAGAAAATCGTGCTACAGATTAATTGAATCAAAACAAATGGACTGTAGGCTTCAGCTGAGTCCAAAAACCATCTGATGAAAAACCATAAACACATGAATTAATATATTATAATGCTGTGAATAGAAACGGTCTTTGACTTTACTCTTTAACCGAGATGTGAAATCGAATTAATTGACAGAGCATCTCCTTATCAACTCGATTTTCATCGGTGCTATCCGATTTTCGGAGTGAATGTTGAAACATTTTATAAAATGCCTGATGATACAAACACATCGAAATGAATAACAAGAGAAACGTTCCGTTGATCAGCAAATAACTTTCAGCAGCACCAATGGAAAAGCATATCACAGCCAAGTATCCAATGGGTGTTCGTTGATCCCAGGGCAATCTACATTTTATACTCGAACCATTAATCGCTCTAAACAGTTAAATCGATTTGTTTTTAGATTTCATTCATTCATTTATACTCACACAAATTTGTACGGATAATAAGCGTAATTAGCATCAAAGTGTCCATAAACAATCCAACAATAAATCACCGAAACAATGGATGACATCGTCACATTTATGAAGAAACCACACATCATGAATTTGAAATAATTTCGCCAATATGTTTCACTTTGATTATTTGCTCTGGCCATAAATCGAAAGGAATTCTCATTTTCATCTGGTTTTTAATGAATTAAGAGAATTTATTAAATATTTTCATTTTGAATGTGAGCTTCGCATTGATTTTTCATCGCAACGACGAAACTTTACGATTTTGGAAAACTTCTACCCTTGTGAAAAAAATTATTGCCAGCCAATTGACTGTTAGACGCCCATAGTCGTTTGATTTGGGACAATAGACGTCTGAAGCGGATTTTCATGTACTTCAGACGGTTTCAGTCGATTGACAATCGATTAACAGTCGATTTCCAGTCATTTCCAATCGATTTTCAGTCATTTTTTTGTCCCAATTTGGCCGTTTGCCAAACGACTGTCTGTTCAATCGTTTTATTTTCACAAGGGTAACAAACGTTTTAAACCCTACATTCAGACATAAAATCTAGGCTCAATGTGGTTCTTACTTGTATTTTGAATCTTTGCCAGTGTTTTGAAGATATGATCAATTTGTTTGTGGATAATTAGTGCCACTATCATTGCATATGTAGTACTTGATGATGCAGCTATTTGAAATAGAGAATACAAGCAATCTTCCAGGTTAACATTTTTGGATATCCAAAAATACGCAAAATCCGTTAATACAGCACACACATTAAATGCGAAAACAATCGATGCAAACATGAACATGAATATTTTCTTCCATTTGCTTGTTGTTTCGTCCGATGGACACACGCAAAGCCACGTCAAAATTCGCTGATGTATTTCTAACGGTCTCATTTTAAGTGAAAAAGACTATTTTATAGAGATATGTCTGGAAGGATTGAAATTAAGGTACCAACTGAAAACTGGTCAATAAGACTATCTTTCCAATGGTTTCCATCAATTCGGAAGCTCATGACAAAGCTCAAGGCAACAATTACTTCAATCACTTGATTGCATTTTGATGGTTTACATGTGCGGTTTTCCTTGCATTCCACGGATGATTTGTTTCTTTTGATGCACATTAGGGACTAGAGAGACTCATCAAAAAGACATTAAAAGCTAAAAATCATTAGTCGATCGGCAAATATGGCAACATATTTCCAATGAAATGACAAAATAATCTTCAAAATTTAAAGATTGAGAAATTGTTCAAGGATTTTTCTTCGAAAATAGAACTTTGTTTTGCTAAATATGAATAATTCAGAAAATAATATTCGAAAAGATTTGGCTACAAATCGTGAGAAAATTTGTATTGTTGATTCGTATAAGAACATATGGAATAGGAAAAAATAATCTTGAAAATCGATGGTCTCGTTGTTCTTGAAAAGGATATCAGATTTCCATCAATGACGCACCAACTCGATTACTAATTGCGATTTCTGTTTTCTGTTTTCTAATGAATGCGAACGCAAATAGTTTCCCTTACATTGTTGATGTACTGTATGATGAGTCGTCATTTGATCAGAATGACGTCATAGTTTGAACAATTAGTCGCAACAGCTGCAAACATATACGTGGAAGAGGATTCTAGAAATGTGGTTTCTTGACGGTACCTTTTTGAAGTGATCAAATGGCTTTGAAATAGAATTAGCAAGTGAATTGAAAGATGAATTCAATTATTGTTGAATAATAATGCTATTTTATTTGAAAATCTGAACATTGATGGCAAAAAAACTATAAAATCGGATCTCGAAGGAAAGTCGCTCTCTGAACCCGACATGGGAATCAGTTTGGCTCACTTAGGTCGTGTGTTCGAAATATTTTTAATTTGTGGTTTTTTTAAATGTTTTTCACGGCTCATCAGTCGATTTTTCGGATATGACAAATATTTCAATTCATTTAGTTTAGTTGAAAATCTGATTTGATATAACATTTATAGATTGAGTGCGTTGTTTAAAAGTTATGGCCGGACTAGAGATGGCATTCGGACACATTGCTTGAAATGCTTGAAATTGTATGAAATGTACCCAATACAAATTTCAGCAGCAAATACGAAAAAAAATATCCGAGTGCAATCTCTAGGCAGGCCGGACGATTGAGACGATGTTGAGAAGTTATGGCTCAAAATCTGTCTTCGTCCAAGTGCAAATTCAAATAAATTGTAAACAATTTCAATATCAAATGAGTGTGTTTTTCGCGAACAATTGTTTTTCCTGCGCAAATTTGTGGCCAACATTTGTTGAGTAGTGTAGTAGGATACTAAATTGAAAGCATGAATTTAGGGCATTCCCGTTTCCCGTGATTCATTCATAGTTGGTTTGGTCGGATGTTAGGGTCTTAAACATCATATAAAAGGTGAGAACGGTTTTTAGAAACTGTGAAAGATGAATTGTATCAAAATCTTTTGAAAACAACGTCTGATAAGTTAACTTTACCTTAGTAAATGTTTCCAAATCTAAAACAGCAATTTTGAATCCATGATAGTGAAGTGGCTTCTGCATGTTGGCAATCATCAAAATGAAATATTTTTGCAATTCAACAGGTAAATTTTGCCAATCACTTATTTCATAGACGCATTGAGCCATGTTTGCATAGCTTTCGGTGGCCAAACGCCCAAAATAGCAAAACAAAAAAAGATTAGAACAACCAACCAAAGCCACGACTAAAAGAATAATGAAACTAAAATCGATTTCCTTCAGATGCTAAAAAATCAAATCGAAATGAAATATAAATATGTTAGTTTGGCTTTGAATTTTATCAATTTGTATGAGTACCAAATCTAATTGAAAAACGCAACAGGCTAACATAATTGCGCTGCAAATCAGATGAATTAAAATTAGTGGGCTGCATGCATCAGCTGAATGCAAAAACCAACTGTCAAAATCCCATAAAATCATTGATTAATATTAAATGTTCACTGAAACAGCATCGAATTCACTTTGACTTACTCTTTAACCAAGATGTGGAATCGAATTAATTTACAGAGAACCTCTTTATCAATTCGATTTCTACCGGTGCCATCAAATTTTCGGAGTGAATGTTGAAACATTTGTTGAAATGATTGATGATACAAACACATCGAAATGAATAACACGAGAAATATTCCATTGATCAGGAAGTAAGCTTGAGAGACACTAAGGGAGAAGCATATTTCGGCTATGTATCCAATTGGTGTACGTTGGTTCCAAGGCAATCTGTATATGAATTTATCATTCAATTTTGTTTGCTCTAAATTGTTTCATTAATTTTCAATTACATAATTTTGTACGGATAATAAACATAATTAACATCAAAATGTCCATGAACAATTCGACAAAAAATCACCGAAATTATGGATGATATCAGCATATTGATGAAGTAACACTGCATAAACTTGAAATAGTTCCGCCAAATTCTTTCGCTTTGGTTATTTGCTCTAGCCATGAATCGAAACGAATCCTCATTTTTATCTGGTTTTAAATGAAATATATCGGCATTAATGTACTCTACACATTATTGAATATTGAATAAATTGCGGCTTGGGATTTTATGTTGCAGCTTAGCTTATGCTGGCTCCAATTGTTCAGGAGTCAATTTGTCAAAACATTCGATATAAACAGTTCACTTAATGTATTTCAAATGGGAGTTCAATTCATGTTGAACTGTTCATATCAAATGATTTCAGAAACAGACCCCAGATTAAATAGCAAACAGCCCTTTCAAATATTTTTCATGACCACTAATAAACGAGCAAATAAACTAATATGGAATCATAACACTGTTGTAGTCGAAAAAAAAGGTTCAACGACGTGAGAATGTTATTCCGACAGGAATTGGCGTCCTGAATTCAACAGTAACTTCAACAAAATGTTCTTGGACGCCAAATTTTTAAAATAAACCCGAAGAGGTTGACCCCAAAAATTTACTCCCAAGGGATCGCTACCGTTGGATTCAGGAAGCCATTTCCAGTCGGAATAACATTCTCACGTCGTTGAACCTTTTTTTTCGATTAGAACAGTGTTATGATTCCATATTAGTTTATTTGCTCGTTTATTTCTTTTTTAGGTCTCAGAAACTACAACATTGTAATTTGATAAATGCTATGGAATTTGGCTTTGAATGAATACAATTTCCACCATGGTATAAATGCGCATTTTAAATGAAAACATCATTAAATCCGCATATAAAATTAAGTCTCGGATTTCAGTTAAATCTGAATACGTTCGTTTTAAATTCTCTATAATAAAATCTACTTTTCTTGTGTTTTCCTTACTTGCATTCTGAATTTCTGTCAATTTTTCGAAGATGTTATTCATTTGTTTGTTTGTAATCAGTGCCACTATCAATACATATGTGGAACACGATGATGCAGCGATTTGAAATAGTGAATACAAGGAATTTTCCAAGTCAACGTTCATCGATTTCCAAAAAAATACTAGGTCAGCCATTGAAGCACACAAATTTGATACAAAAACGGTCAATGTAAACATAAAAATGGCAATTTTCTTCCATTTTGTTGTGGATTTATCCATTGGGCACACACAAAGCCACATCAACACTCTCTGATGTGTTTCCAGTGTTTTCATTTTCACTTTAATTAAATTAAATCGAATCAATTGGAATCTTATTTATGATAAATTTTGCAAAACAAAAGAAGGATTTGTATAGTTTAGTCTGAACAGAATGAAATCTAAGCTCTCACTACAGCAAGACTCCTTACAAATGAAGTTCTTTTCTCGATCAATTTACTTAGTTTCCAAACTTATGACGTAAATCAAGTAATATAACTGACACTGACAAACTGACATATGTTTTTCCAATGATGACTCACTTGATTGCATTTTGATTGTTTACATGCGCCGATTTCCGCTGCGGATGATTCATTTGTTTTGTTGCACATTAAAATGACATTAAGAACTGTATTTTTCCAATGACCAAAATTATTTTCAAACAATCAAAAATTGAGCTGGGCTTTGTTTTTCTACAAATATTCGAATAAAAGAAGAACGAAATCGGACAGTCTATACTCTTTTATTCAATTCGCTGCATATTTTTGTGGATCATATGCTATGTTACAATTACATTCGGAATCCTGACTTTTTCGCATTAATATGAAATTTGATTTTTCTTTTGAACAATTAAAATGACTAGTCAAGAGGCAAAGTATTGGTTTTGTCACGAAAACGAGGAATATATTCTTTTTTCATACAATTTGCATGTCACTTCGGAAGGGCTGCACCAATATGGCTTAAATTAAATAAGAAACATCCGATGATAATACTGAACAAAATCGGCTTTGAACACTTTGAGATTTAAGACTCTAATTGAGAGTTATCGTGTTAACTTGCTAACGTATAGACTACAACGAGGACGACAACGCCATTTCGAACTGGAGGTACCAGAACCGATTTAGCAAATCGAAAAGTGCCAAATTCAAATTAATGGTGAACTGCGACTTTGGGCAAAATTTGGACTCGATCAGAGATCATTTACTCAAGCACGATGGAGTTGAGTTTTCGAAGCAAAACCAATACTTTTCCCAAGCACATTTCATGTGCGGAAAATTAAAACAACTCATAACTGTGGCCAAAAACATTGTATTGAAAAAATAACATTTTCCTCGTTTTCATGGCAAAACCAATACTGAGTCTCTTCACTAAGTCTATGGCTTTTGACTCGCGTCCACGCATCAAGGCCATCTTACGATGTGCATCTATGCATGTGGGAGCACAAACGGGTGTCTCGCAGAACTCCACACTAGCCTACGTGACAGACCTTTTGTAGAATCTTCCGTTTTTATCTAATAAATTATTGATATTTGTGTGGCTATATAAATCTGAGCGGTGAGTGAAGTTTGCTTCAGTTTGGATTGAAACTTCGAATTTAATTCACAACCAAAAGAAAAAAAAACAATCGAAGAATAATCAAATCAAATATCTTTACACATTTCTACCGTCAAGACATATTTCTATTTTGCAAGATTTTATTTTGGTTACAAATTTCATTTGGTGCACTTTGAAACGGAAAGCACAATTTCGATTTCCCACAATTTCGAATCAAGGCTTAGCTTCAAAAGCACATAAAGTGACTTTTCTCCTGAATCCGAATACGACTCAGTCAAATTTACACCGATGAAGCGGTTCGAGGTTCTACAAACGAATCGGGCCTTTATGACCCGCTTGGGCATCTATTCGGATCGTTTAACTGAACCTACAAATGAATTCTTCAAATCATTCGGCACCTACTTCGTTCTTACTTTTGGGTTTCTATGTGCTTTGCCAGCAAGCTTTGCATATGTAGCTCAAAACTATGCAACTGATGTGAAAGGATCGTTGGCAGCGTTTAAAATAGCAATGTCAGCGCTTCAATTGACAGGCATGTTCTTGAGTGTTGGTCTTAAAATTGAAAAAGTCAAACTGTTACACCTCAGTTTACAGGAATCCGTTGACACAGGTATCAATCATAAGGTATATCTTCTTGAATCTTGCAATGCCATAATTCGCTTCAATTACAGCCGAAACACCGGAAATAAGTGACATTTACTGGAAAACAGAACCAAGAAAATGGCATTTTATTATGTTTTTCATACATTTGCATTCACTGTGGTGATGTTTCGTGCCATTTGTGATATGATTTCTGGCCACTTTGACACATCAAACTGGTATTTGTCATTCAATGCGGTCATTCCAATTCAACAAACTTACGTTTTGGGCTGGTTTATCAACTGGATCATTCAGCTCAGCATGGCCTCTTCGTATTGCTTTTCCGTCACCTCGGTCACATCATATTTTATGAGTTGCTGTTATTATATCGATGCCATGTGCAATCATTTTGATTTGATTATGAATCTTACTCAAAATGATGTCAAACAAATGCAAATGGAAAAACATGGATCAACAATTCAAAAGTATCAAATAAAAATTCGTAAAAATGTTATCGATTCGATAAAACTTCACACAAAGATTTGCAAGTGAGTTGGATATGTTTAAAGTTTAAAATATTTGGTTGAAAATGATTTCACAAATGAATTTCAATGAAATAGAAATTATTTAATTTTGTTGATAGCGACACAAATACCTTGGCTGAAATCGTTAGTTTGGCAATATTTGCACTTATCCCACCAAATGCCATCTTCTTATCGATCTCAATGTATGACGTGGAATATGTAAGCATTTTCAAAACTCCTTGTAAATTTTGAATACTCATTCACGTGTCTCTTGTTTCTTTTAAATTCTAGTCAATGACAAATTTTGATGTGAATTTACTTGCATTTGATGTGAGTTGCATACTTTGCGCTCTATTCTGGCCCACGCTTTTCTGTTACTATGCAAACACATTCGCAACCAATCGTATTGAATCAGTCGGCAATGTTGTTTATCATTCAAATTGGTACGAGTATCCAGTGGACTTGCAAAAATACAACATTTTAATTATTCATCGGTCTCACAAGTCAATTTACTTCGTGGGACTTGGCATAGTGAAAGCCACACTCGAAGTATTAGGAAAGCTTTTCAACACATCATGTTCCTATTACATAATATTTCGAACAATTGGAATCGACAATTCCATACGAAATCGAACAATTTTTTGTATGATGGGTCTCCGATTTGGTTTGAGCCTTTTATTAGTTTCATATTTTTGCTAAAAAATGGGATAGCCAAAATATTAGCTCATTCTGTAGACTGGTTTTCTGGCGAAGATTATCGAATTTTTCGATTTTTTTTTTTGGAAAACACATTAACACCATCACATTAAACCAAACACAACTTTGTAACCCGTAAATGGATTTTTGACATCAGCATATCCCTGGATAGGTATTGAAGTGCTCTATCAGTGTTTTGTTCGCTGGTTCAGTTTTTTGAGACTGAAATAAAACTCTTTTTAAGATTTTTTCTCTTGAACAGTTGTTCATTTATTTCAAATACATCCGAAGTCGGTGAGTATCAAATTGGAAGTGAGAGAATAACTGAAGCTCCAAAGATATTTATTTTTTGAGCATTCCAGTTTTCTCTCAAGAAAATACAATAGAACATACATTGTATCTTAATACGATTTTTATGGCCATGCTGATGTCAGCATAGCACTGGACGATCGATTTCATACAGATCGAAAGGAATGCATAAATTAAAATTTACGATCATATTTTTATGATCTTACAAATTAACTCAACAAACGTGCCTCTGCTTTGATTTTTACCGAAGCAGGTCATTGCTTATTGACTAGCCGTCACCAATGTGCAACATTGTTGCGACTGAGGTGACGATTAAGCACGCTCGTTGATATGCGACACAATTGCGTCGGTCATCTCAAAGGCAAAAATATTTTTACCTGAGATTTTTATTGCTTCGCTTCTTTCGAAGAAGCATGAAATCGAACATCCCGGCCCCCGTTGAACAGTTGTTCAACCGAGAGTGATAAGACTTATTCTATTAATATTGGCTTAATTAATTATGTGTTTTTGATTGGACCTTTGTCCCATTTTATTAGATTTTTATGATTTTTTTTTTTTTTTTTTTTTTTTAAGTTTATTCCCCAATACCTATGGTAAATATGAAATAACTCTAAGCGTAAAGTCCCGTACTCTCCTCTTGAGAAACTTATAACTAATAAAATTGATATGAAATATATCCGCAATTATATCTAATATGTTTTTATATATTTTTTTTGTTTTTTTTTTTTTGGTTGATTAACTGTTATGGTCTTAGCTAAATGCCAGAAGGGCTTATTTTAATAAATGCAACAAAATTACTCTAATTTCTAGTTGACAATTCAATCTTATTTCTATTAAGTGTGGCAAAATTATTTTTTGCATTGAATTCTGTCAAATCGAGTCCATCGCTTTCTTCTTCTAGTAAGACTCCAAGCTTGGTTATGGGGCGTTTATGCTCTCCATATATGGTGCTTACAGTCACCGATCTTACCAGACCATCTGGAGCTGGGAAAACTTCTTTTACACGACCGAGGCTCCAATAACTTGGTGCCAAATTGTCTTCTTTTAATAAGACCAAATCACCCACTTTGATATTACGCTCTTTTGTTTTCCACTTAGATCGTGGTGACAATGAAGTTATATACTCTTCATGCCATCGATTCCAGAAATGCTGGTACATTTGTTGTACCAATTGCCATCTCTGCAATCTGCCCGGATTTATCTCGGTTAAATTCTCAGGCTCAGAAAGGGTGATTAACGACTCACTTACCAGAAAATGAGCTGGCGTAAGTGCTGACAAATCATTTGGATCGTCCTTTAATGGACATATTGGTCGCGAATTTAAACAAGCCTCGACTTGCGCAAGTAAAGTGCTATACTCTTCAAATGTGAGATTTTGAGTACCGATTACACGAGTCAAATGGTGTTTGGTACTTTTCACAGCTGCCTCATGCAGTCCACCGTGATGTGGTGCGTACGGTGTATTGAATTTCCATTCAATTTTGAAGGTATCAGCTACTTCACCGTTCGCCCATTCGAATTGTTTTTTGTAGATATCACGCAGAAAATTATTCGCACCTACAAAATTGGTTCCGTTGTCGGACCAAATGGTCCGTACCGGTCCCCGTCTTGCAATAAAGCGACGGAAAGCTTGCATAAATTGTTGTGTCGAAGCGTTTGAGACTAATTCCAAATGGACAGCTCTTGTTGCAAAGCAAACGAATACGGACACATATGCCTTTGAAATGGTTGGATTTCTCCCGGTTTTCGAAGAGAGGCTCACCGGACCTAAATAGTCGACTCCACATACACTGAACGGTCTCTGTGGCCTTGTTCTCTGTGTTGGGAGTGTAGACATTAATTGTTTAGATAGTTTAATGCGATATCTAAAACAAGTTGGGCAGCGCAGGATTATAGTTCTGGCCAATTGGCGAACTTTTGTTATCCAATATGTTTGACGCACAATTTGTGTGACTAGTTGCACACCTCCATGAAGCGTTGATAAGTGAGCTTCACGAACTATCAATGATGCTAAACTGCCATTATTTGATAAAATTATTGGAAATTGTTCGTTGAAAGATAAGTTTTCGCTTATAACTCGACCATTCAGACGTAAAACATTTGTTTTCTGGTCTAACCAGAAAGTACTATCGGCCGGTTCTTTTTCATTTTTTAGGGCGTTCAATTCACTTGAATAAGTAAGAGCTTGATCCAGTTGAATCAATTTGATGGTTGCAGTTGCAATTTCCTCAGTCGTCAATGGGCCAATTTTTCGCTTGCCCTTTGTACGACGGAAATTTTGAACGGCTTTTAGTAGAGTTGCCATTACTCGTTTTAATTTTGTGAAGCAACCATAAGCCTTCAGTATCGATACACTCTGTTGATGCTTGAAATTTTTATAAGCAACAACTGGACTTTTGCAATTGGAGTTGTACCATGGGCCTCGCAGTAGCGGTTTCACTTTTGTTATGTGTGAGACTATTTTTATTTCGGCGAGAACATCTTCACTCGAAATGTTCGAGTTCACCGTATTAATCGGCCAATCATTTTGCGGCAATTTAAGCCAATTTGGGCCATTCCACCATAATTGCTGATGAGCAAGTTTACTAGGGCATACACCTCGCGATGCTAAATCAGCAGGATTTGATTCGCCAGGTACCCATCGCCAATTGAAACCTTGTTCAATTGTTTTATGTTGTATCGCAGCTACGCGATTTCCAACAAATGTTTTTAGTTGTGTTGAAGCTTTAGTCAACCACAACAATACAACTTCTGAATCGGTCCAGAAAAAGCAATCACTTAGTCTATCACCGAATTCAGTTGAAATTGTCTCAGCCAATTTGGCGGCCAAATATGCACCACACAATTCAAGTCGTGGTATTGACAATCTTTTAAGAGGAGCTACCTTAGTTTTGCTTTGAATCAATTGAATTCTTATCATGCCGTCGGCAGTTACAGTTTTCACATAGCTTACCGATGCATACGCATTTTCGGAGGCATCTGAGAACGTGTGCAGTTCAGATTTCCAAATTGCTTTCATTCCCAACCAACGGGGAATTTCAAGTTTATTTAAAACAGGTAGGTTGGACGAAAACATGTGCCAATCGCCTGCAATGGCCGGCGAGACACGTTCATCCCAATCAATTTTTTCCAACCAAACTCTTTGCATGAGTATTTTGGCTGAAATTACTACCGGAGCCAAATAGCCGTGTGGATCGAAAAGCTTTCCAATCTCTGACAAAATTTCACGCTTTGTCCAAAATTCTTTCAGTGGCTTGGCTTGAATATTATATACAAATATATCTTGTTTTGGTTTCCAACGTAGGCCCAAAACGGATTTTGTTTCAGCGTCTTTTATTTCGAGAAATTCTGGGCCATCCGGACTTGAGAAAATGTCCTTATTCGATGCCCATTTGGCCAGTTCAAATTGGCCTTTTTTCAAAAGATTTTCAAGCTCATTTTTTAATATGAGCGCTTCATCAATTGTGTCAGCTCCCAATAGACCATCGTCTACATAGAACGAATTTAAAACTGCCTTCGATCCAATGGGGAATTCGATGGCGTGGTCTATTGCACATTGGTTCATGGAGCGGACTGACAAATAAGGAGAAGCTGCTTGGCCGTACATCACACGATTTATTTGATATACACAAACCGGCTCGTTTGGTGAGTAGCGCCATAAAATCTTTTGATATTTTTGGTGAGAGTCAACGACTTTTATTTGTCGGAACATTTTCACCACGTCTACTGTTATCGCTACTTCGAACGATCGAAAACTCATCAGAGTATTTGCCAAATCTCGTTGCAATTTTGCTCCTACGAGTTGGCATTCATTTAAGGAAATTCCAGAAGTAGTTGGGCATGATGCATTTGTCACAATGCGGAATTTATTGGAAGTTGAGACGCCATGGTGAGGTGTGTAATAACCCTCTTCTTTATCTTCCTTAATTCGTGTTAAATGCCCCAAATCTTCAAATTCTCTTATAAAATCGTGATACTTCTGTCTGAATTCATCATTTCGCATCATTTTTCGTTCCATCGCGAAAAATTGCTTTAAGGCAATCGATTTAGATTTACCAAGTAACTTGATTTTCTCATTGAAAGGAAGATGGACAACATACCTTCCATCAGTTTCGCGAGTGTGATATTCAGAGAAAATTCTCTCACACTCTTTTTCTGTTGGGGTAAGCGTATGGCCCCTTGGTAGTTCTTCTACTTGCCAAAATCTCTCTAAGAGTTGTGAAAGCTGATGATAATTCGCATCCTTACTTATAGGAGTCGTGTGGAATATATATTTCATTCCATTGCTTTCGACCTCATCGGATCGTTTATATATAACCCATCCAAACACAGTTTGTTGGGCGGCCACTAGGCCATCCGCAGACTTTACGATGCCTTCACACAGTATTTTAACCCATAGGTTTATACCGATTAAAGCATCAATTTCACCTGGCTTTCCAAAATCTGGATCAGCCAGTTTCAAAGCCGTGAATTCAGAATAATTTCTTATATCCACTGCCTCAATTGGCAAATTCCGAGTGATATGGGTTACGATACAAAATTCCACTTTATACACTCGGTCTTCACCTGGCATTAAAAGTTCAATATATGTCATGCCTCTCGCTGTACTGGAGTTCGATTCAACACCAATTAATTGTGCTCGAGCCTTTTCAATTGAGAGCCCAAGTTTCTTGGCCGCTGATAAGGTTATCAGATTAGCTTGCGAACCTGTGTCACATAGCGCTCTAAGATTGCTATTCCATGGTTTTCCATGGTTGACCGGAACGCGAATTGTCCCAAGTACTGGATGGGACTTTTCACTCTCAAGAGAAAGTGAAGTGACAACTCGTTGTCAATTCGAAGAAGTGGAGGGGACTTGCTCGTTCCCCTTGTCGCTAACAGGATTTTCCGTTGAGGAATTTTCCCTTTTGTAACACAACAAATCATTGTGAGCGTCATGGCAATACTTACAGCCACGAAATTTGCATTCGTCCTTTTTGGAATGCGAATTTAAACAGCGAAGGCACCTTTTGTTATCTCGGACCTTTTTAATTCGATCCTTTACTGGCAAGGCTTCAAATATTTTACATTGCCATACTGGATGATTGGCGTTACACTGCAGACATTGCTGTTGTTTTACGGCCACCATAACATTGGAATTTTTGAAATAACGGGTCTTTTTATTTTTTGAATTGGCACCGTCCTTTCGTTCAATTGGCCGTGGTTCAGTGGAGATGGCAAAACGCTCACTCGACTGAACCTCAAGGAACTCTATCATTTCACTCAATAAAATGCGTTGACGCTTTTTGATTTGGTCGTTCCATTTACGTAAAGTGTATGAATCTAGGCGAGCCGTTAAACAAAAAATTACAATTGGGTCCCAAGACGAAACGTCAAACCCAAAAGTTGGCATGACTCGAATCAATTGATTCGTTTTGTTAATCATGTTTAAAAATTGATTGCCCGTCGGGTTTTGCGGTAAGTATGGAAGTTCAAAGAACTTTTTGAGGTATTCTTGAATGATACGAAATTCATTGTCGTATCGTTCGATCAATAACTTCCATGCAGCTTCATAATCAACCGCGCTCAGAGAATATCCGTTTAATGCATCTAAGGCAATTCCCTTTAAATGTGTCCTTAACTGATGGAATTTCATCATATTAGACAAATGTTTATTTTCATGCACATATTCGTTGAATTCGTCTCTAAATCTTATCCAAGTGGTTCTATCTCCAGAAAATTCGGAGAGAACAAACTTATCAAATTTTAATTGAACGACCGGCTGCTCCAATTTTGGTTTGGATTGTTTCAATTGCTGGTTTACGAATTCATTGGATGCATCGCCCAAATCAATGGGCTCTATTGGCTCCGGAACATCATGTGTACTTATGACTGAATTGTTCCGTGAGCTTGGAAAAGGACCCGCCCTTGCTGTGGCAGAGTCATTTCTAATTCGTTCGAATTCGATACGAATTTGCTCCAGAATGGCATTCATCACATTCATATCGGGAGGAGCACTGGCCAATGTTGGCTCAGTTTGAATTGGCTGATCAATAGTCGAAGCCTTTGAATTTGGAGCATCAGCCCGTTTTCCTTGCACTCCAGTTGCCTCTGAGGGAATTTCGGTCTTTGTGACTTTTGGCCTTGCGCCAATTTCTCTCATTGGTTTGGGCAACGGATTTGTGCTGAGAAAATCGATTCGAGCAAATGCTCGGTTTGCTAATCGATTTAGCTCTCTCAATTGAGCATCAATCGATTGCTGAATTTCAGCACTTGCTTTCTGTTTTTCATTTAACGCTTGGGAATTAATAATTCCCAACAAGGAAGTCAACGACCCCTTTTTCGCGTAAATATCAATGACGGCCGCTTGCTCGTCATTGAATAGTGAGTCGACTTCTCTTTTGAAGTCCGAAATCAAATCTTCGATCGACTCGATTGACATGTTCTAACAATATAACTTAAGTGATAATTGAATATGTTATATATATATATATATATATTTTTTTTTTTTTTTTAAATTAAATCGGTTGGAATTTACCTGTTGATCGGATACTTATTCGCTGTCCGATTCGTAGTAACTCTTTGGCTGCCTAGCCCTCTCGAGGCTACCCTTGATCCAATGAAAACCCTTTACTTTTGGAAGTGCCGTCGATCCCTTGGTGTGTAGGTTCCAATCTACCTTGAATTGGATTTCTGCGCCCGCGCTGAGGGTTTCAGACGGTTGTACTTAGTGGTAGATAGTTGAGTCCCGTCGGTAGATTTCTACCATAAATCCTGATGTCAGTAATGGGGAAGGCTCCAATGATATTTTAATTGACGTCGTATCGAAGAGAGCCGTTGGAATAACCCAAGTTATTCCTTTTCCGAACCAATATGGCTCGTCTAATTGAAAGCCGCGTCTTGATGCACTTTCTACGGGTTTTCTCGCCAATAATCCTAGCCACTGTTGTTCCGTGCCTTTTTGATTTAAAGCTCGAATACTGACTCCGATTCGAACTCGTTCGGAAAATTTCTTATTTTCTGGTCTTTTGACCCACAAGGCACCATTCACGAATAATGGAGGTTTTGAACGTTGCTCGGTTGCAACTGGCTGAGGAGAATGTTCTTCTGTTGAATACACAGCGATACTCGTTGTTCCGATTTCCATTTAAACTCACTAAGTCGTTAACGTTTGCTGCGCGAAAAAGCTCGCTTTTGTTTTGAAACACGCACTATTTATTTTGAATTTGGACTGTCTATCGTTCGTATCGATTTGAGCCGTTAAATCGATTGTTTCACTTGAAAAATATCGAACTAAAAGGTTATTGAGTGAATTTGCTTTTGGACACTCAGAAAATTATTCAGTTAAAGTTCACTTGTTGCACTGAATTAATTTTTAGTCAATTCACTAGATTTTGATTTTGATTTCAATTGTTTTGCTGTTCAACTAAACTGCAACCATGTCACTGAATTCTGTTTAATTTGAATTAATATTTCGTTGGATTTTTCGTGGAAAGTTTACTCATCACAAACTGAATTCAGTTATTTAAACTTTATATAGTTTATTTTGATATTTCACTTGAAATTTATCCGTGATACGATATCGGAATCACGTCGGGTTCACCAATGTTTTGTTCGCTGGTTCAGTTTTTTGAGACTGAAATAAAACTCTTTTTAAGATTTTTTCTCTTGAACAGTTGTTCATTTATTTCAAATACATCCGAAGTCGGTGAGTATCAAATTGGAAGTGAGAGAATAACTGAAGCTCCAAAGATATTTATTTTTTGAGCATTCCAGTTTTCTCTCAAGAAAATACAATAGAACATACATTGTATCTTAATACGATTTTTATGGCCATGCTGATGTCAGCATAGCACTGGATGATCGATTTCATACAGATCGAAAGGAATGCATAAATTAAAATTTACGATCATATTTTTATGATCTTACAAATTAACTCAACAAACGTGCCTCTGCTTTGATTTTTACCGAAGCAGGTCATTGCTTATTGACTAGCCGTCACCAATGTGCAACATTGTTGCGACTGAGGTGACGATTAAGCACGCTCGTTGATATGCGACACAATTGCGTCGGTCATCTCAAAGGCAAAAATATTTTTACCTGAGATTTTTATTGCTTCGCTTCTTTCGAAGAA
>CM059999.1:36664612-37146619 GCA_030463065.1 Aphidoletes aphidimyza
TGTGTGTTTTGAGCGTGTAATGATGTTATCGCTATTTTCGTTGGTTGGTGCTTCTCGCACAACAAAAATGAATTTCCAGAGAACAAAAAAAAAAAACAGATCTGAAAAAAGAGTAAGTAAATAAAACCACTTTTTTGTTTTGTTTTTGATGTGCTGGCAAGGGTGATAAAAGCATGTTTTTTTTTTTATTTTTTTATTTTTTTTTTTTGTTAAACACTTTTCACACAATCTTAGTACTAATATTATAATATGAACAAAAATAGATAAGTGGAAAGTAGTAAAAAAGTACACATTTGTTTTTACGTATTCATTGAATATATAATAATAGTGTTTTTCGTGCAGAAAAATATATTTTTTTTTTATTTTTTTCATTTTTTTTTTGTTTTGTTGTTATTTACAACCACACATTGACAAATATAAAAAAAAGCATTTCAAGGCATTTAAAGGCACAATTGTTCGAAAAAAAAAACAACAATTAGTTTGTATGTAGTTCGATGTCATTGTATTGACCCGGTTTACCCGAGTCAACGACAGAAAACGACAGATTTGGCGATATAATCTCATTTCCTGAAATTATTTCGTCAAAATCGCTTTTTTTGTTTGGATCGACACGATCTTCCGTGAGATCAAAACAAAAAATGTTGGTCAAAAAATAGTTCCGATAACGGAACGGCAGATAAACGACACCGTTGTCTAGCTGGAATAACACCGACCGGTGTCCAGACGACTGCGACTTTTGATGACGAATCGACTTTATTTTATATTTTTTATTTAGTTTTAAATCTGACAAGGAAATTATTTTACTATTCTCTTTTAGAGTGTTTACCGCGGAACAAATTTGTTGAAAAATGTTTTTGTTTTGTTTTTTGACCTTACGATTCCCTGCCACTACTGCTGCTGCTGCTGCTGCCGCTGCTGCTGCTGCTGTTGCTGTTGATGTTGAGGCAAATTCTTCATTTATATCGACTTCTTCATCCTCATTTTCGCTCCAATCCCGGAGCGAAGGTTGACGCCTTTTCGGTCTTTGTATCGGGGCATCTTCGTCCCACTCACAACAGTCAGCAGCAGAACTTGCAACTGACTGTGTATTTTTTCGTTTTCTCAGTTGAATATCACTTTTATTTGTGTCAGCCATGGTTTTTTTTTTTTTTCAATTTTTGATACACACAAAAACTCAGAATCAATTTACACCACTGTTCGTGTTTGTTTTTTTTTTTTTGTTGTTGTGACACTATTTTTTTTCGGATTTTCTTTGTTTGATTGAAACAAAAATTATTTGTATGAAAACAATTCGAAGTAAACAGGTGAAACACAATAACTAAAATGCCGTGTTGTGTTTATGCAGTGGCACTATTTATATTCCGTCATGATATGATAAAACACCCTCTAAAAAAAAAAGTTACTCGTTCTGCGCAAATCAACATCTATTCAATTTTTGTTTGTTATGCGTGTGGATGGAAAAACGATAGTTCATCGCACCCTTCCACCTCTCACACATTCTCCCTCTCTCTCACTCTCTCTCTCTCTTTCTCGGTTATACCAACATATAGAAATATTCTTTTGTGTTTTTTTTTTGTTTTTGTTTGTCTTTTTTCTCTAAACAAAAAAAAAAACCTATATATATATTGACTTGGCTTTTGCTTCATTTTATTCATTATGTTTTTTTTTTTGTTCGCAACACACCGAATGCTCTTTTCGATTTAATTTCTTTTTCAAAAGAGTATTATTACAACAACAAAAACAACAACAACAACAAAGACAGTAAAAAAACATAAAAACATAAAAAATGGACGGACAACTAATTGAAATTCGAAATGAACGAACTGTTTACAATCGACGTTTTCGAATCAGTGCAATTGAATTTGAAATGATTTTCAAATCAAACGCATTCGATCAAATTAATAGCGTGGTTTCGCCAACTGAAAAACAATCCCAACTAGAAACATTGTATCAAAGGTGTTTCAACGAATTGTTAAATTATATTGCAAATATTTTGGCTATTCGTCCGTGGGATTTTGTTGGAATAAAATTTCAACTCCCGTCGGTTGAAAATACCACCCCGTTTGGACTTCGATTTCTTGAGCTACAAGAAATAAGTGCTGAAATAATAACCGATTTGTTGATGTCAGTGCAACAATCTAATACAAATTTTGCAACAAACAGTTTAATAAATATTGTGGTAACGGTGGTTGAAAATCAATCGGGTGGCTCTCGACGTGCAATTAGTCGACTGTGTTTGAATAATTATGAACAACTGTGTAAACGTAAACGTGCTTGCATTCTTCGACCAAAAAATGAGCAACACTACACCGATAAATTATGTTTGATGCGAGCCGTTGTCATTGGAAAGCATTTAGCTGATGCGTTAAATGAAAAAGAAAATAACGTGTCAAAAAATATGCGAAAATATTTAAATAAATTATTTAATCGAAATAATAAACAATTAAACATTCGTGTGCAAAAGTTAGTGAACAAAGTTTTCGGATCGATTGAATTGTTTAACGCTTCTCGTGAAAATGGTTGCACGTTATCAGACTTGGAAAAAATTAGTAAAGTTTTGAAAAATTATCAATTAGTTGTGTATGACGATAAACATTTATATAAACGTCCTATCTTTCGCACAAAACGTATAAACAATGGGAAAAAAAATCAAATAAATATTTTTTATTTAAAAAAAATACAACACTTTCTTGTGTTGTCAAATGTAAAAGGGTTTTTTGGTGTTAAATATCAGTGCGATTTATGTGACAAATTATTGCATTCAAAATGCCACAAATGTGATGAACGATGTAACAGATGTTTTGCAAGTCCGCCATGCTATTTTTCCATCGACCAACGCGATAATACCACTGTGTCAACTCAAATTTGGTGCGATAGATGTAATCGATTGTTTCGAAATCAAAGATGTTATTGGAATCACAAACAATTATTGCAAGAAGAGAGCAAATATACCGTTTGTCGTCGATATTCGATTTGTAAAACATGTTTCAAATTCATTGATAGTGTTCAATTGCAATCGTTGTCCGATCAGACAGACGAACATAAACATGAAGAAATTAAACCTGAAAAAATACACAAATGTGACGAAAAATATTGTTTCTATTGCAAAAAATTTACAAAGTTAAACCATACATGTACAATTAAACCATTTATCGAAATGATGCCGACCAAATTTGTTTTGTTTTTTTATGACTTAGAAACCGTACAAGACCAACCAATTTCAGTAATTAAAACGCGTCAAAATGAGGTACAGTTTTTACATCAGCCAATTTTAGTTTGTTGTCATCAAGTTTGTCATGAATGTTGGAAAATTGACGATTTATCGTTTGTGTGTAAGAATTGTGAAAAACGAGAACACATATTTGAGGGAAAAAATTGTGTTCGAGATTTTCTCGAATTAGTGTTAAACTATGATAAAGAGATTGTCCAAATTTGTTGTATTGCACATAATGCTCGCAGTTTTGACGCACAATTTTTAATGAGTGAAATATTGAAAATTCCAAATAATAATATCAAACTGTTAACGTGTGGATTTAAAATTTTGAAAATAATATTAAAAAACTATATCAGTTTTATCGATTCGTTATCATTTTTACCAATGGCTTTGGAAAGTTTTCAAAAAGTGTTCGACCTGAGTGAAGATTTTTGTAAGGGGTATTTTCCGTTTTTATTTTTATCATTTGAACGATGGAACTACGTTGGCAAACTGCCAGAAAAACATTATTTTGCTGTCACTGAGTCAACAAATAACAAAGCACGAGTTGAAAAGTTTAATATTTGGTACGACCAACAATCGAAGGATAATTATAATTTACGTCTTGAGGCAATTCATTATTGTTCAAACGATGTGTCATTGTTGCGACTCGGCTGCCTTCGTTTTATGAAGTTGATAATCGAATTGGCCGAAATAAATCCATTTTTACAGTGTATCACATTAGCACAACTTGCGTTATCCATATATCGAAAAAAATATATGAAAGAGAATACACTTGGAATTGTTCCACACGATATGTACCATCCGGATACAAATCAGTCAAAAATATGTCGCAAATGGTTGACATATTTGAACTTTTTTCAACCAAATATTTCATCTGTTCGACCATTTATGATTCAATCAGAAGTACGATTGAACGATTGCGGTATAAGTGTAGACGGCTTTTGTAAGGATTATCCGTTTAATGATTTATCATCATCATCATCATCATCATCGAATCAAACAGAATCAAAGGGGACAGTTTTTGAATTTTCGGGTTGTTATTACCATGGGTGTGAGAAATGTATAAGAAATAATCCATACAAATTACAGAAACATTTACTGAATGAAATATTATCAAAGAATAAAAGAAAGAAAAATGAACAACAGGAAAATACAAACGTGGACGAAGAAAGTGAAAATAGCGATATTGAGTCGACCAATAGAGAAATGACGGATCGCGGTCAATTGTCGAATCAAAATTTAATACGAACAATGGCAAAGCTAAAACATCTAAAATCTCTTGGCTATAATGTGATTCATATTTGGGAACACGAATTTCGTGCAATGTTAAAGGACAATCCAACACTGGATGCACAAATTTCACACCACCCATTTGTTGGTTATTCGAAATTGAATGCTCGAGATGGTATTTATGGTGGCCGTAACGAGGCAGGGTGTTTATATTATAAAACAAAAGATAATGAAAAAATAAAATTCGTCGACTTTTGTTCATTGTATTCGTATGCAATGTTAAAAGGAAAATATTTTCTACGCGAGCCGAAACAAATTCGTGTTTTCCGTGATTGTGAATCATTAACAGATAACGATCTCATGCAAATGGATGGTTTAGCCTATGCGACGGTTTTACCAAAGCAAAATCTTTATTGGCCAGTTTTACCATATCGAGTAAATGGTAAATTAATGTTTCCGCTGTGTCGTGCATGTGTTGAGAACTTAAACATAAATAAGTGTACACATACGGTCGAAGAGCGTGTCATAACGGGTGTGTGGAGTTTGTGTGAATTAAAGGCTGCCATTCAACGTGGATATAAATTAATGAAAGTTTTTGAGGTGTGGGAATACGATTATGCGTCGGGAAAAGATGATCTAAAAACCACCTCCGACAACCATTCCCTATTATTTTCTTCCTATGACGATTTAGTTAATTATTTCAAAAATAAAAACACGGTAACAGATACAAATACAACAATAAATTCGACACAACACCCAAATGACAACATATGTGGAAATAGTAAAATGTTCAATGGTTTATTTACAGCATATTTAGTTGAATTTTTTACGTTAAAAGCGTGCGCATCTGGTTTCCCTTTATGGTGTACTACAGACAAATTAAAAAAAAATATATATATACGACTTTTGGTGTACAAATGGAATATTTTTAGATTATAATTCTATCCAAAAAAATCCAGCAAAACGTGCTTTCGCAAAACTAATGTTAAATGCTCTATTTGGAAAATTAATTCAACAAGAAAAAGAGATACAAACAGTTGTTTTAAATAGACCAATTGATTTACAATTTTATTTAAACTCTGATCTTCACCAAATTATGGATTGCTACTGTCCAAATAACAACTATGTTGTAATAACATACAAAATGGTTAAGCCAGAAGACGGTGGTCAAATCATTGATGTGAATCCATTAAAACCAACGTCTGTTGCTCGACATATTTGTTTAACTAGCGGAATACAAACGACAACAACAGCCCGATTACATTTGTATTCCGAATTGGAAAAGTTGGGCGAGCGATGCTTTTATATGGACACAGATAGTTTGTTGTATTTACAGCGCGATGAAAATGACTATTGTCCAAAATTATCCGATACAGTTGGTGGTTTAACAAATGAATTTGAAGCGTTTCGAAAACACAACGATTTTGAACCATATTGCAATGAGTGGGTTTGCTGTGGTCCAAAAACATATGCACTCTCTATAATTGTAGAAGATCCGCTTCAAAATCCATATAGTAAACCTGTTTATGTTATTAAGTGTAAAGGTTTAAGACTTACAAATGAGAATTCACATTTAATCAATATGAATACAATGAAATCGTTTGTTTTGGGAATTGATTTTTGTAAAAATTCAAACAATCAAAATGAATCAAATGAGAGGAGCGAAATAGCACCGAGCAACGCTAACGACAACTGGTTATTCGATAAAATTGTAACAAATCGAAAAAAAATTATGACTTTAAAAAATTTTCAAGTCGTTACAGCACAAGAAAAAAAATTGTTTGGTTTTACCTTTGACAAGCGGGTTTGTGGTGAGAATTGTAAAACATATCCATTTGGATATAAAGCAGAATAAGATGATAGTTAATATATTGTATGCTTTTTTTTTTAAAATAGTTTCTTTTGATTGAAAAACAAATTGGTTTTTTTATTTACATTTTTTTTTTATTTGTAAAAAAAATAAAAGAATAAAATACCATCAAACAATTTAAATTCAAATGTGTTTTTTTTATAAATTTCAAACAGTTAAAATAGTTGTGGATATACATTTCGGTCTTTATCAATTACTAAATCAGCATCAAACTGTAAATAAACCAAAACAGTGATCGCTTCTGCAACAGTTTCGGCAAATCGTCCTTCAAATCGTAGTGAACCTGTGTGAACTATATTTGCACAATCGTTGTCATGATCTGGAGTTAAATCGTACGCCAAAATAAATCCACCGTTGTTAAAAAATGATCGAGTTATCAAATTGGCACGATCAAATCGATGTAAATTCAATTGCTTGAATAACGAATAATAAGCATGCTGTGAAACTGGATTTTTTTGTTTAAAATCAAAAGATAAATTACGCGGCGCTATTTCAATCCCATTCACTGTTGTAGTAAAAGAGGTAAGGTTAAAATGTTGAAAATTAAATGGGTTTAATTTTGCCGAGCCTTGATAGCTACGATTGTCGACCATCGCAATCAGTACAAATTCAGGTAGAATTCCATTGCAAACGTTATCTAATGAAAAAGAGCTGGATTGTTGTGGTATGGTGAAGTTACGCACATCACACCGTTTGTATGGATACAAAGCGTTTTTCTGTTCCAATATTGATTGTTGACTGAGTAAAACTTCCGGATTTAGCTTTACATGTTCAATGTACAGAGTGGCGTCCAGTATATTCAAACTAGATTTATTATTATCTTTTTTAATTAAATAAAAATCGGATGAATGTGGCTCAAGTGTTATTCCAACATCTACATTGTTTAGCAACAATTTTTGTGTGTTTAACATGTCAACGTGTAAGCGACCCACCAACTCAACTGTTTCACCCGGTACAAACATTTTTCCGCGTGCCAACCCGTTTACATTTGCAGCAAATGAATCAAACTGGCCAATGGTATCTCGTAAAAAAATTATACTATCCAAATGTTGTTCGCTCGAAACAATATCATAGTTGAGTAAAGCTTCAATGTATGCACGATATGGATAATTTTGTGAATTTTGTGCAACTTGCTTCCCATTTAGGGTGAGTGTAACTTGTCGAAATAACGAATGCATTAAATTATTAACCGGATATACATAAGCGTTTGCATTTGTAAATTCAACACCGACCTCTGGTACTTTTCCGTCTGCATCAACATAATCTAAGCGTACAACTAAACGTAAATATACATTGCTTAAATTTCGATAATCGTCACCATATCCTTGGTCCAAAAAACTGATCACATTGCCTTTATCGATGGAAGCAAGTGGTTTTAATGCTACTTGTTCGGTACCTAAAATGCTGTACTGAATAGGTTTTGGCTCAAATAGCAACAGTTGTGGTTTGGGGCATTCAAATGCGGTCATATTTTTTATTTGAACAATTTTTTTGAACTAATCAAAAATATCCAATTGTCGTTTAACAATGTTTTTTTGTTTTTGTTTTTGTTTTCGTGGTTTCAGTGTTTTTTTTGCTGTTGATTTTTTCGATTTTCGCATTCGCTTTTTACCGGATCCACTTTGAATGTTTTTTTTCACTTGTTTGGTTTTTTTTTTACCTTTTCCAATTTGATTGGTTTTTTTTTTCGTTTTTACTTTTTTTTGACCGCTACCGATTTGTCGACGTTTTTGTCTCTTTCCAATACCACCAATTCCACAAGCGGTTGTTTTACGACTTTTGCTAAACACCCTCGCTCGTCTTCTACTCTGTTTGTTTGATTTGTTACGTACTTTTATAGGGTTTTTTGTTAATCCGTTTGATATTCCAGTCAAATTATTATGATGTCGAAAGCGTCGAAAGCGTTCTAATTGAATTGCGGTCAAACCCAACGGCATCGTTGTTCGCGATGTTAAAAATCCACTACCAAATTGTTGGTTGTTGTTCTCGATTGATACGTTTTTTGTCTTCGATAATTGACCGGTTGTTTGAGCCAATTTATTTAATGCTTTTTCACCTAAATCTTTTACTGCTCGCTCTCCCTCTTCTTTTAGTATTGTTTTTAAATTTTTCCTTCCCAATTGACTTAAAACTGCTCGCGAGGATTGTATTCCTTGGTCTTTTAAAGCGTTTATACCGCTCGAAAAGATTGGTTGCAAAAAATGAAATGCTTTATTTAAAAAATTACCAAAACCGGCACCTCTTTGATGACCACCAATTGAATGACCGTGTGTGGGCCCGTTATAAACTAAAATGTCCTCTAAACTACCACCCGTTTGTCTGTTGCCATTTCGATTTGTTGTATGTAATTTTTTAATTTGATTCGAGACAATGTTTGGTGTTGTTGTTGAACCAGAATATAGTTGTACGTAGTGTGACATTGCTCTGTTCTATCTGATGTAAATTTATATTTTTTTTCGATCTTTTATAGTTTTTTAAAATGCAATTGAATGTAAATTGGTTGTCTGTTTCCGCTGACAAAGGAAATTGTTTCTTCTCGGGCAGATAAAACAATACTAATTGTATCAAAATACGACCGCGAAACGGTATAATACTCTGGAAATTCAAATCGATGCCAAAGACCACTTTGAAACACCTCTTTACTTTCAAAATAGGGTATTGTTCGTAGTAGTTTTAGTAATAAGTTGGCATACATATGAGGTTCGATAATATCTGTATAAACAAACAACATAAACAGCTTTGGTCCTTTTTTTGCGAATGTTCGCGCCTCATCATTTTCTTCTTCCGCGCTGCTGCTGTCGCTGCTATCAATTTTTGTATTTTTTTCGGTTTCAAGTTTGGTTTTTTTGTGTTTATTTTGGTGTTGACTGACGCCAAACTGCTGTTCGAACTGTTTGTACTGTTTGTTGACATTTGTCGTTGCTGACGATGACACGGCCGGGTTAGATTGTGAACAACAACAGCAGATGTTGTTGATGGTGTTGCTATTTTCGGAAGATGTGCTGTTACTTGTTTTTTTTTCGTTTTCTTTGTTGTTGGTTTTGTTTTTACTAGCGTTATTTTCCGTTGTTTTACTTCTTTTACTTTCTTTTGTTGTTTTGGCTGTTCCATTTGTCTCACCTGTGTTGACTGTTCCGAGTGTTCCGACTGTTCCGACGACTGTTCCGATGACTGTTCCAACTGTTCCGACTGTTTCAGCTGTTCCGGATGTTTTGATTGTTCTGTCTGTTCCATTTGATGCAATTGCTTCGATTATTTCGTTCGACTCACCTTCTTCTTCATTTACTTTTAAATGAATTAATTTTTGAATAGGTGTGTTTCTGGTGTTGTTAACAACATTAATTGTTGTATCCAACTCCGAAGAAGATTGTTCAATTAGTTGTTGCTCGTCACGACTAGTTTGTGACTGAAGCAAATCATTACGTTCATTGTCTTTTGTATTCAATCGATTCTCCGACGTAGACAAATTTTCACCAAGATTTGTTACGTCCGGTAAATTTTCATTTGAAATAGTCGGTATTGCTAATTTCATTGACATTATGTCTAAAAATCGTTTTTTATAGTCCAAAACCGTTTCGGTTAATAGTGTTTCTTTTCGCTCAGTTGCCGGTAATTTGAGTTTTTGATAAATTACCTCGGCAGAACGATTTTCATACGGTATTTGTGAATAAAAATAATCAAAAAATTCAGAAAGTGTGGAAAATTGTTTTGGTTCAATTACAACTTTTGTTTCTTGCCAACTACTGACAGATTTGTAAAAAGGAAAATTTACTACAAAACATGTATCATTTTTTTGTGGTTTTTCTTCAATATAGTCCGGAACAGAATAATCATAATCATATATAAACGTACTCAAATCATTATGTATCTTCCAAATGGTATCAGATTCAAGTTCTTCTTCTTCTTCTTTTTCTTCATCTTTTGTGTATCGTTTAAAGTGATAAATGAACATTAAAAACAACTCTTCAAGTTCCCACTCAAAGTGTGAATATGAAAACAAATCATTTGTTGGAATTTCAATGCATGTTTTCAAAACAGAATCAATTTCTATTCTAAAAATGTTTTTATTTTCCTTTTGTTCGCGAGTTTTCCTTTGTTTTGTGCTTGATTCGGCAATCAGTTGAATTTCGTTTGACTCCTGATTAGACAATGTATTTTCTGTTGTTTTTTTGTTATTTGGTGGTTTCGATGATGGAAAAATATTTTCATATGTCTCTGTTTGTTTCAACGAAAACGGAGGTATATAAATTTCAATCAATGCAACTGAATACTGTTCGGTTAAAATAATCGGTGCGGCAAGTTTATTTGTGAATCGTGAATGTTTTACATCCTGATCAAAATATTCCAAACTTTCATCCGAAACCAATGAAATGAAAAACTCGTCCGGCATTGACATCCTTCTTTTTTGATTGTTACAACACAACTGAAAAATATCCAACAAAAAACAAGTGTTTAAATTTGTTTTTATTTTCAAATAACTTCCCAACGCTGAATCTTTTGATTTTGGTTATCCGTATCCGAATCGGTACTATCCAGTTCTGTTTTTGATCTTTTTTTTGATGCGGGTATTTTTTGTAAACGTTTTACGTTTTTAAAAGTAGCATCAATTGTTTTTTGCTGTAATTGTTTGGTTGCTGTTGGTTTTGTTGTTTGTGATTTTTGCGGTTGTGGTGTCGATGCAAATGATGTAGAAGCTGATAAATCCGGTCGTTGCTGATAAAACAACGGATAATTTACTGCCGCTGATTCAGGAAACACATAGCTCCGGTTCAAGGGATGGCGCGAAAGTGTTTTATGTGTCATTATTTTTGTAGGTGTTTCTGTTCTTGGTGTACTATAAATTGACGACGTTCGACTTTGATCAACAATTTGGGTTTTTAGCTTTGCTACCAGTTGTTTTAATTCTACATTAGTCGGATTCATGTCGTCTAAAATTGATTCAATTTGTGGCCAAATTATATTTGGAATTGTGAGAAATACAGTTTTATTGTATTGTAGTAGTTTTGTGTTTTTATCATATTCTAATGTTTTGTAATTTTTAATACTTTCGTGACGTTTTTTCGCTTCTTCATCTTTTGCTTTGTCAACTTTTTTATGCGTTTCAATTAAAAAACTACGTAAACTTGTTAATGAAGATGGTAAAACATTATTATATCGAACCCATCCTTCCGATTTTTTATACACTTTCACATTATTGTTTGATTCTATTATCGCATTCCAACCATTGATAGAGGCCGTAACCGGCTCTTCGTCAACATCATTTTCCACATACTCAATAGTAAATGAACGTGTTGGAAATTTGTTATTGTTTGTTTTGAACTGTGATTGAATGGTTGATGGAAATGTTTTAAGTCGTTGTTTTAATGTTTTTTCACCAATGAGTTTTTCATCAAATTTTTGTTGAACCAAACCAGAATCGTCTAAATCATTTACACCAGTCTTATTTGATATTGGGTTTGTTTGTTCATATCTATCGTTTTCAATACCAAATAAATCGTCAGGATTTTCAATAGACGATGTTTCAAAAATTGTCTCGTCAGGCATCGGTTCATTTATAGTTTTATTACTGTCGACTTCATCTTGCTCATTTTCCTGCTCTTGTATCATTTGATCATCATTATCGGTGAATAAACGTCGTTTTGGATTTTTCGTTCTTCTATGTGATATTGGGGTTGTGTGTACTTTTTTTGGTGATGGAATGTAGTCAGTTGTTGCATCCGATAATTGATGTGCGGTCAGAATCATTGACTTTGGTGTGGTATTAGTTCCTTTCGCATTTGTTGACTGTTGCATTCGTTTCTCCATTTTGTCAAATTTATTTGTCGCAACAAAATCATTTGCTGCCCTCGATTCGTCTGAAAATCGTTTAAAATCCATGTAACGATGAAGTAAACGACTGTACTGTAACCATTTACTGTATACGGGGATTCGTGTGTTGTGTAAAATCTTTTTCATTTCACGATCTAATTCAGATAAAAACTTTTCATTGTCCAGCTGATTTTTGTAGTTGCGAAATGCCGGCTCAGTTAATAAAAACATTTTTTGCAAAGACGGTCTATTGATCAACTGTTGTGTTTTAATCACATTTTTGAATATTGGAGCTTTCGGTGGGTTATCGCTATCAACTGACAATTGATTTGACTTTATCGTATCCATGTTGTAGTAATTTTTCTGCAGCAGCTGACGTTAATGCACTCAACGCAAAACCTAGTAATTGTGGTAAAAATCCACCAGTTTGATTTAAGAAAATTTTCCGTCTTTGCTTTGTCACACGATTTTTTTTAATTGCCTCATGTACCTCTCGAAGACGTGTTTTATACCGTTTCAATCGTTGTTTTTCACAAGGTTTCAACCGTAGATTTCCAATCATAACATTATGAACAATTTCCGATAAAGTTTGTATAATTTGATTGTTACAATTTTTCAAAATTACTTGGTAAATTTTTTTACATTTGTTGTTCTTCAAAACATGCAGAATATGCTGATCCCTCTTTACATTCTTCATTTTGTACTAATTCGCCGTTAATTTTCAACGGAATAGGGGTAGGGCAAAAAACTGTCGAATATCTAGAATTTAAAATATCTGTTCGAAAACGAAATAAATTGTGCGTTGTTTGATTTAAATCAATGAGTAAATAACCATATGGTTTTTCGGTTGCTTCCTTATATACACGTAAAAGCTCTTTTGGGTTCTCCGGATACAATTGTCGTGCCAAAAATTGAAATTGTTGACGATCGCGCGGATTATTCATGATACATAAATGTGTAAAATTCAAACTTATGTCACGCGAATATTTACCTTGATGAAATATATTTTGTGTAATAAATATCACCGAAATATTTTGATGATGACATCCACGCGTAAACAAATTTGCCACACTTTTGTTTTGTGTTTCGAACATTGAGTCATCCAATACATACAAACATGGTTCGTTTGTTTCATTTGTAAACACTTCTGGTATTCCAATAATATATTCCACTGGATGTTGCAAATTTTTCGGGATAGCATTCGGATCTCCCAAAATCCAATACACTTTTTTAAATTTTTTATCAATCATGCTGTCGGCTTTGTTTAAAAGGCTAACACAAAAACTCGATTTACCAGACTTTGACGGTCCGGCAACACACATAGCAAAGGGTGTTTTTAGTAAAAATACACATTTTTCTGTCATTTTTTCTTTTAACTGAGAGAGGTGTTTTATATTGTTTGATCGAAAGAAGAAAACAGAAAAAAAGAAAAACTGATTTGCATTCTTGTTTTTATATGTATATAAGGTAAACAAACTTGATTGTGTGAGTGTGAATGATAGTGTCTGTGTATGTGTACAATACACTTTTTGTTCATATAACAAAAAAAAAAAAGGAAAATGAATACAAATTCTATTAGACATGTTTTAGAAAAAATAACAAAAAATTACAAAGACAAATGGAAAAAAAAGTTGTTTTATTGTGTTTGTTCGTGTGACTTTTTACCAAAAAACATTGATAAAAAAACCAACGCAATTATTATTGTAAATACGGATACATCGAATGAACCGGGAACTCACTGGCAAGCTATTTGGTTCCAAACAGTAGAAAAAACGAAAAGCAAAAAAAAGCGCATCTCATTCTTTTTTGATTCGTACGGTCGTCCACCGACAAACAACTACATACAAACATTTATAAAAAAGAACTCAGATATTCGATTAAAAAATACGAAAAAAATACAATCCTTGAATTCGTTTTGTTGTGGTGAATATTGTTGTGTGTTCGCAAAGACAATGGCAGAAAGCAATGGAAAGTTTCAGTGCTTTGAACGACAATTTAGCTTGAATACAACCACAAACGATGACAAAGTCTATACACTATTCGGCTGTAGTTTTGATCAAAATAAAACAAAAAAACAACAAAAGTTTTGTACTCAATACTGTAAAAGTTTTATTGAATGTATTTCAACGCACAATAAATGATTTGAATAAAAATAGTTTTTTTTTGTATTTTTATTTTTCCAAATAAGATAATAACGTCGATATCATATCCGAATAATTGTTTTCCTTTCGGCTATGCTTTTCATCTATCAATTTAATGTATTTACTTTCACCACCTTTTGTTCTTACTTTAATCGGTTTGTTTGGCTCAAATAAATTGTTTGCATGATGTTGAATTTCGACTGGAGTATTGTTCGGTAATTGAACTTTTTGTAATTCACTTTCATAAAACTTTCCGTCCACAATGCGTCCTTTCAAATCGATTAGCTCATATACAGGAAACGGTCGTCTTAGTATAACTCTATGAATCCTGAAAATTTCACTACTCCATTGTGGAACCGAAGAGCCCTTTTCAAATATTTTTTTTTTACGAATGATACGAACATAGTTGTTATCGCTGTTTGCCGATAATCGTGGATGACGCGTTTGAATTTGTTCATTTTTCAATTTCATTAAATGATAAACTTTAACGGCATTTTGTTTGGTAACATTTATTGGTGGCATTTTTAATGTGCTGTGTTTTGTACGGTTGTAATCATCAACCAGAGCTTGAATTACATCAACATATCGATTTGCTTGTTTTTGGTTTGTTACTTTCTTCCAATTTAAATACCGAAAAATTCGTTGTTTCAGTGTTCTATTAAACGACTCAACAATAGCACATTTTGCCGGTAAAGTAGTTTTTGGTATTCGAAATTGAATGTTTTCATGTTTCAAAAACGATTTAACTTGTTTATTAACAAATTCACCACCAGCATCTGATTGCAGAATATGTGGTTTTCGACTTGTTGTTTGGAATATACTCACTAAGCTTTTTATTATTTCCCTCGGTTGTTTGCTTCGTAAACAACGAACAAAAGCAAATCGACTGAACAAATCTATGCAAACAAGCATATGCAGATAGC
Organism: Aphidoletes aphidimyza; assembly: GCA_030463065.1. Lineage (NCBI taxonomy): Eukaryota > Metazoa > Arthropoda > Insecta > Diptera > Cecidomyiidae > Aphidoletes > Aphidoletes aphidimyza. The sequence goes on from CM059999.1 coordinate 36,679,802, forward strand.
CGGAATTAAATGTTTTTAACAATGGAAGTGAAATTAAATCCATTTCCCAACACTGGTCAATATGATAAACCCTGTACGGATTACGTTCAATTTTTCGTCGATGTGTTTGTCTGAATAGAGTATAGTTTTTTTGTTGTTGTAAAAAATCATTTATTGTTTTTAATTTAGTTTTTTTCTTCAACTTTTCCTGTAATATTTTACTTGAATGATGCAAATACAGTGGTTCTTCTTCATTATTATTTTCATAATATTTTTTAGTTAAATATTGCATTTTTTTTTCCACAATTTTAACAAAAGACAAGTTTGGTTCAAATTAGAATAAAATTAATCAAAATAAACAACAATACACGTCAAAGAAAACACACCAACTGAACAGAACTGTTCGTCTTTGGTTCTTTTTTTTGTTTTTGTTTGCAAAAAACATTTATTCTTTTATTTTATTTGTGAGAAGAAATGTGGTAGAGGGAGGAGGAAGAGAGCAAGAATCAACTATATTCTTTTGTTTACACAATAATGATATTTCTTTGAATAATCTATAACTTTCAATGCTGACAGGTGTATCTAAAAGCGTGAAATAGTCTTCATCAATCAAATTGGTCTTTTTTTTGGTTAAACAATAATAAATATACATACTATAATAATCGTCTACATAGATCCAATTTTGTTGCATTTGTCGTAGTAGATGCTGTAAATATGAATCTATTTCTAAACAAATTTCAAATTCTTTTGAATTCACTAAAACAAAGTTATTACAACGATTTGCCGGGACATTTTCTATTTGTATTAATGGTATTTTATTTGTTCTAATCTTCTTTATTTTAATATTTTTTGAAATTATTTCACTTTCAACAAAGTTTTCGTTAATAATTTGTGCATACCAATTTTTAATTTGCTCATTTGATAAAAGAGCAAACCAATCGGTTAACAATAATTCAATGTAGAACAAATTGTTTGATAAAAGAATAGTTGGACGACAATTGTTTGATACAGCATACCCGAGAGAAATGTAATTTGTGCACTCTAAATCTAGAAAATATAGGTACTGAAGTAGTAATTGTGGACGTGATACAAGATCAGATGACAACGACATTGACTGTGTATTTTTTTCTTCTGTTTTAAGTGACTTTTTTTTTATTGATTTTTGTTTTTTCAATTTTCATCATTATTTTCTTGTTTTTTCCTAAACCGAACATTTCACTTTTCAATGGTTTTTACTAGTACATAATATATTTGAGAACGACAGTTTCACTATTTCGGCTTCTTTTTTTCCATTAAACAAAACTCCAATTAACTTTGCACATCGTTCAAATTCGGGTAATATTTCAAGAACATCTAAGTCAGCGTTTATAATAATCTATATATATAAAAATGGAGAGGTATTCGTATGAGGCAAATAGACTCAAAAACGGCTCTACCGATTTTGATGGTTTTTGCGTCATTGGACGCGTATTTAGCGTCCGATGGTTCGTGGCTATAAACGAACGCAAACAAACCATGTTAACATACTCAAAATCGCATGTGAGTGAGCATGTGTTTTTCCCATACAAATCAGTACAACAACAAATACATGGTACACAGAGACGTTGATCAGCTGTTCTACGTTCATGCGAGAACGGGGTGAGAGAGAATTGAAAATATCAACGTTTCTGTGTATTGTACTGTTATGTATGGGAATAACACGCGCTGTGGTCGTGCTGTTCAAAGTTGCGTCATTCAAATGTGTAGTTGAGAGAATGAAAAAAAATAAAATACTGGAAGTGGGTTTTGGTGGATCCATGGATCCACCAGAACTGCTCCCAGTTCTGGAAGTGGGTTTTGGTGGATTTTCAGGATTCACCAGATCCGGTTTCAGACTGCCCTGGCTCATCCTGAAGATCCACTTCCAGAACTGGGAGCAATTTTTGGGTCCACCAAAACCCAGAATTTTTTTTTCGTATTTTCTCAAATTTTTTTTCAGTGCGCACAATGAAATGTAAAATACACACGTATTTTGCCTCAAAATTTGCGGTTAATGGACGAATTCATTTTTTGGTTAGTTTGAGTGAACAAGTGTTGTGCTTCAATTTTCTGACAACCGATGCCGCAAATGGGCGAATTTATTTGTGGGTTAGTCGTATCTCATTTGTTTCATTTGTCAAATGTGAAGTGTTGCTTTTTCTAATAAGCGCAAGCGACGCCGCAAATGGGCGAGTATGAAATGTTATAGTTTTATTTTTTTTTTATCTCAGAGTGGACGTACAAAACACGTGATAGACAGATATGTTCCTTCTGTTGTGTCATTTGTCGATGCCACAAATGCTGAAACTGATTTCGATTTTTTCTCATGATACGTATCAATTCCGATGATCATTGAACCGGCCAATGGAATTTTAATGCTCCATAGTGAGCCACTTTTTTTTGATTTTTTTTGCAATAAGTGTTTCTTTTGCTTTTTTTCTTGGATTTTTTGTGGAGTTTTTACGGAAATGTGTCGGAAAAATTGTGACCATTGATTGAATAAAAAACGATACAAAACATGAGATTTTTTTTTTGCTTTTGTTGCATTTTGTATGCAAAATTTAATATGTTGATCACAACAAAAAATATATAGATCCACTATATAAGTGTTATTTTCATAACAATATTTATAACAACAAACAACATATAGATTCACTATATATGCACGTGTTTTGGCATTGTTTGCATGTCTCAATTGTTCCGTTTCAGCTCTGGTAGATTGGTTGCTATCCAATTGTGTGAAATGCAATGCAAACGTTTCGGTTCATCTAAAACTTCAAACATTATTTTAGTAAAAAAAAACACATCTTTTTATTTAGTAAAAATGCGATTGACTATTTACCGAACTCAATTGTGAACGCCATTCCAAACGCATTTTGGTTGAATTGTAATTTTGTTTCTGCGTTGGCGGCATGGAAGCACTTTTGCAAAGCTGTGTGATTTTCTTTCAGTTTTGCTATTTTCAAATCACTTACATATGGTGAATTGATCAATTCACGAACTGCTTCCAAATTTTTATGTTCGTAGTGAGTATGGAGATGAAGATATAACTCTTCATCTGCAATCACTTTGTGGCATGTGCCGCAGGATGTCATTTTTGTTTGTTTGTTTTCGGTGATTTCTTATCAATGTTTGATTGCTACTGATATCGTGAAGCGTTCGAACACAACTGAGTGGTGTCAGTGTAATAAATGTCAAATGTAGCATTTGATGATGAATTTTAGATGAATGTGTTTTATCACATGCATTTCGCTCAATTGTTGATGGGTGCTTTTTATTCAATGCCGAAATTAAATTCATTTTTTGGCGCTTCAAATTGTGACCATTTCATAGATTGATCGCTATCCAATTGTGTGAAATGCAATGCAAACGTTTCGGTTCATCTAAAACTTTAAACATTATTTTAGTAAAAAAAAACACATTTTTCTATTTAGTAAAAATGCGATTGAACATTTACCGAACTCAATTGTGAACGCCATTCTAAACGCATTTTGGTTGAATTGTAATTTGGAAATTGTTGCCGATTTACAAAATCTATTTCATGAGCACAATGAATTGGTTCAGTTATTTAAGATAGCACTTGATCGAATGCCATCAGATAATCATAAAATTGTTATTCGTGCCGATAAAACACCTGCTGGCCAACATGCAAGAAGATTTAATTCACCAACAATCGATGATGTTGCAATTGTTATTGTCGGGGACGAATTTCAATCGCGTGATATTGTGCTCCATCGTAGGAATGAACAGCTCCAACGTGTGTCTGAAACACACCGTTCTTATGATGCTTTACAATATCCGATACTGTTTTGGCAAGGAGAAGATGGGTACCATTTTAATATCAAAATGATTAACCCGGTGAATGGTTAGTAAAATTACGCAAAATACTGTTTTTACGATGATTTAATTTATATATTTGAATTTTTCCTAGGCGAGGAAACAAATAAAAAAGTCAGCTGTATGAATTATTATGCATACAGGCTTATGATACGTCAAAATGAAGATAATCATATATTGAAATGCCGGTAACTTTTTCATCAGTATGTGGTTGATATGTACGCGAAGATTGAGACCGAACGTTTGAATTAGAAAAAATTGCGTTCTGAGGAATACGTACATTTGCGCGATGGGATTAATACTGATGGGAATGTGAATGACTTGGGTAAAATGATTATTTTACCTTCTTCATATACTGGCAGTCCACGTCATATGCATGAATATGCTCAGGATGCAATGACGTATGTTCGCTCATTTGGTCGGCCTGATTTGTTTATTACGTTCACATGTGGACATGTCATAGGTGGACAAACAAGTGCCGACAGACATGATTTGACTGCACGTGTATTCAAACACAAATTTAAAACACTTATTGATTTCATGTGCAAACATAATGTATTTGGTGCAGTACGTTGCTGGATGTATTCTGTTGAATAGCAAAAAAGAGGTTTGCCCCTTGCCCACATTTTGATTTGGTTAATTGAAAGAATAAAGCCTGAGGAAATTGATGACATTATATCAGCGGAGATTCCTGATTCAGCAATTGATCCGGAATTATATGATGTTGTTATTAAAAATATATGATTCACGGTCCATGTGGTGCAATAAATCTTCGTTCACCTTGCATGATTGATGGAAAATGCTCCAAACGGTATCCAAGAGCATTAATTTCGGATACTATCACTGGTAATGACGGTTATCCGTTATATCGACGACGATCAACGGAAGATTATGGTAGATCGGCAATAGTGAAAATTAGAAATCAAGATATTGAAATTTATAATCGTTGGATAGTATCATATTCACCATTATTGTCGAAGACCTTCAAAGCTCATATAAACGTTGAGTATTGCAATTCCGTTAAATCCATCAAATATATTTGCGAATATGTGAATAAAGGAAGCGATATTAAATTTATTGCAATTGAAGGTTGGAGCTCCGATAATATGTCTTCGTAACATAAGTCAGCCACGACTTTGCAATGGTACTAGGATTGCGGTGAAAAAGTTAATGAATAATCTCATCGAAGCAACCATTTTGAAAAGAAAATACAAAGGCGAAGACGTTTTGATTCCTCGAATTCCAATGATTCCATCTGATTTGCCATTTGAGTTCAAACGTCTTCAATTTCCTGTTCGTCTTGCTTTTGCCATTACCATTAACAAGGCGCAAGGGCAATCTTTGGAAGTATGTGGCATTGATTTGGAGTATCCAGTTTTTTCACATGCTATATGTTGCATGTTCACGTGTTGGTAAGCCAAGTTCGTTGATTATATACATAGAAAATGGACAGACCAAAAATGTTGTGTATCAACGAGCCTTGCAATAATTTAAATAACGACCAAAATATTCATGTTCATTTATAGCTAGAGTTATAAGAAAAGTATTAATGCGCCAATTAATTTATCTGCTTTTGTCGAAAATATTCCAACTGCTTTTGAATTTTAACTCAATATATGATACAAAAATCTGTGTTGTTTGTGAAATCAATAATTTTCATATTTTAAAAGTGAAGCGAAGCGAGCTTGGCCCCGCTAGTGGTTTTATATTTAGTTTGTGTACAGATCCATCTTTCGTAAAACGCGTTTAACATACACAGATATGGCTCGTTAATTACACGTTCCTCCGATCTACCGCGTTGCTGTATTCGATTAATCAGGTTTTTCGGTGTTGTTCTTAAATATATTATTAAATCTATTTCCGGATTTAGATTTTTGTACAAATAATCTATCCAACTGTTTAGAATTTTTGCCATAACAGTGTCAATTTTTTTTGTTTTTAATAACGACTCTATAAAACAATAACCTGTCGACAATAATGAGCGTTCATACACGCTTATGGGTTTATTTGTTGGTATTTGTTGTCGTTCGGCTAACGACAAAATAATGTATGATTGAAAGGCGAATGCGTATTTATCCGGATTTTTGTAGAATTTTTCAAAAAGATTTTCACCAAAAACATTTTGCCATTTGTCCAGCGGTTCGGGAAATATTTCGATATTTCTATTGAAATCCGATAAATATTGTAAAAACGTTGATTTTCCAGCGGCAATATTTCCCTCGACGACCACATTCAAGCGACAATTATATGGTGCTGCTGCTGCTGCTGCTGCTGATGATGATGATGGTATGGATGGTGGCGGTGGTGGTGGTGGTGGTGGTGGTGGTGATGCTGATGATGTCGACGGTCCTTCCATTATGCTGCTTAAATCCTGTTTAATTGTTCACTTTTTATTTTTTTTCACCCTTGTCGAAAACACACTTTTTTTTTTTTACAAGAAACAAAATAAAAAAAAAGCTTAGAAACAAAAATGTGTAACGTATTGGTCTGGGACACACAACACAATTGAATAACTATATATATATATATATATATATATAAAAATCAACCGCGAAAAGTAATAGGGGTGAATATGCTGTGATTTTGATGCGTTTTTTCCAGTAAACTCTCTCGACTATCTCTCTCTCTCTCTCGTTATTTTGTCTATTTTCTGCTGTTGGATGTTGTTTCACTTGTTGTGAAAAAGAAAAAAAAAAACGAATTCAATAAATATATGTTTGTGTTTTATTTATAAAAAAAAAGAAGAGTTAAAAAAAAACTTACCAAAACTGTTTGAAAAATGTTGATTTTCTTTTTTTTTGCCTCCTTGATGTTGAGTATATTTTATATTCACGAAAGGAACTTTTAAATTCATACATCCAAACAAGTTTATAGTTGTTTGGTAAACTAGTTTTTGTTGTTACCAAACTAGCATTTCATATATACTTTTCACCTCACACATACACACACACACAAAATAAAAAAACAATCAACGAAAAAAAAATAAATATTCGAATTTTATCGTTTTGAGATATTTAAAAAGGAGGGATTGCTTACACGCATGTGTTTGTGAGCTTGTGAGGAGGGTGGGTGTTTGTGTACAGAAATGTGAACAGAATTGTGTCATTTTCACTTTTCATGTTTTTAGTCGAACAGCGGCTGTCGAACAACAGTGTTCGACAATTTTTCGTTTATTTTTTTTCGTATAAACATTATTATAATTGAAATAGGACGTGTGTATCCAAGGAAATCCAACAAGTTCTCCCTCCCTCCCACCACAACACCTCGCAACGCACGTACTCGCTAGTTATTCGTGGAAAAGCGCAATTAAATCAATTGGAAAAATGGATAGCAACATCTACACGAACGAAGTCAACACGTGCAAACATTATATTTAATGAACGCGTGTGCGAGTACGAGTGTGGGAGTGGATGTGTGGTGTGGGAATGGGAATGGAAACATAGAAACATAAAAACAATTTGAATTGATATACGTCGACACCAAAAAGTATTGATCGTCTTTTGTTTTGGTTCTGAAGCAATTTAATAACAATCAAGCAAAAAGGGAGAGCGGGGCGAGAGGAAGAGGCTTCAATGTCACCTAAGCGTTCAAGTCACAGTCATGCATGGGTGGATGGGTGTTTCCAAAGCAATCAAATAAATTTTATTTGATTTGCTATCATTATTTGTTAGGTGGGGTGTTTCAGCGTGGAAGGCTGAGTGGTGTGGGAATGGTAATGACTCCGATGGCGCCACGAGAGAAAAACATTAACAAAAAAAAAAAACAAAAAAACAAAAAACTATAAACGATAGTTTTTTTCCATTTCATGTGCCAGAGGTCGAAATGAACTGTACAGCAAAAAGATAAAATCGTTGTCGTTCGTTTTGATGGATGGTCGTCCTCTACTACAAAACAAAAAAGAAAAAAAAAAAACAAACAGCAGAAAAGCAACATTTTATACATTTTATACCGACGTGTAATCATTCTTGATGTTGTTTTTTTTTCCATTTTTGTCTATTTGATTTTTGATGACAATCATCAAATTACAAAGTAATTTTTTTTTTGTTCGATTGCCATAGGTACACCGTCTATCGTTTCATTTGTTTCTTTTGTCGTTGTTATGCTATTAGAGTTTTGTGTGTGTGTGCAATTCGTAGTTTGTTTTTTTTTTTCGATATGTGTTTTGTTTCATACATAGTCAATAATTTGACGATTTCCATCGCGACATTTTTCATCGTATACATAAAGCAAACATAAACCAATATTCAATATTGATTCATCGAAATGTGTGTGCGTGTGACGCTTTTTTGCTCTTGCTGATCCCACCTCATGCACCCATACACATTGTCTTTTTGTGATTGTTCGTTTGTTTGTTCGTTTTTCCATTTGTCCTCTAAATCATGATGATAGTTGGTATTTGTTGAGATGTCTTTTTTTGGGTCAACACTTCCATCGGCTAACCACACACACACATTCGCTCTCTATTATTTTCTTCCTATGAACATTTATTATGTTCAACCACTGTCACCAGCCTCCCTCCCACCTGTCGCTTCTTACCTTTCACCTTTTTCAATGCCATCAAGACATTGATTAGAAAAAAAAAAAAAACAAAAATTCGAATACGATACGATGAGGAGGAAAAACATATTCCCATCATCATACGTACATACAAACACACATTTCTCGCTTTCGTTTCGGTTCGTTTTGTTTTGGTTTCGTTTTGGTTTCGTTTTTTTTTGGGGTATTGTTTTTATTTGATCTCTCTCTCTCTCGTTTGATGCGATCTATTATCACCATTATTATTATTATTGTTGTGTATCAATATATTTTTTTTTAGTCTTTACTATTCATATTACGAGTTGATCACAACAACACACAAGATTTATGTTGTGATGTGCATCATATTATTTCGTTATGGTTGTTGTAACACCTTGAATTGTCCTCACGCCGACGACCGAACGTGTAAAAAAATAAAAAAAAAAAACAAAATGAAACATTGCGTTCGTAAATCACATATCTTTCATATTTCACAACTTTTCATATTTTGCACGCACGTGGTCACACAACACATTGTTCGCCACCCACCCGTTCATTACCTCATCCAAACACCTTTTTAAATCGATCCACAAATCACTTTTTCTCTTTGCTGTCCACGTACAGCAAGAGAATCACATACACCATATACGTGTGTGTGTGTGTGTGTGTGTGTGTGTGTGTGTGTATGTACGTGTATGTGTGTGCGCAAAAAACCCAATTCACCACCCCCCTTCGCTCCGCACACACAACATCGCACATTTTCCACATCATCTACTACCGCTCGCTCGGTGCACGGCCGATTCTGGGACACCGCTCGAACAAATTCCATACAACGGTTTTTACACTATTTTTGTTCGAGGGGTGTCCTACATACTACTTGCGTTGAGCTTGCTTCTTCTTCTTCACTGGTATGCAGATAGAAAAAAATTGAAAAAGTAACATGTCATTTTCAAAAGTATGCCGGTTAAAAAGATATAGATGCCGGTAGAGTACATATATCTCTGGTTACGTGTCTGGATTTTGCAGAAATGCTGAAATAAAGCCCAAGAGCCGGGACGAATGTTACGACTTCCATCCAATTCAGTAGATATTCTGCCTTGCGCTTGATGTGTTTGCCAATTGCTGGCCGGTGAAGTCCAAAAAGTCATCTGAAATGAAAAGTCATCTGAATTTATTTATTCATCAGTTTCCTGTATACAGGTTTAATATACTGATGGTGATTTTTCTTTGGTCTTCAAATTGTTTCGGATGCATTGTTATTTTAAAGACAGCGTCTGCTCGAATGGAATTGCTCGTTCGGAATGATTTAAATAAGAAAAATGTATCACTACTCACAACTACAGGCAACTATTGATTTGAAATTCAAATTTTGAATCATACATATATATAGTTTTACAAGCACATTTTTCAATTGTGCGCTTCCATATTTCGTGATCTTTCCTTGAAATTGGATGCAGTTTCAAAACGTGAAACAATTCGATTTACTTTAATGATTCACTCATTTTTTTTTGTTAAAAGAATCACAAGTTTAACAGATTATGTTAAAGATATGCTCAAGAGCGATAGTAAAACGAAACTAAATCCATAGAGTGACAGCAGAACGAAACTAAAATTATTATTCTATGTGCTATATGTAGGTGAAAATATTTTGCCAATTTACGTTTTGTTTACTCTATAAACGCGAACACACCTTTTATCCAAAATAAGTAATACAATGATTCTTAATAAATGCATGATTTCAGAACACGCAATCTCATTTGTTGCTCTATTTAATATAAATAAGCCAAGAGACTTATATTATTAAACTATCACTGTTTGAATTATTACAATGGTTGACAAACAAGACGAACAAGATGAAATAGTTTGCGAAATCAGTCCAATTTGGGTAAATTGATTGGTGCCGTTTTTTTTTTTGCAAAATCTTTTGTTTAAAAATCGAACAGAAACGCTGATTTAATACCATTTGTGTCCTCAATCACAATCGAAAAAAAGCAATTTCTGTATGGAGCTAATTGGTGAACGTAAATTCGGAATACTCCATGGAAGTGGTTAAAATTCGATATGGTTGATTTGGACTGGGGTGTTATTGCTGAATACGGGAAACGTTTCCAATGTTATGCATGCAAATTCGATTTTACAATGTCATGAAATGAAACTTGTGTCAAAAAACGATTTTTTGCTAGTTGGCTAATTTCAAGGAATAAAAGCTCCTTGTGTTTACGTTTTTTTTTTACTGTATAAACGCAAACGCACCTTTTAGCAAATTTGCTGTTCGAGATGAAAACAATAGCAAATTTGCCAATATAATACTTTTTTCTCATTCTCTCTCCACTCATTCGCAAGCAGACACGTCTGCCATACAGAATACATGCAAGGCAAGCATGAACTATCCAACTATTAAGAATTTTAGCCATCACTGAATCAATTTTTTTTGTTTTTACTAAACACTCAATAAAACAATAATCCGCAGACAATAATGACCGCTCATACACTCTTATTGGTTTACATGTTGGAATTTGTTGTCGTTCGGCTAACGAAAGGATTACGTAAGATTGAAATGGCAAATGCGTACTTGTCTGGATTTGTTGTAAAAATTTTCAAAGACATTTTCTCCGTAAACATTTTGCTACTTGTCCAACGGCTCCTATTTCCTATATTTCAATGTTTTTGATCTCAAATGATACACATTTAAAAAAAAATGGAAAATATTGCATCAGCTATGGTTTTTGACGAGATATACATGCCTGTGTATATAATCATGGAAAAATAAATCCAAGTGCTCATAATCTCTTTACTTATCGAGGGCACATTTCGAACTGAAATGAAAAATGAAAAAAAAAACGAGTCTCGCACTGTTAAAACCAAAAGGTGCGAGTTTTTCATTCTCTCGATCTATATGTTTTAACACGAGAGTAAAAACGTAAACACAAAGAGTGTTAACCATTTCAATAACTCGGCTGGGCCCTGGGTAACTAGATAATAGTTCCCATTCGGCCTCAAAAGACGGCATAAAGCTTCGCGTGATAGTCGCTGGCTGCCGTCTTCTGGACGCGATTTACTTAATTAACATAAAAATCTTTCATCAACAATGGGCAATTTGATGATAGATAATTCGCTTTAGCGTTAAGAATATTACATTTAAATTGATAAATCGTTTGTAAGCGATAAATGTTTGCTTAATATTTTGTTATTTCTTGCAAAGATAAATTGAAATTGTAATTGTATTAGTTAAGATGAAGATAGTTTTAAGACCACATGAAACCAACAGCAGAGAAAATTAGACACGAGACACATTAACATCGCAATCAAAACAATATTGATCAACACATTTCGTCATCGCATCGGGGTTTGGGTTTTGGACGATAAAAAAGAACATTCGATGAGATCTTTTGGTTCTTTGGTACATTTTGCATTGAACATGTTGAGCAATTGTTTGCCTTTCTTCGGTTGAAACCATTTCGCACTCATACAAAATAGCCAACCAATCCAAATAACATTCCAAACGATTGAACGTCCAAATAACACTCAGTTTGGTAAGTGAAGAGTTCATAAATTAAAGTTAATTCCAAACCTGGTTTGGCAAACCAATTCCGATCCATTTCTTTTGACATTCGTAACGAATGATCGTTTTTTGTTTGTTTCGCCCCGCAATTTTCAAACTCGTCAATATTGAATTCGTTTTTTTTTTTTGCTTTTCTCGTTTCAAACAGATCACATTCACTTCATCGTCTTCTAGCGGAGGAGCTAGTGGAACGACTCAGGAATGGATTGAACATCAAGTGAACGCCAAATTCAAATTGCGCAGGTGTTGTGAATTCAAATTCGATTTCCATTGAAAAGGGAAAGAAATAATGGCGAACCATTGGATGAGCGACAGTTAAAACTATCCGTGGCAAAGCGGTGAAGTGACCATACAAACTCGCTAGGGCACGTAGTAGGCTACATCATGTGATTTGCATACCGTAGTTAAGGCACTTAGTTTTGTCGTTGCACCACTTTGATCCTTGGTAAGTGTCCATTTTTCCATATCGTTTTCAATTCTGAGGCATTTTCAGCCAGAATAAATACACAAATTTAATCGAACACACTTGCTCATTGTTCAATGTTCATGCACGAAATAAATTTTTAGTATTTCAATTGCATCAAATTAATTTAATTTTTCTTATTTTTTGCACTGTATTGTCTTTAGATACGGCTCATAATCGAGGTGCATTGAGTCTGATGGATTGGGAGTTCATCTTTAACATGAGGCGACTTTCAATATCGAATTCATCGCAGTTGAATATATTTCTCGCATTAAATGTACCCTTAATAACGCAACTGATCCAAAAAGGTGTTTCTAACCAGAATGGATGTGTTTATGCATCAAGGGACACGATGCAAGGCAATTCGGTTGTAAGTATAATCATAACCAATAAAATATTGACAGAATTTATTGCATTTTTGTTGAATGTTTTTTTCTGTATTCCTTTGCAGTTTCTGATTCTCATCCAAAGTCGAACTGCCCGAGTTTGAATAAAAAGTTGCTGAAAACCTGAAGCTTTTATGTTTTCACTTCACATCACTTTTGTATGCAAACTAAAAATAGATGAAAATAATTGAAATGGTTACAATTTGAGTCAGGTTATGTTAAAGAGTCTCTGAATTATGGTGAACATTTAAAAAGTGTTTCATAACAATGCGACATTAATTTGGAGTCGTTGTTATCAATAAATTTGTTTAAGTTGCACGTTTATCGACATATTTTCCTTGTTTCGCTTCAATGCGATCGATTTTAGAATCTAAAATTTAGATTATTGCTTTTTTTGTCATAACTTTCGCACGTATACATCGATTCCATCGAACGTATACATCGAAATTTAATTTGAAATTAAACGTAAGAGAGCGAGGATAAATGACTAAATTATGAAAATAATAAAATTAATAAAGGCACAGTCACCACTTTGGTATCTTTTGGTTATACGCGGCTTATTTCAAATCATTACTTTGATTTTGAGCCTCTTTAAACCAAACAGATTTGCTATAAGATCTATAAACTCAAATAAGACAGAAATCAGCGAATTATCTACCATTTGAATGTATTCAATATGATATATATGTCCTTAAGCTATAATAAGATGAATTTTAAGGGTATTTTGTAGTCAATCAGTTGAGTGTTCAATAAAAATTCAAGTGTATCTGAACAAATTGCAACTGAAACTTGTGTATTTTCAATGTTTTTGCAATTTATTGTTTTCATTCAGAGCTGCCGATTTTGCAGTTTAATTACATTTGTACACTGAACAGTGAACAGTATACAGTGATGTTGATAAAAACTATCGGAATTCCGTCGTGAGGCCTTGCAATGTTCAGGGAAGTGATATTTTTGGAAATACTTTTCAGAACTACCATCAAAAGGTATGTATTGCTGGGTTTTTGATTGCTTAAAACCATTTTATGTAATTAAAAGTGTATTTGGCAAATACTATTTGCTGTAATTATGCAGTAATAATGCTCTGGTTATTCCACAAAATGAATGATGTCAGATTTTGGTTTTAATTTGAGTTCAATCAATGTCCATTTACTCGAGAACTTTAAATACGCTCTTGACAAAACTAAAATAAAAATTCAAATTAAAATAAAAAGTCAGTATGAATTGAATTCAATTGGTTTTTTTCATAGGTTCATCTAACATTGTAAGTCTGTTGAGTCTTTATCCATAATAAAATCAAATCCAATATCATATGCATTGAAATGAAAAAGCGAACTCATAAAATATTTAATTGAAAATTAATCACATTCAAACATCTCTCTCTTGAAATAGTATGTATTCGTTTAAAAAGCGTTTATGATTGTCAACGACCATATCATGTAAAAAGCACCAGTTCTCGTCCGATCACTGAAGTTAAGCTGCATCGAGCGTGGTTAGTACTTGAATGGGTGACCGTCTGGGAACACCATGTGTCGTTGGCACTGTTTTTTTTTGCTCTCTTTTTTATTTTTTCATCTTTTTTTGTGAACCAATTTTATTTATTATTATTTCCAAAGCAATTTCATTTTGATTTTTTTTAAATTTATTTGTTTGCCAAATTTTAACGTCTGCCTAACGACCTATTTTGACGATACCATTTTTTTTTTTCAAACAAATCAAAATTTTAAAGCTGACTAAGTTCAACAGAAGAGTAGACAGTATCTATAAATCAATTACTTAAAAAAATGATTTAAAATTAGAATGAAAAATGCATTTACAAAAACTTAATAAAAATGGTAGAAAAGGATTTTGATAATCATTTTGCTGTGGAATTATAATGCATAATTTAAATGAAGATTGATCGAGACATCACTCAACATCGACATACAGAAAATCGTTTCGATTCGAATGGAACAACTTGTGTTTTCCTTTACTGCAAGACACTTTTGATTCTTTTCTTTTGGCCAATGCAAATTCTTTGGATGACAAAAATCAATGGAATGAATCAAAACAAACTTGATCACTGTTCACCTCATCGAAAATCATCGAATCACCAACGTTTTTCGTTCATTGAATTTGCATTCACCAAACAGAATCAACAGTTGACTGCAGTGAATGTACACAAGTTGTTTCATTTGAATGAAAACTGTTTATTATTTATCAAGTAATATGTCCGTCTGTTAGAATTGAATTATTATAAATTCCAAATTAATATCATCAAACTGTTCAAAAATCTTCAAAATCACGCCCGAACTAAAGACAATTTTTCTGTTGACAAAATACGATTTGGTTCGTTTCATGCATTTCAAAATGAATTGCAATTCACAATTTATGCATCCATTCCAAACACTATGTTTGTGCTCTGTTTTCAAGACTGTATTACGCACGTCTATTTTACTCCTTATGAAAGTATTGAAATTGATTCAGAAAAGTCTTTGAAAAGTCAAGAAATGCATGGAGAATTCCTATAGAGGCTCTACATGTGTGAAGAGGTCAAACCGATCGAACTATTATCAATCGAAAAAATCGAATATTGGCGTTCAATAAGCATGAGTTACATTTAAACACAAAAAAATGCTATGCTGCCTAGTTTTGCCATTAAATATTTTGTATTAACAAAAAATGGTCATTTTTTTCAAACGTCCTTTCCACGAAGAGTTTAAAAATCATATTTTTTCCAAACTAATCAATTTTTTTATGAAAAAAACATTCTAGGGACACAAACCAACTTCGTTAGGTCGTCAATAAAAATTTGATTATCATTTTCGTTTATTATCATATTTCATTGTAAATAACGACTAGCGAACCAAAACTCGATCGTAAAATCTTTGAATGAAGCAATAACAAAATATCAGCGGCTCTCTCAAATTCGTTTACCTGTTTCATACATCATTCGTATTTCTCACGATAACACACATCACACAAGTTCATTCAATCGATGTTTACGTGTGAATTCATGCATTTATCTCATTCTCAGCTCTTGTATGCTGTGTTGTTTGTGCTTGGTCAAACCAAAAGTGATGTGTTGATTTAGTTGAAGTGTGTCGTCTGATCGAGAATGAAGCTGATTTTCGAGCTGCAATCGAAATTTGAATAGAATTGAACGGAAAATTTTCATATTGATTTTTTTCCAAAATTCATTTTAATTTTCGATTGCGGCAACGAATAAACAAGTGTAAGTCAATTTTTCGATTTATCATATTGTATAAGTTATGATGACGGCCCCGAATAGATCATTTATGATGTGTGTGTGTTTTTCAACTGTAAATAGTAATATTTACTAAATACGACGACAAAATAGAATTCGCTTAAAAGAGAATTCTGGCTGTTTTATTTCCAATTGTTGCGTTAGCAAACCAATTTTAATGATTTCAATGGCAAATTCCAAATGTTTTAGATTTGTTTCGTACAAATTGAAGTTGATTTCGAATGAAAGTGATTATATTCAAAAAAAGGCTTGTTTGATTCGATACCAATCAATGAACGCAGTAATGAATGAGTCCAGAGTGACAGTTGGAATCCAGTGAATTCTTTTTCAATAACATTTAAGCTGAATGATTATTTTCGAGTGAATTTTTGATTGAAGTCATATCAAACCAACGGCAATGGCAAATAAGTTTTATATGGAATTAATTTACTGTTCCGATATGTCGATTTTTTCAACAATTTTCGTACATTTAACAATACAAGTGATTTGAATTGTTTTAATATACATCATACACAGATATATATTCCGATTCGAGTGTTTTTACTACAAAAAACACAGTATGTAAGTATGTATGTGTTAGGTTATTGTACTGAAGCATTCCCTACAAAAATGCTAGCAAAAATGCCGATTCGTAGGTATTCCGTGCAATATTTGTATGTGATTCTTCGACTTTGGTACATTGTATTTCGTTCGTCCATAAAAAAAAACTAGCACATGCACATGAAAAAGAAACGATATTACCGTCTTCTGCGTGTGCTTCTATATGTGTTTATACACTGAATCCGTGGAATCACTGAATAACAACGAAGTTATTCTCCAACATTTTTGGAGAAAATGCTTCAATTATTGTAGGCAATACGTACAATCGTACATACTGTCGAATCGGAATATATTTCTGTGTGTATAGTTTCTTCAATTCATAACATACAAGCGCAACAACGTTTTTGTTCAGTGTGGACATGTCTCATATGTACTTGTGCAACATGTTGCATATCGTAAATCTCGAGTGCCTCGAATGGGCAAAATCAACTTGTATTGCTGTTTAACGACCGCTTCGAATTTCTCAGTATTCATCACGTTTTCATGTCAAATGGACTTTTACAGTCAAATGTGTTTTCGGTATATGGAATGACTTCAGTTGTTTTGAATCTATATATATAAAAATGGAGAGGTATTCGTATGAGGCAAATAGACTCAAAAACGGCTCTACCGATTTTGATGGTTTTTGCGTCATTGGACGCGTATTTAGCGTCCGATGGTTCGTGGCTATAAACGAACGCAAACAAACCATGTTAACATACTCAAAATCGCATGTGAGTGAGCATGTGTTTTTCCCATACAAATCAGTACAACAACAAATACATGGTACACAGAGACGTTGATCAGCTGTTCTACGTTCATGCGAGAACGGGGTGAGAGAGAATTGAAAATATCAACGTTTCTGTGTATTGTACTGTTATGTATGGGAATAACACGCGCTGTGGTCGTGCTGTTCAAAGTTGCGTCATTCAAATGTGTAGTTGAGAGAATGAAAAAAAATAAAATACTGGAAGTGGGTTTTGGTGGATCCATGGATCCACCAGAACTGCTCCCAGTTCTGGAAGTGGGTTTTGGTGGATTTTCAGGATTCACCAGATCCGGTTTCAGACTGCCCTGGCTCATCCTGAAGATCCACTTCCAGAACTGGGAGCAATTTTTGGGTCCACCAAAACCCAGAATTTTTTTTTCGTATTTTCTCAAATTTTTTTTCAGTGCGCACAATGAAATGTAAAATACACACGTATTTTGCCTCAAAATTTGCGGTTAATGGACGAATTCATTTTTTGGTTAGTTTGAGTGAACAAGTGTTGTGCTTCAATTTTCTGACAACCGATGCCGCAAATGGGCGAATTTATTTGTGGGTTAGTCGTATCTCATTTGTTTCATTTGTCAAATGTGAAGTGTTGCTTTTTCTAATAAGCGCAAGCGACGCCGCAAATGGGCGAGTATGAAATGTTATAGTTTTATTTTTTTTTTATCTCAGAGTGGACGTACAAAACACGTGATAGACAGATATGTTCCTTCT
This sequence comes from Aphidoletes aphidimyza, assembly GCA_030463065.1. Lineage (NCBI taxonomy): Eukaryota > Metazoa > Arthropoda > Insecta > Diptera > Cecidomyiidae > Aphidoletes > Aphidoletes aphidimyza. The sequence goes on from CM059999.1 coordinate 36,697,874, forward strand.
GTTGTGTCATTTGTCGATGCCACAAATGCTGAAACTGATTTCGATTTTTTCTCATGATACGTATCAATTCCGATGATCATTGAACCGGCCAATGGAATTTTAATGCTCCATAGTGAGCCACTTTTTTTTGATTTTTTTTGCAATAAGTGTTTCTTTTGCTTTTTTTCTTGGATTTTTTGTGGAGTTTTTACGGAAATGTGTCGGAAAAATTGTGACCATTGATTGAATAAAAAACGATACAAAACATGAGATTTTTTTTTTGCTTTTGTTGCATTTTGTATGCAAAATTTAATATGTTGATCACAACAAAAAATATATAGATCCACTATATAAGTGTTATTTTCATAACAATATTTATAACAACAAACAACATATAGATTCACTATATATGCACGTGTTTTGGCATTGTTTGCATGTCTCAATTGTTCCGTTTCAGCTCTGGTAGATTGGTTGCTATCCAATTGTGTGAAATGCAATGCAAACGTTTCGGTTCATCTAAAACTTCAAACATTATTTTAGTAAAAAAAAACACATCTTTTTATTTAGTAAAAATGCGATTGACTATTTACCGAACTCAATTGTGAACGCCATTCCAAACGCATTTTGGTTGAATTGTAATTTTGTTTCTGCGTTGGCGGCATGGAAGCACTTTTGCAAAGCTGTGTGATTTTCTTTCAGTTTTGCTATTTTCAAATCACTTACATATGGTGAATTGATCAATTCACGAACTGCTTCCAAATTTTTATGTTCGTAGTGAGTATGGAGATGAAGATATAACTCTTCATCTGCAATCACTTTGTGGCATGTGCCGCAGGATGTCATTTTTGTTTGTTTGTTTTCGGTGATTTCTTATCAATGTTTGATTGCTACTGATATCGTGAAGCGTTCGAACACAACTGAGTGGTGTCAGTGTAATAAATGTCAAATGTAGCATTTGATGATGAATTTTAGATGAATGTGTTTTATCACATGCATTTCGCTCAATTGTTGATGGGTGCTTTTTATTCAATGCCGAAATTAAATTCATTTTTTGGCGCTTCAAATTGTGACCATTTCATAGATTGATCGCTATCCAATTGTGTGAAATGCAATGCAAACGTTTCGGTTCATCTAAAACTTTAAACATTATTTTAGTAAAAAAAAACACATTTTTCTATTTAGTAAAAATGCGATTGAACATTTACCGAACTCAATTGTGAACGCCATTCTAAACGCATTTTGGTTGAATTGTAATTTGGAAATTGTTGCCGATTTACAAAATCTATTTCATGAGCACAATGAATTGGTTCAGTTATTTAAGATAGCACTTGATCGAATGCCATCAGATAATCATAAAATTGTTATTCGTGCCGATAAAACACCTGCTGGCCAACATGCAAGAAGATTTAATTCACCAACAATCGATGATGTTGCAATTGTTATTGTCGGGGACGAATTTCAATCGCGTGATATTGTGCTCCATCGTAGGAATGAACAGCTCCAACGTGTGTCTGAAACACACCGTTCTTATGATGCTTTACAATATCCGATACTGTTTTGGCAAGGAGAAGATGGGTACCATTTTAATATCAAAATGATTAACCCGGTGAATGGTTAGTAAAATTACGCAAAATACTGTTTTTACGATGATTTAATTTATATATTTGAATTTTTCCTAGGCGAGGAAACAAATAAAAAAGTCAGCTGTATGAATTATTATGCATACAGGCTTATGATACGTCAAAATGAAGATAATCATATATTGAAATGCCGGTAACTTTTTCATCAGTATGTGGTTGATATGTACGCGAAGATTGAGACCGAACGTTTGAATTAGAAAAAATTGCGTTCTGAGGAATACGTACATTTGCGCGATGGGATTAATACTGATGGGAATGTGAATGACTTGGGTAAAATGATTATTTTACCTTCTTCATATACTGGCAGTCCACGTCATATGCATGAATATGCTCAGGATGCAATGACGTATGTTCGCTCATTTGGTCGGCCTGATTTGTTTATTACGTTCACATGTGGACATGTCATAGGTGGACAAACAAGTGCCGACAGACATGATTTGACTGCACGTGTATTCAAACACAAATTTAAAACACTTATTGATTTCATGTGCAAACATAATGTATTTGGTGCAGTACGTTGCTGGATGTATTCTGTTGAATAGCAAAAAAGAGGTTTGCCCCTTGCCCACATTTTGATTTGGTTAATTGAAAGAATAAAGCCTGAGGAAATTGATGACATTATATCAGCGGAGATTCCTGATTCAGCAATTGATCCGGAATTATATGATGTTGTTATTAAAAATATATGATTCACGGTCCATGTGGTGCAATAAATCTTCGTTCACCTTGCATGATTGATGGAAAATGCTCCAAACGGTATCCAAGAGCATTAATTTCGGATACTATCACTGGTAATGACGGTTATCCGTTATATCGACGACGATCAACGGAAGATTATGGTAGATCGGCAATAGTGAAAATTAGAAATCAAGATATTGAAATTTATAATCGTTGGATAGTATCATATTCACCATTATTGTCGAAGACCTTCAAAGCTCATATAAACGTTGAGTATTGCAATTCCGTTAAATCCATCAAATATATTTGCGAATATGTGAATAAAGGAAGCGATATTAAATTTATTGCAATTGAAGGTTGGAGCTCCGATAATATGTCTTCGTAACATAAGTCAGCCACGACTTTGCAATGGTACTAGGATTGCGGTGAAAAAGTTAATGAATAATCTCATCGAAGCAACCATTTTGAAAAGAAAATACAAAGGCGAAGACGTTTTGATTCCTCGAATTCCAATGATTCCATCTGATTTGCCATTTGAGTTCAAACGTCTTCAATTTCCTGTTCGTCTTGCTTTTGCCATTACCATTAACAAGGCGCAAGGGCAATCTTTGGAAGTATGTGGCATTGATTTGGAGTATCCAGTTTTTTCACATGCTATATGTTGCATGTTCACGTGTTGGTAAGCCAAGTTCGTTGATTATATACATAGAAAATGGACAGACCAAAAATGTTGTGTATCAACGAGCCTTGCAATAATTTAAATAACGACCAAAATATTCATGTTCATTTATAGCTAGAGTTATAAGAAAAGTATTAATGCGCCAATTAATTTATCTGCTTTTGTCGAAAATATTCCAACTGCTTTTGAATTTTAACTCAATATATGATACAAAAATCTGTGTTGTTTGTGAAATCATTAATTTTCATATTTTAAAAGTGAAGCGAAGCGAGCTTGGCCCCGCTAGTAGTGATATATAACACCGCAGAAATATGTCAACTCAATCCGACCATACAAAAAAAAAATATTCGCTATTGTTTGATATTTATAAGATTCGTTAGCAATTTCACAGTGGAACATGAATTGAAATTGTTGATCTGGTAAATGAGAAATTCCAATTTTCTTGCACAGTTTCGATGAAATTTGTAGACGCTGATTCTGGATTGAATTTAACAAAACCACTCATTTAAAAATTGCCAAAACTCAAGCACAGAATCTATTGTTCGAATTTCAAAATTCTGAGAAAGCACCTCGATTATGCTGTTTTACATCACTGACTTAATTTCAAATTAATAATTTAAATTGTATCCCGAGCAAATGCAGAGGTATTTAAAATGCATAGAACAACAACAGGACATGCGGCTAAATGCGACTCATTTATCTTACAATAACAATTGTAGTTCGCAATTCAGTGAATGGAAAATTATCCGTCGATTGAGCTAATATGACAAAATGACACAAATTTATATTTTAGCCGGACTTTTGTGCTCAATATAATTGGATTTTAGTGACCGTAGTCTTGCTCACATTCGTGAATAGGTATTGCGTTTCAACACAATAGCTCAGTGTCAATTCAATTTTTTTTATTGCTTCTTGGAAGCGCACATACCGCAAATTGCAATATTCCCTTATTGTGAATATTTACCATCGTTGAAATTCGAATTAGTTTTCACATTAAAGTTCCAAGTGGATTAGCATCTGAAAATAAGTCATTAAATAAAAGACTGACAAAACACTAAGATTTATTTGTTTAGGACAATTGTCAAGCATGCATAGTATGTTTTCAATAAATTATAGCTTGTACAGTACAGGCCAAAAGTTTCAATACACATTTTCGATGGCCAAAAAACGGTTCTCTCTTAATATTTATCGGTTTTTTAGGTATATACGAAGAGAAATATCATTCCCAAAGAATACTGTTCAATTTTTAGCCGAAATTGGAATCATTTGACAGTTCATGTATAAACACTATGTAAAAGCAGTGGCAACTCCTATGTATTTCTCATATATTTGTAAAATGATTCCAAAGTGTTCATCATTCTTTGTGTAGTTTTCCTCTATGGTGGAAAAACCATCGAATTTTCAATTTTTGTTAAATCTTTAAATTGATACTGTTCTTCGATATACGTAAATATTAAGAGAAAATGGTTTTTTCATCGTTGAAAATTTGTATTGAAACTTTTGGCATGTACAGTTTGTACCTGTGGATGATAAAGTTGTTCCAATCCGCAGATATTTGGATAAAATTTACATTAACATGTTTTCGGAAAGTTTTGTCAGTAAATTCAGGCGTTTATTTGACAGCATAAACAAACTCATAATGGCAACTAACGCTCACAACACACTTAACTGTACTCCCACTGAACTGTCAAACTCAAATTGCGCAGTTGTTTCTATTAACAATGTCGTACAAGCTGGATTTACGGAAATCTGTCGCCAATCTGTTTGGACGACTCAGTACAAAGGCAATTCTCAACGTGTTCAAAGACAAGCCAATCTCACATAGAACTATTTTCCGTGTTTTAAAGGATTGTCGCGATGGTAAAGAGCCAGTAAATAAGAAGAAATGCGGTTGCCCACCAAAATTGAGTGCCAGAACAACGAAAAAATTGCTGTCAAGAGCCAAAAACAAGGTTGGACAGTCAAATTGGCACGCAAGTTTGGCACTTCAAACTCAACTATCCACGATATTTTGAAGAAAAACAACGTAATTCATCGAAAACGTCAGCGAGCACCGAAATATACAGCGAAACAACTCGAAAAAATACCAATTTGCTGCCGTGCACTTCGTGTAAAACACTTCGCGAACGAAAAATGCATCATTTTGGATGATGAATCGTACTTCACATTTGCGCACCATGAATTGAGTGGCAACGACGGCTTCTACACTGAAAACATTGAAACAACACCAGACAATGTTAAATATGCCAGCAAAGCAAAATATGAGCCAAAGGTGTTGGTGTGGGCAGCCATTTCATCGAAGGGTATCTCAAAGCCTTTGATTCGACCAAACAAAGCCAAAGCCGTCAATTCTGACATTTATATCGGGCAATGCTTACCGAAATTGAAGCAATTCATCGAAAAATATCACGCCCGCGACGAAATCATGTTTTGGCCGGACCTTGCAAGCTGTTATTATGCGAAAAAAACATTGGATTGGCTGACTGAGCAAAAAATACTATTTGTACCGAAAAATGACAACCCACCAAACGTGCCACAGGCACGTCCAATCGAAAATTTCTGGTCAGTTCTCAAGCGTTGTGTCTACGACAATGGCTGAGAGGCTCGGAACGAGCAGCAATTGATTGATCGAATCAAGCGAAAGATGAAGGAAATCGACATAAACACCATCCAAAACCTAAATCGGAACATTCGTTCGACACTACGAAAAATCGAAGACAATGGTCCATTGAGTGTATTATAAATGTACTCCACGACAGTTTATGAATAGAATAAAGTATCACCAAGTGGAATTTTCAATTCGAATGTTTGTTTTCAATTGCCGTGTACTTGAATTTACTGACAAAACTTTCCGAACACATGTTAATTTGCATTTACATGAACGAAATGATAATTTTTTTTCCCTAATTTTATACTTTTCGCTTCGACATTCAAAGGACACCGAGGAACAAGTGGAGCAGAACTAATAAGGATATTTGGAAATGATGTAAAACAAAATTGTATACTGCTTAGCTTTGCTGTACAAATCATTGGTATCAAGTACTAAACCATTTCCATAGAATATTATTGCAAGTGTTTGAAACTTGTTTGTGATTATTTCCAATTTTTTTTTTCAGGCCAAACATATCAACTAGTGATAAATTGAGGTTGAATCATATGAAGATGCTGCAAAGATTCGTACAAACGGTGTACGTCTACATTCGAGAGGCATGAATCGCATAAAGCATCCCTTCAATGAGTGTTGAGCTACTTCAATTCTTGGGAATATTTAACAATTTAACGCAAGTAGTAAAATACTTTATCTCGCTTTATCCCTTATCAGATTTTAACAACATTATTTCAACTTGTTTTTAGATGGTTTGGTTGTGTTTTACCATGTTTCTTCGAAAGGAGCTTCAATGATGTTCAGTACACGCCATTCTCTCATTACGGTTCCGGTGATGATGATTGGTTTCTAAATCGTCTTATTCCCATCAATGTTCTTCTTTCGTTGATTTCAGATTCTATTGACGTATCGAATTTGTTCCCCTGTGCTGTTACGATTATTGGCAATGGTGATTGTTCGTTATGTCGATTTACGTTTATCTCTTCGTAATTTATATTTTCTTCCATTGCTACAATACGTGCGTACATTTCGTTGATCATCCATACTTTCTTCCTGGATCTCCCACGACTTCAGGATCTTGTAGTGCTCTTTGTAACGTAGCTCTTCGCTCTCTTTGTCGTGCTGCTATTTGTCCCCTTGCTATGAGGGTCAGTCGTTGGCGAATCGGTTGTCTCACTGTTGGTCTCACTATGGCTATGGCTATTGCACTCGATTGCTTTTTGTTCACCATAATATGCACTTAATTTCCGTAGTGCAAACCTTGCAATTACTTGTAACACTCGTGTTATTATGGACATTTTTAAATGTGATTGTTTTGATTAGACACGCGTGTGTTTTGTTAAGATTCAAACTGTGGAATGTTCTTGAATTTGCCATTTTGAAGTTATGCATATTTTTGTTGAAATTTTGGATATATTTTGTTGCAGTCTTAAATTTGTGATGTATGCTTTTTCATTGATATTCTATGTCTTTTTAATGTTCTCCCGGTTTTTACGACTTCGCTTATGCGTATCTATAGATATATTGATTGCTGTTTCAAGTATTGTGCATTCATATAGCTTATCGACCATTCCATACCAAATCGATCAAAATCTGGATCGACCCTCTAGGATCCGGGATGTCTATGCATGGTTCGATTAGTTTGAGTCCAACTAAGAAAAATCCGGCCTCGGTTTGTCAAAATCCTTATGGGTTTTCGATATAGAGGCCCAACTTTTGATGATCGATATCTCTCTCAATTTGAAAGGTAGGAAAACGGCATCAATCTCATTTGAAAGGTATTGAGGTCTACTTTATTTTATATTTGAAGATTTTTTGAAAAAAATAATTTTTGACACTAAAATCGACATTTCAATTTTCAAACTCAAATATCTCGAAAACGCGTATACAAATTTTTTTCAAACCAACGATGCCATTCGATAGTTTAACTCAAGGGCTATCATTTGGCTGTATCAAAAATATGGACAAGTTAACACACAGCTATCTGTATTGAAAAATGTCTCGGGGTGTTGGTTTTTTGGGTTTTTTTCACTTATTTGAACCCAAATTAGTCTCATATTCAACTCGATCAGATAGTACTCGTCAATACCTTTCCAACGGTATATAATTTGTCATATTTTTGAGCATAAATAAGCGATAATTTCTTCACATTGTCATCAGGCGTCAAAATTGAGAAATTTTCTTTTTTTCACATTTTAGATCGATTCCAAGTGCTACGCAAAATCTCTTTAGCTGATTTCATTTTGTTTTGACAAGCCTCGAGTTCATAATCAGAGGCTAAAACGTGATTTGAGGGTGATTTTTCGTTTTTTTTCGATTCAAATTTTTCAGAAACTATCGTTTCTGTCATAGTATGCACTATGCGTTTACAATATACAATCTGCTCAATGCTAATATTTCAAGTTTGCATCATTTTTATCGATTTTACTACACAGAAATAAGGTGTTTAACTCATTTTGTAGTTTCTCACTATAGAAATTATACTTTCGAACAAGTATAATCATATAGTATATAAACAATTTCGGCATACGAAAACACGAAAACTTCAAAAAAATCGGAAAATGATCCTCCAAATACTATATGATTATACTCCTTCGCATAGCGCATACTATGACAGAAACTACAGTTTATGAAAAATTTGAATGTACTTAGCCAATAGTAATTCTTTGATTTATTCGAATGTATTTAAACAAACTGTAGAACCAATACAATTGTATTGGACCAGTTTATACGAAGTGCATTTAAATTGTTCATAACTGTCGTTTCCGTCATTTTTCGAAATATGAGAGTGGAGTATTCTGTGGACGATAGATTTGTCCATCTGGGTGTCTTAGATAATACCAAAACTTCAGAAAAACGAAAAATCACCCTCAAATCACGTTTTAGCCTCTGATTATGAACTCGAGGCTTGTCAAAACAAAATGAAATCAGTTAAAGAGATTTTGCGTAGCACTTGGAATCGATCTAAAATGTGAAAAAAAGAAAATTTCTCAATTTTGACGCCTGATGACAATGTGATGAAATTATCGCTTATTTATGCTCAAAAATATGACAAATTATATACCGTTGGAAAGGTATTGACGAGTACTATCTGATCGAGTTGAATATGAGACTAATTTGGGTTCAAATAAGTGAAAAAAAACCCAAAAAACCAACACCCCCATACATTTTTCAATACAAAAATTTGTACACGCGTTTTCGAGATATTTGAGTTTGAAAATTGAAATGTCGATTTCAGTGTCAAAAATTATTTTTTTCAAAAAATCTTCAAATATTAAATGCCGTTTTCATACCTTTCAAATTGAGAGAGATATCGATCATCAAAAGTTGGGCCTCTATATCGAAAACCCATAAGGATTTTGACAAACCGAGGCCGGATTTTTCTTAGTTGGACTCAAACTAATCGAACCATGCATAGACATCCCGGATCCTAGGGGGTCGATCCAGATTTTGATCGATTTGGTATGGAATGGTCGTTATCGTAAAATTTCTAGTTGCGGTATGTCATTACTCGTATCCGTTATTTGCCGTGGTTTCACTGTGGCAATTTTCTTGTCTTGTGTATTTATTTGGTCGCACGTTTTCTCACCATTGTTGGAATTGTTCTTCTTTCTTATTACACGGTTTGTTATTACAATTGCTAATGCAATAACCATTATATTTCCTACGATTTTCCACATTTTTATATACTTGTGTATTTTCAGAACGTGTCGAAAAAATGAATACTCTAAATTTGGTCACAGTCGCAATTTAGAGTATTCATTTTGTACACTTAAATTTCTTCTTTAAAGCGGCTGCACTGTTGCTATTTGTTTGGCTGTTTTACTTGTGTTTTTTCACATTTCTTACAAAAATCGTAAAACAAAATCGTAAAACAAAATCGTAAAACTAGGGTCGTAAAAATATGACCGATATGCATTCAATATATGTAAATGACCAGAAAAAACCTGAACATACGTTTAACGATCGTCTTGAATTCTTACATTTCTCAACATCGTTCTTAATTTTTTTTTAGCAGGCTCGCCATGCATATGGTATGAAAAGTAAAGAAAACTACAAGTATTGGGTTGTTATTACAATTTTGAGTTTCTTCAATTTTTATGAATCGCTGGTAACTTGATCGTAGTTCCAACATGATTCCGAAGACGGCATAAAGCTTTGCGTGATAGTCGCTAGCTACCGTCTCTCAAACGTGCTGTCCTTAGTTAAAATAAAAGCTTTTCATTGACAATGCTTATTTAAATTAAAAGGACGATGGACACCATTAAGATAGATAATTCGCTTAGCAGTAGAAACATCACATTTAAATCTATATATTAATACGCTAAGCACTTTCTTGTACTCCCTTTTTAGTATGGTTAAACTCAACGCACGACGATAAAACTTATAACATTTGGGGAGTTTGGCGGGACTCAACTGGACCGGTCTGGGGGGCTTCACGTGGTCTAAAGGGGGTCAATCGAAAGAATTTACTTGAACCGATTGATATGTCACTGTCTCGGTGATAACAGAACAAGTAAAATGGTTGAATTTCGACCACTGGGCGATACTCGTTTGAATCAAGCAATTTGGTCAGTCTAGACAAATGCACAGAACAATTCTGTTATTTTCAGCAAAGATAAATTTTAATTGTAATTGAAATAATTAAGATTAAAGGCCTTACTTGCAACTCGAGCGATGGGAATCGCTAGCGATTGCTCTATGAAAAATACATGGTATTAACACGTGAAATCGCAGCGCGATTGCAATCGCTGGAGTTGCAAGTAAGGCCTTAAGTAAAGATAGTTTTAAGCCAAAGACCAATTGGAATCAACAGCAGAGGAATAGACACAAGCAATGTGTCTTGTCATCACAGACAAAACATCTGGGAAAATATACTCCATCAACGTTGAGATTCGGGATCTGAGACTAAAAGGCTTTGAAGCCTTTTGAGAGGCTCTGGAACTAAAGATGTTCATTCGATGAGAATTCGATAGTTCTTTCTTACATTTGGCATTGAATAATAAATGTTTGCTTTTCTACGTTTGAATCCACTTCGTGCTCCGCCAATCCGATTGAACTTCCAATTAACACTCAGTTCGGTAAGTGAAGAACTTACAAATTAAAGTTGTTTCTAAACCAATTCTAAATCATTTTTATTGAAATTCGTAGTCATTAGAATCTTTTCAAAGAGTGTAAAAAAAAATGGTAGTTTTTTTTTTTAGATCAGCTTGACAATTTTCAAACAGGTCAAAATTCAATTTTGTTTTTTTTTTTACTTTTCTCATTTCAAACAGATCACATTCTCTTCATCGTCTTCGAATGGAAGAACCAGTGGAACGACTCAGGTATGGATTGAACTGAACACCAAATTAAAAATGCGAATGTTTTGAATTTTCACATTCCATTTCTACTGAAATGGGAAAAAAATGAAGACGGATGAACTTGGATGGGGATAACAATTCAAATTTGAATTGGTAAGCAAACATTTTTTCAATCCAAAATATTTGAAAATACATTGTAAATTATTTGGATTTAAATGCAAATGCCAGGGGCTCGGAAATGCCATCTACTCGGATACCTAAAAAGTCCTTCGATACGTTTATTCATGCATTCAAAAGAATTCTAAATCTTAGACGCTTGATCACGCAGAAAAACATTCTCCAGTATTTCAATGCACAGCGCAAGTGTTTAATGGATCGGAACGTCATCTTTGAACGCAAAGTTGGTTTAACAAATTTTTTAAAACGATTTGTGAATATGAATTTGAATATATTTCGCGCATTAAAAGCAACATTTATGCATCAAAACAATTTGATTGTAAGTAAATAAATACTATAATTTTGAGAGTGATATTTTTATTGAAAAATTCTGTGTTCCTTTGCAGCAACTGAAACAGCGAGATCGAACTGCCCGATTCATCTTAGGGCTGAATCATAGGACAAAAAAGAAACGTTTGTGTTTTCACTTCACATCACTTGAATTTTGTTATCTTTGACTCATAGTCTTATGTCTATGAGTCTTCAAATATTCGATAGCAAATTGGAACACAAGAGCAGTTTTTATATGCAGAATACATTTCGTGCGCGAATAAAAGATGCAAATCTGAAAATTATTTCAAATTGAATTTGACATCAAGTTAATTTTAAGCATATAAAGTAGTTGAGTCAGCTTGGCGTCATTATTTTTCACGGCATCTCCACTCGCATTAAGTTTCCATTACAGTGGCGAAGATAAAGCTCAAACGCCCACGAAAGCGAATCAGAAATAAAAAGTCATCTAGTTATGTTAAGGAGGTCCCGAATAAAGATGAACAGGTAAGGATGTTTTCATATCAATGCAACATTAATTTGGAGTCGCCTCTTTGCCGACAAATACCTCCATGTTGCACTGTGATCGATTCCTCGTTTGTTTCGTTTCAAAGCGACCGATTTAATATGATCATTTTATTTTGAGCCTCAATTTCATTCATAATTGTAACTGCTAGAAGATTTATGGATTTAAGTAAGACGGAAATCAGCGAATTATCTATCAATTCAATACATTGACAGTGTCAATTCAATTTGACACGTATAAAAACCACACAAAATTAGAAAAAATAGTGCAAATTAAAAACTGACAAAACTGAACAAATATTTTGTTTAAAATAAAATTGTTTATTTTTTATTAAAAAATCAACATATGTAAGCGCAATCTAATCTAATAGACAAACAAAATTATAAATTCTATGTTTTACATGTATTTTTTAAGGTTTTTTTTTACATTTGGCCTATGTTTTCCAATGAAGTGTTTGAACATAATAAGATTTTTAAGGATATTTTATGTCAATCAGTTAAATGCGTAATAAAAACTCAAATCTTAGAAACCCCTTTGTCAATTGAGACTTGTATTGTTTCAATGCTTTTGCAATTGATTTGTTTTCGTTATAAATCCATTTAGTGCGCACTTTCTTGCATAAAGAATTCGGAAATAATTCGGAAACAACAACAAGGTAAATTCGATAGTAATTTATGCAATGAATTCTGGCTTTGCGAATCAATCGTAGATATGCTTTATTCAAATGTGACTTTTTTCAAATATTATTATTTTGATGCTCAATTTTAATATGTTGAAATTTTCTAGCCAAATTCAACTGCACGATGAAAGTGTATTTAGTGCGAACCTTGAACATATTACAACTCAATTGTTCACTATGTCAGTTCAACTTCTCCGATTTGAGTGTTCTAGGTGTCAATCAACGGGTGAAAAATATATCTTTCGAATGAGACCAGCACAGAAAAAATCCATCTGAACATTAACGTTGGAAATATGAGAGTCAAGCGGAATAAGAGCAGAAATCCACTCGAATCCGCTCACCGTTCGCTCGGTGATTACATTTTGGCACATATTTCTTACATTTTCCGATAGTTTTTTTTTGTGCTGGTCTTATTCGGAAGAGAGATTTTTCACTTTTTGATTGAAACCTAGAACACTCAATTCGAAGAAGTAAAACTGACATAGTGAACAGTTGGGTTGCAATATGTCGAAGCGAGCGCGAAAGTTCGTTTCCATTTTCGTTTTCGTTTTCAATGCCGTTGTCTGTGTATGAGCGTTAGCATGATAACTCTCGATCGGAGTCTCAAATCCCAAAGTGATAAAAGTAAATTTGTTTTTGGGTTGGTCTTCACATTTTGAACCTTTCTTGTCACAATTTTCAGTAAAAAATCATGCGCTTTGTATCATTCAACAGATATTTTAGTCTTCTTGAGATTTCAAATATTGAAAAATGACACCAAATGCATTTTCATGCTAAAAAATCATCGAAAATGAATAATACTCAAAATATACGAAATTCTTCGAAAAAAAAAAACTGTTGCATCGTTTTCTTAGCAAAGGAAAATACTTTTACTTTTGACTAGTTTGAAACTTAATCGTTCGAGAGTAAAATCAAATTTCATCATCTATGTGGACAAGTCAGAATTACGAATGCAATTCAATTTATTTAACATTTTCATTAATTTTTTGTGATTCCATTTTTGATTCTATTTTTAAAACATTTTTTAAGAAACTGATCTATTGATACTATCTACTCTGCTGTTGAACAAACGGCAATATATAATTTTGAATTATTTGAAAAAATGATCTATTCAGGACAATTTGACAAATAAAAAAAAAATAAAATGAAATTACTTTAAAAATAATAATCAGTCAAATCGGTTCACAAAAAAGATTAAAAAAGCAAAAAAAAAAAGTGCCAACGACACATGGTGTTCCCAGACGGTCACCCATTCAAGTACTAACCACGCTCGATGCAGCTTAACTTCAGTGATCGGACGAGAACTGGTGCTTTTTACATGATATGGTCGTTGACAATCGTAAGCGGCTTTTGAATGAACACATGCCTCATGAGAGAAATGTTTGAGCTACGTATTTTGACAACTGAACAGTGGCTTTGCGTTTACAGTTCAACAAATTCATTGTTTTTTAGATGAAAGTCCATCATCGCAAATTGTGAATTCATACAACATTGTGAACATTTTACTAACATCATTTAATTAAAACGTTTACTATTAAAATTGATATGAAAATTGGAATTTAATTTGTACATCGACACATTCGAACGCCTCATTTCAATAACTTGTCAATAACATAACATAGTCGTTAGTTCGGATGTAATTTTAAGGATTTCAACAGTTTTGATGGTAATTTTGCTATGGAATTAAACATAATTTCGATGAAAATTGATCGACACATCACTCGATAATTAGTTTACAGTTTAAAGTTGAATGAAACAGCTTGTGTTCTTTTGATTTTTTTCATTTGGCCGAATAAAACCGAAGGGATTAATTAAAACCTGTGCTCATCTCAACGAAGGTCATTGAATCACCACATCGCCAACATTTAGCGTTCATTGAATTCACTTTTATCAAAAAGGATCAAAAGTTGCTTACTGCAGGCACAAAGTTGTTTCATTTAAATTAAAATTGTTTATGGTATTTTTTAAGTAATGCTTCGATCAGTCACAATTGAAATGGTTTTAAATTCCATATTAAAATCATCAAACTGTTCAGAATACTGTTCAGAAAAAACACATCAGTAAACAAAATCACATCCGAAATAAAGACAGTTTTTGTTGATAAAATACGATTTTGTTCGTTTAGGTAATTTCAAAACGAATTGAAATTAACAATTAAAGCATCCATTCCAAATACTCTGTTTGTGCTGCACTATGTTTTCAAGGCTGTATTGAATGCTCATGTCCATTGTCCATATCCAAACGGAAACGGAAATGTTCATACGTTGTTTTTCATAGACCTTTTTTTTGGAACAGAAGTCTGTTTTACTCCTTTAAAAAGTATTGAAATTGATTCAGAACATTCTTTGAATAACAAAATGCATGAAGAATTCCTATAGAGGCTCCAGTTAACGCTGTTAACTTGAAAGGGTAAAATGTAGATAAATAATTGGTTCCGGTATACTTGTTGAATAAAGCTATTCAAAGTGTGAGGAGAGACCAAATTATTCATTTCATCTACCGTTAAAATCGAATATTTGCGTCCAACAATCATAAGTCGAACTTAACCAAATTCTATGTTGCCTAGTTTTGTCAAAGCATATTTTGCACACCAAAAAATGGTCATTTTATTTAATTTTTTTTAAAATTCAACGTAATTTCATTCCAAAGAATCACTTTCAAATCGAACACAGAAAATAAAATGAGGTATTAGTGCGACCCAGTCCTTTCCCTGTAGAGATTAAAATTCCAAACTTATTCCAAACTAATCAAATTTTGTATAAAAAAAAACATTCTCCGGACAAAAACCAGCTTCGTTAGGTCGGCAATAAACATTTTATTATCATTTTTGTATTCGCCGTCGGAACATTCAAAGCAATGCGAACAATGTATACGAATGCTGTAGAAAAGTACTAAAAATCGTTCGTTCGATTTGTGCACAAAAAGTCAATCGTAAAATCTCTGAATGAAGCAAGAAGTAAATATCATCGGTCTCTCGAATGTCACCTAAACAACAACGGCTCTCTCAAATTCGTTTACCTGTTTCATACCTCATTCGTATTTCTCACCATAACACACAACACACATTACACAAGTTCATTCAATAGTCAATACCATCATGCATTGGTTACCTGTTGCTCTCTGTTTACAACATTCCGCGATGTGTGCATGTGAGTTCATGAATTTTCATACTCTCTCATTCTCAGCTCTTGGATTTTATGTTATTTGTGCTAAGTCAAACCAAAGGTGATGTCATTTCATTCAGTTGAAGTGTGTCGTCTGATCGAGAATGAAGCTGATTTTCGAACTGCAGTCAACATTTCAATGGATTTGAAAGAAAAATTCCATATTGATTTTTTGTTTAAAATTCATTTCAATTTTTGATTGCAGCAACGAAAAAAAGCATTTTATGCAGTATAAAAATACTTAAATCAATTAAATCGTTTGGTGGCATAAATTGAAAAGTGTAAAGTTGTTTCTTCGAATTTGTTGTTGGAATATAGTGAGAAATTTGGTGACGCAGATAAATACAACGCATTTCATAAAATCCAGAAAGCTCATAAAAAGAAGTAAGTGTGAGTTCGATGTTTAAATTATGATGATGGAGTTCCTCACACAGTTTATATGTGATGCGTGTTTTTTTTTATTTCAATTGCGATAGCAAATCAATTTCAATGTTTTCAATGACAAACTCCAAATGTTTCAGATTTGTTTCGTACAAATTGAAGTTAATTTCGTATGAAAGTGATTATATTAAAAAAGGTCTGTTTGATTCGATACCAATCAATAAACGTAGTAATGAATGAATCTAGAGTGACTGTTGGAATCCAGTGAATTCTTTTTCAATAACATTTAAGCTGAATGATTATTTTTGAGTGAATTTTTGATAAAGCCATATCAAACCAACGGCAATGGCATATAAGTTTTATATGGAATTCATTCACTGTTCCGATGTCTCGATTTTTTCTACATTTTTCGAACATTTAACAATAAAACTGGTTTAAGTCGTTTCAATGAAGTTTCAGTAATTCATAACATACAAGCGCAACAACACTTATGTTCAAAGAGGACTTAATGATAATAAGTGTTTGTACTCATGGCTCATGTGTAATTGTGCAACATGTTGCATGTCGTTAACTTCTCGAATTTCTCGAATGTCTCGAATGACAAAATTTAACATGTTTTGCTGTTGATTGTGTATTTCGTTTAACGACCGTTTCGAATTCAACCGCTGCATCGAATTTCTCAGTATTCATCACGGTTCCGTGTCAAATGGACTTTTACAGCCAAATGTGTTTTCGGTATTTGGAGTGACGTCAGTTGTTTTGAATAGTGATACATAACACAGAAATATGTGAACTCAGGCCGACCGTACAACGAAAATATTCGCTTTTGTTTGATATTTATACGGTTCGTTAGCAATTTCACAGTGGAACATAAAATGAAATGAGAAATCCCAATTTTCTTGCACAGTTTCGATGAAATTTGTAGACGCTGATTCTGGATTGGATTTCACCAAATCTATTGTTTAAATTTTAAATTTCTGAAAAAGCAATTCAATCATACTATTTTAAGTCACTGACTTAATTTCAAAATAATCAACGTTTCATCATTTTCATATTGCGCTTCAACACAATAGCTCAGTGTCAATTCAATTTTTTTATTGCTTCTTGGAAGCGCACATCGTTTTCACATTAAAGTTCCAAGTGGATTAGCATCTGAAAATAAGTCATTAAATAAAAGACTGACAAAACACTAAGATTTATTTGTTTAGTACAATTGTCAAGCATTACTATGCATGTTTTCAATAAACTATAGCTTGTACAGTACAGGCCAAAAGTTTCAATACACATTTTCGACGGCCAAAAAACGGCTCTCTCTTCATATTTATGGTTTTTTTAGGTATATCAAAGAGAAATAAATTGAATTACATTCGTAATCCCGACTTTTCCGCATTGATTTTTCTCTTGAACAATTTCATTCATCGAACAGTCAGGAGAGAAAGTATTGGTTCTGCCATGAATATGGGCAAAATGTTCAAAACACAAAACATTCTTTGACACAATAAAACAAATTGGCCATCTTCACTTTGCGATTTGAGACTCCTTTCTTGAGATATATTCATATCAAACTTCCATTTTCTAAGAATTTCGTACATTTTCACACGTATTCATATTCCATGATTTTTCGGCATGAAGATATATTTTGAGCATTGTTCGGATATGTAGAATGAATCAAGAGGACTTCAATATCTTTCAAACGACGCAAACTGCATGAATTTTCATTGAAAAATGCGGCCAGGAGAGTCAAAAATGCGAAAATCAGATTTTGTGTAAAAATGTACTGAAAACCCGACTCACGTGCACTTGAATGCACATATCTCTGGAACGGCTATACCAATATGGCTCAAATTAAATAGGAAACCTCCGGTGACAATACTGTGCAATTTAAGAATCCATTTGTGAGTCATTTTCATTTTTTACAGTTCAATTTTCTGAGAATTTTCTAAAAATTTCGTATATTTTCAAACATGTTCACATTTCATGATTTTTCAGCGTGAAGAAACATTTTATGCACTTTTTGAATACGTAAAACGTCAAGCGCGCTTGAATACCATTCAAATGACGCAAGCAGCATGAATTTTCGTTGAAAAATACGGTCAGGAGAGTCAAAAATGTGAAAATCAGTTTTTGTGTAAAAATGTACTGAAAACCCGACTCACGTGCACTTGAATGCACATATCTCTGGAACGGCTACACCGATTGGGCTCAAATTCAATAGGAAACATCCAGTAATAATTCTGAACAAATTTGCTTTTGACACTTTGGGATTTGAGACTCCGTTCGAGAGTTATCGTGCTAACGTACAGACTACGACGACGACGACGACGACGACGACGACGACGACGACGACGACGACGACGACGACGCCATTTTGCACCGGAGCTACCAGAACCGAGTATCCAAATAAAAAAAGTGAAAATCAAGTTTTGTTCCCATGGTGAACTGAGACTCTGGTCAAAATTTGAGCCCGATCGGAGTTCATTTACTCAAGTAATGTGGAGTTGAATTTTTGAGGCAAAACCAATACTTTTCCTAAGCACATTTCATGTGCGGAAAAGTAATATCATTCCCAAATTTGTGTAGTTTTCCTCTATGGTGGAAAAACCTCGAATTTTCAATTTTTCTTAAATCTTTAAATTGATACTGTTCTTCGATATACGTAAATATTAAGAGAAAATGGTTTTTTCATCGTTGAAAATTTGTATTGAAACTTTTGGCCTGTACAGTATGTACCTGTGGATGATAAAGTGATTACCATCCGCAAATATTTGGATAATATTTACATTAATTTGCATTTACATGTACGAAATGACAATTTTTTCCATAATTTTATATCTTCGCTTCGACATTTATAGGACACCGAGAAACAAGTGGAGCAGAATTAATAAGGATATTTGGATATGATGTAAAACAAAATTATATACTGCTTAGGTTTGCTGTACAAATCATTGGTATCAAGTACTAAACCATTGCCATAGAATGTTATTTCAATTGCTTGGAACTTTTTTGTGATTATTTTCAATTTTTTTTCAGACCAAACACATCAACTGGTGATAAATCGAGGTTGAATTATATGAAGATGCTGCAAAGATTCGTACAAACAGTGTACGTCTACATTCGAGAGGCATGAATCGCATAAGGCATTCCTTCAATGAGTGTTGAGCTACTTCAATTCATGGGAATATTTAACAACTTAACGCAAGTAGTACAATACTTTATCTCGCTTTATCCTTTATCAGATTTTAACAACATTATTTCAACTCATATTGTTGGGAGCAGCTGAGCAGCTCTGTAGGCGATTATGGTGAATTCTTGGGGGGGAGGGGGTGAATAGTGTTAATGTTAATCTTAAAACTCAAGTACCAAATCTATTGTTGGAATTTCAAAATTCTTAAAAAGCACTTCGATTATGCAATTTTATGTTACTGACTTAATTTCAAAATAATCATTTGCAACCCATACAAATGCAGAGGTATTTAAAATTCATATAACAATTATAGGACATGAAATTTTTAAATGCGGCTCATTTATCTTGCAATGGCAATTGCAGTTCGTAATTCCGTGAATGGAAAATTATCCGTCGATTGAGCTAATATGACAAAATGCACAATTAATGGTTCACCAACCAAGAAATGAGCTGGTGTTAAAGCCGATAAATCACTCGGATCGTCCTTTAGTGGACATATTGGCCGTGAATTTAAACAAGCCTCTACTTGGGCAAGTAAAGTGCTACACTCCTCAAATGTGAGGTTTTGCTTACCAATTACACGAGTTAAATGGTGTTTGGTGCTCTTCACGGTTGCCTCGTGCCACCCACCGTGATGTGGTGCGTACGGTGTATTGAATTTCCATTCAATTTTGAAAGTATCGGCTACTTCACCGTTTGCCCACTCAAATTGTTTCTTATAAATTTCATGGAGAAAATTGTTTGCACCAACAAAATTGGTTCCGTTGTCGCACCAAATAGTCCGTACCGGTCCCCGTCTTGCAATAAGGCGGCGAAATGCTTGTATGAACTGCTGTGTTGATGCGTTTGAGACCAGCTCCAAGTTACAAAGCATACAAACACAGATACGTAAGCTTTCGAAATGATAGGATTTGTACCGGTTTTAGAAGAGAGTCCCACTGAACCTAAATAGTCCACTCCGCAGATACTAAACGGTCGTTGAGGTTTAGTTCTCTGTTTTGGGAGTGTGGACATAAGCTGTTTTGAAAGTTTAATTCGATATTTAAAGCATGTTGGACAATGGAAAATGATTTTCCGTGCCATTTGTCGGACTTTGTTTATCCAGTATCGTAGGCGTATAATTTGCATGGTAAGCTGCACACCACCATGAAGCGTAGACAAATGAGCTTCACGAACGATTAGAGGTGCCAAGCTACCAGTATTTGACAGTAATATTGGAAATTGCTCATCAAATGATAAATTCTCACTCAAAACTCACACTACGTCAACAGTGACGCCGATTTCGAACGATCGAAATCTCATTAGAATGTCGGCTAAATCGCGTTGTAATTTTGCACCGACGAGCTGACAATCATTTAGGGAGAGGCCGCTTGAGGACGGGCATGATGCGTTTGTGACAACACGAAATTTGTTTGAACTGAACACACCGTGATGAGGTGTATAGTAGCCCTCTTCATTGGCTTCATTTATTTTGGTCATATGTCCCAAATTTTCAAACTCGCTCATGAACTCGTGATACTTGTTTTTAAACTCCTCATTTCTCAGCATTTTCCTCACCATTGCGAAAAACTGTCTTAATGCAATTGATTTAGATCTGCCCAATAACCGCAGTTTTTCGTTAAAAGGGAGCTGAATACGATACGTCATCTGCCGTCGGCTTCCCTTTTGTGATTTTCACAAAAGATCCTCTCACACTCTTTCTCAATTTGAGTGAGTGTATATCTTTTCGGCAGTTGTTCGACCTGCCAAAATCGCTCGAGAAGTTGAGTTAAGTCTGAATAATCATGGTCTTGGGCGACGGACGTTGAATGGAATATGTATTTTTTGCCATTCTTCTCAACTTCGTCAGACCGTTTGTAAATTACCCATCCAAACAATGTTTGTTGAGCAGCTACCAGACCATCTTTGGATTTGATCACGCTTCCGCACAATATTTTAATCCATAAATTCATTCGAATCATCATTCATCAATTTCACTCGGCCTTCCGAAGTCGGGATGAGCCAATTTTAATTTGGAGAATTCAGTATAATTTTTTAAGTCGACGGTATAAATAGGTATGTCTCGAGATTACTCGGTTTACTATACAAAATTGTATTAAATGCACTTGCTTTTCACCAGGCAACGGAATTTCGACAAAAGCCATTCCCCTTGCTTTACTTGAACTTTGCTCTACTCCAACCAATTGAGCTTGAATTTTCTCAATTGAGAGCCCGAGCTTTTTGGCAGCAGCCAATGTAATTAAATTTGCTTGCGAATCGGAATCACATAGAGCTCTCAAATTGCTATTCCATGGCCTTCCGTTGTTCACAGGTACTCGAATAGTTCCAAGTACCGAGTGAGAGTTTTCACCCTCTTCAGCAATGCACTAGGTTCTAAGTTGATTTTAATTACAGTTGGCTCAAAAATTGATGTTGGAATTATAAAGTTTATTCCACGTTCGAACCAATGTTTGTCGTCTAAAGTGAAGTCCATTTTGTTTGCGATTAGTGGGCTCTTTCTATTCCGAATATTGTTCCACTCTTCAACTGATCGTGGTTTTAGATCTGGTCTAACACTTACACCGATTCTAACTTTTTCAGCAAAATTACTCGTTGAGTATCTCTTTTGGATTAAAATTGAACCGTGTACATAAATGGCACGATGAATTTCAGTGTTTTTATTTTCTTGGCTCGATGTACCGGCAATATTACTTTTAACGTTGGTTTTTGCAATATTTGAATCCCATTTAGATTAAAGTCAGTATAAACTGTTTTTATTCACTTGAATTTTTTTTTTTCAAATCGACAGATATTCTGTCAAGGGGCACCAATGTTTTTAGATGCTTCGGTTTTGTTTATTGTGAGACCGAATTTTCAACTCTAATTTTTAATGTTGATTTTGGTTAAAGAAAAAGCTTTGATATTTTTTCTGTTTTGATTTTTTAAAACTTTATTTCGAGACAAGCGATCTCGGTAAGTGCTGGAAAGTAAGTGAGTAAAAGACTGATGCTCAAAACCATTTTTGTTTGGTGAGCATTTCAGTTTTCACTCAAAAAGTACAATACTTTAAGTAGATCATTTTTATTGACTAGTCGTCACCATTGTGCAACTTTGTTGCATCTTAGGTGACGATTGGACACGTTCGTTGAAGTCTGACACCATTATGTCGGTTTTCTCAAAGGCAAACAATATTTGTACCTGAGATTTCAGAACGAATTTGTGAGTCGATTTCACCTTAGTTTAGTGCACGATGTGCTTTATTCAAACTGTGAATCAGAACTGAATTTAATACAAAATTGGTTTCCTATTTATAATAGAAATGCGTTGGCAATAAAATGCTTATCATAGAATTCTTACGGGTTAATTAGATTCCTACATTGTATCATAGGCATAAATGCGTATGATCAAATGTCTTGGCTTAAAAGTTATTTAGAATCTTACATTGTATCATAGATCTGCTTATCAGTGATCGGTGATTATATTGAGAAGCAATATAATCTATGAATAATAATGTACGTATAGTTATTTATTGAATCCGAAAGCAAAAAAAAGCCATAAAAAGTTTGTGACACTGATTTGATACGTTGAGAAGCAACGCATGGTAAGTCGTTAAATTTGACCACTTACTTTGTATGTTTGGCCAAAAATGTTATAACTTTGAAACACTGTTCTTTACATTTTAGCCGTGCACTTTTGTGCTCACTGTAATTGGATTTTAGTTTTTAGTGGCACCCAGAGGTGGCATACGGACACGGACGTCCGAGCCAAATTGTTAATTTCGTCTGTCCGAGCGTCCGAGTAGAGTCACTCGGACGGACGGACGGACAACTCGGACAGTCCGAGTGCTCGGACACTGTTTGGCTCGGACGAGTCCGAGCCACTCGGACTGTCCGAATGACTCAAAAATTCTAAAGTTCAGTGGTTTTCTACAAATTATATAATTTTATAAAAAAAGAAAAGAATTAATATGTATTATTTGTAGAAAATCACAGAATTTTTTATTATTCAGTTTAATTAAATACTTAACAAATTAACGGAAATTAAATGATTTGCACTGTTCACACATGCGGTGTTGATGCGCATCTGTGTGTGTCGAAAATATTGATCACATATTGACCGCATCACTTTCATTTCATGATGTTTTTTTTAATGTGGTTTTCAAAAGATTTTTTGATATTTTAATAGTTTTGATGAATTCAAAAAGTTCAGTGACACCACACAAACTGATTCCGATCATTAAAAAGACTCAGAATAATGAATAGTGTGATGCCTCTGAACTCTTTGAATTCATTCGAACAATCAAAATACCAGAAAATAATCAAAAATGGCCCATGTCAAATAGAGTGGAATGAAAAAATCGATTTTTTTTTTTTATGTGAAAATTTGGAATTCATTATTCTGATTCTTTTTAATGATCGGAATCAGACACTGAATACTTTGAATTGATTTAGACCAAATAAAATATGCAAAATGAAAAAAAAACTTCTCAAGAATCGATTCAAAACATTCTATTTCAAAGAAATCGAAAAAAAAATTGAACGACAATTTGAAATTGGACATTTTGATTCATTTCAATGAATGAAATCTGTTTATGTCAACTCTTCGAATCCATTCAAACAACCAAAATATGAGAAAATGTTCAAAAAAATTCCTCAAAAGTCCATCAGATGGACAACGAAATTCAACGAAATCGGATGAAATTTTGAAGGAAAATCGTCGTCCCATTCAGTTTTCTCCAAGGGGAAAATGACAACCACTTTATCATCAGAAACGTCAAAAGTACCTTTAAGTACCTTCCTAATATCGAAACTACCGCCAATGAATCGTATTTTTCCAGCACTATGATAATTTGCTGTATTGCTGGAGAAATACGATTCATTGGCGGTAGTTTCGATATTAGGAAGGTACTTGAAGGTACTTTTGACGTTTCTAATGGCAGAAAGGTTGTCATTTTCCCCTTGGTTTTCTCCTTCCAGATTTGTTGCATGATGATCTTGGCTGGGAGAATGATTGGTGTTATGAATCCAGTAGGGTCAAACAGCTTTCCAAGCTCCAGCTGTTAGAACACCATTTTGATAGTTCGAAGCCACCCCTAGTCATTAAAGAGTTCATTTGGTGGTAAATCTGCAATGTTTCGTCCAATGTGTCTCCTCCAGTCAGTAAGTCGTCCACATAGAAATCATTCAATGCTCTTTCGGCCGCGATAAGAAACTCGATGGAGTAGTCTTTTGCGCATGGTTGAACTGCGCGTACCGGGGGGCTGATGCCTGTCCATATGTAACGGTGTTTAGTTCGTATGTACTGATAGGAGAGTTTGGGTCATCTCTCCAAAGAATTCGTTCGAATATTAAATATCCCATTTTCGATGCTTGTGCTAATGCTAGTCCGTCTTCTGTTCTGATGAGCTCTGGCAATACAATTTTTAACCAAATTCTTATTCCGAATAATGCTTCGATTGGTCCTGGCCATCCGTACGTTGGGTCGGCCTACAGTATGTTTCGAAATTCTTTATATTTACTCTGGTCAACACTTGTGGTTGGTAAGTCCTTTGTAATTTGTGCAACAACATAAAAAATGGTTTTGAAAGATGATTCATCTGTTTTGTTGCTTAAATGTAAGATTACTCTTCCCGCCGCATCTCCGATTGATGTGTTTTGTGCTCCTGTCATTTTCATAGTAATTGGCTCAATTTTTAGACCCAATTTTGTTGCTGCTGTATAGGTGATCAAATTTAATTGCGAACCAGTATCGCATAAGGCTCGGATGGTATTATTTAATGTGGTTTTCAGCCTCTCTATTAGCTAGTCAGGCCCAATCATCATTTGATGATACGTTATTAACTTTCGGCTTGTTATGGCCCTTTGATTGTCTCTCAAAAGTGTAGCATAATAATTTGTTGTGGTCCTTTTGACATACCGGACAAGCTCCAAACTTACAATCAGCTGAATGCTTATGTTTTCTTAGGCAACGATAACATAGGTCAAAGGCCTTTTGCTTTTTGATTCGATCACTTACGGTTAATCCCAGAAATGTTGGACATAAATACAATTCGTGTGATCCCTTACATTGAGCGCATTTGGAACTGTTTTCCGTTGGTTTTATGTTGCGTTCGTGAGTCCTTGTGACTCCGTGATTAAACTCTTCTGTTTTCGATGTGATTGTCATGGTGGTTGGATTGCGCTTAAAACCTTGTGGCTTAGGTAACAACCGGTGTTGTACATTTCCTCTAAATTGACGTTCAGTAGCTCGAGGTACATGTTCTCCAGCTTCAATTTCAATGAAATCCAATAACTCTGCTACTGGAACGTTTTGCCGAAACTTAACCTGATCCAGCCATTTGTTGTATGTTCCTCGATCTAGTCGAGTCTTTAAATTGAATTTAATCAACGTATCCCATGATGTTACGTCTACACCAAGGGCCGGAAATACTCGTATCAACTGATTTGTACGATTTACCATATTAAGTAAACTGATACTTGACGCATGTGTGAGATATGGTAAATCATAAAATTTCTGCAAATATTCATCAATTATCTTTTCTGGTTTATCATATCGTTTTTTCAACGTGAACCATGCTGTCTCATAATCGGCCGAACAGAGCTTAAAACCGTTAATTGCATCTGAAGCCATACCTCTAAGATGGCTACGAAGCTGAAAGAATTTAGTTATTGCTGTAAGCTTTGGATTATTATGGAACAAATCGACATATTGGTCTCTAAACGGGATCCACTGAGTGTAATCTCCATCAAATGTTGTTAGCTGAATTTTATCGAGTTTTAATTCCAATACTGGTTGCTAATCTGCCAATGATATGACATTGTGTGGTATATCAGTATGGTTTGACTGATTCAGTGATTCATTGCCGGTGGGTTTCGGTGCAATTTATTGGCCATTGGCATTTTTATATTCTTGGTCACTACTTACTGACAGTGGGTGATCATTGTGTTTTTTTTACTTGCTGGCGCACTTACAAACACATCGTCTAGCTCGTCAACTGGGGTTGATGGCATTGGTTTTGATGCGGATGGATATTTACCCATCACTATTTCACTGTATTGGGCACTAATTTGATTTAGCAATGCAGTTAATGCTTTAACTGTTGCGTTTTCTTCACCTTCCTTTTTCACACTTGTGAGCCCAAAGACCTTTGCATCTTCGTTTGGATTGTGAGGCAATGATCTTTCCAGCATTGGTGAATACATACGTTGAATTTGAATGTTATCTATTGGCGACATGGCTCGTGCCCCGTCTTGACGGTGTGAACTGAATTTATTCACCTTTGTAATTTTACTAACACTTTCACTTCTGTAGTGTTCTTTGAACTTTTGTAAACTGAATACACTTTTATTGAAATATTTGACTTGTATGCTAAGTTGGATCCTTGAATATTTGCACAATTTTGATTTTTAGTTCATGCTATGATTAGCCTTTATGATTACATTTCGCACTTTATTTAATGATTAGCAACGGTTTGCTTTTGACACCACAATTTGATTTATACAACGATTTTTAATGATTTGACGATTTTTAGAATTTTATACTGTTCGATTAGGCAACGATTAGCCTTTTTATTGTTCGATTTGGCACTGCCTAAACTCAATGAGGTTTGCAGTATCAATTGAAGCAATTGGTTTTGCCTAAACTCGAGACTTTGTCCGGAGGTTTGCTTGCTTCAATCTTGCCGTCTGGTAAACAGAAGATCGTGAGTTCGATTCTCGCCGGGGCCTCCAAAGTTTATGTTCAAATTAAAACTTTGTATTAAATTTTGAACGGATGGTTCTCTTATGTGTAAGAGAATTAAAAACACTTTGGTTTAAAATAAAAATACAACTTTATTATTTTTAATCGCGGGTCCAACTTAGCAGAGACGATACAAAATAATGTCTAGTCTAACAGAAAATTACAACTCTGTTTATACTGTTTTTTACTTCATTATATATGCAAACCGAAGGGACTGCGAGATGGAACTGAGTCAGTAAAGCATTGATTGTTTTCCAGATTTTGGCCAAAAGTCATATCTTCAATTTGCAATTCGATAATGTGACAATTTATAAGCTTATTTTAATCTATTTCCTAAGACTCATATGATCTGAACAAGTATGTAAACAATCCGCTTTACGTTCATTTACTATGGCTACTTGGTTGATTAGTGCATTCATGACATAATTATTGTTTTTCTTGAATACCCAATTTTTTAACAAAATCAACAAATTTGGGTGCGGCCAATGCCTTCGTGAATACGTCAGCAAGCATATCGTTTGTATTAATGTACTTTAGGTCAAACAAATTTTCACTGAATTTTTCGCGGATAAAGTGGTATCTAATAATATCTATGTGTTTCGAACGTTTGTGAAACTCTGGATTTTTTATGAGTCTTATAGCCGATTGATTGTCCATGTATAGGACGGTTTTTAGATTACAATTCAGAATTTCGTGGAATGTGTTCTTCAGCCACACCAGCTCCTTTACAGTTTGTGACGCTGCAATATATTCGCTTTCCGTGGTGGACAAAGATACGGATTGTTGTCTTTCCGAGCCCCAACTTATTACACCCGTCCCAAGTGTAAAAACGAATCCAGATGTCGATCGCCTGGTGTCGTTATCACCAGCATAATCTGCATCGCTGTAGGCATTCAACTCGCCCGAGTTACTGTAATATGAAATACCAAAATTAAAAGATTTCTTTATGTATTTTAAAATGCATTTTGCTGCTCGCTCATGGGCCACAGTTGGCCTTTCCAGATATCGACTGGCCACTGATATTGCATGAGCAATGTCCGGGCGTGTACCTATTGCTAGATACATAAGGCTTCCGATTAATTCTCTAAACGGATAGTTGGACCTATCCGATCCATCAAATTCCGTCATACTTTGATTATGATCACTCGGACACGAAACACCATTGCAATCCAACATGTCAAATCTCTTTAAAACTCTTTTAGCATACGATGACTGATGAATGAAAATTGATTTGTCTTTAGATTGCTCAATCTCCAAACCCAAAAAAAGGCCAATATCCATTTCTTTTATTTCAAATTTTTCGTTGAGATATTTCAAAACTGAATTGATGTCCTCAATTCGCTCGCCTACCACAATTCCATCGTCAACATGGATGGCAAGGATGGTGAGTGCATTATTTTTCCTGCTAATGAAAACACATGGATCATAGATACTTTTTACAAAACCGAATAGCTCAATGAATGAAGAAATTTTTTTATTTCAGCACCGACTAGCCTGTTTGAGTCCATACAAGCTTTTCTTTAGGAAACAAATGCGATCAGTTCCATCTTCAAAACCAATTGGTTGTTCCATATAAATGGTTTCCGACAGGTCTCCATTCAGAAAGGCTGTCTTCACATCAAACTGTTTGATGCTCATCTTCCGTCGGGCTGCAATCGCTAGAACAATTCTAATGGATGTGAATCGCACCACTGGACTGAAGGTTTCTAGATAGTTTACTCCATATTATTGAGTAAAACCTCTAGCGACAAGTCTTGCCTTGAAACGAATAGGTGTGTCACCCTGTTCTGGTTTTAACTTGTACACCCATCTATTGTCAACCGTTTTTATGTCCGTGGGCCGTGATACGAGCATCCAAGTATCATTTTTGATCAGCGAATCATATTCTTCTCTCATGGTCCTCTTCCATTTGGCCGCATTTTCATCATTCATAGCCTTCTTGTAGTTTTCTGGTTCACTAAAAGTAGAAAATGCACAATGTAGATTTAAAAGATCTCTCACCATACTCCTGGTTTGTGGTCTTTCCGCATTCTCGTCCATTCTTGCTCTAGTTTGATAACTCGGATCCTGTCTGGAATCATCCAAAGCGCCAGCGTCGATGATTGTCTCATTCAAAGTTTCATTTCCATCGCCAGTCGCTGATTCAAAAGTCGATTCTGTTGATTAGTAATCAAATTTTCATCTGCATTTACACTCTCATCTGCAACTGTTGGAACACCTTCTGCATTCTCCCCTGTTACAACAGGTGCCGAGACATTTTGTTCAGTGGCCACCGGGTCATCTTGCACCTCATCAGAGCATTCGTCATTTCCTATAAAAACTTCAGATGATCTGGGGCCTATTGTTCGAACATCTTTTCAAATTGAACTTTTCATTTTATTTTCTTGTGATTGTCGATGTAAAATATGAACATTTCACGTTTTTTGAAATATTTTCAACTGAAATATATGAACTGTTCAACATATTTTGTGCGCATGTATAAATGATGTCAAGATTTGTTGAAAAGTTCACCATTTGTTTCTTGAAAAGATTTCAAAACACGTGAAATGTTCATATTTTACATAGAGAATCACGAAAAAATTAGATGAAAAGTTCAATTTGAAAAGATGTTCGAACAATAGGCCCCTGGTTACACAATTTAAATCGATTACCTTTGCATTATCAGCTCTTCGTAAATAAATTCTATTGAAAGATTTGGGATCCAATTTCCCGCGTTTTAGCTCGGGTTTCCAGACCATTGCTTTTGAGCCGAATACCTGGAAATGTTTTAAGTTACACTTTTTATTGTACCATATTTCATCTGGTGCGATTCCGTTCGGCGAATAAGGCAAAACATTTATCACGTTAACCGCCGCTTGAGCCGCCCCAGCCCAAAAATGTTTCTCCAATTTCGCATCAAAAAGCATGCATCTGGTTTTCTCAAGAATCGTCCGATTCATGCGTTCAGCCAAACCATTCTGTTGTGGACTGTACGCCGTTGATTTTTCGTGTTTGATACCATATTTTTCAAATAACTCCTCAAAATTTTTGTTTACATATTCAGTTCCATTGTCCGACCTGACAATTTGAATTGTTAATTCAAGCTGATTTTCTACCAGCTTTTTGTAAATAACAAATTTACCGAATACCTCTTTTTTCGATTTCAATGGAAATATGCATACTTTGCGACTGTAGTCGTCTATAAATGAAACAAAATACTTTGCTCCACCCAACGACTTGTCTCGAACTTCATATACGTCTGTGTGTATGATTTCAAGCAATTTATTCGCGCGTGTTCCTATTTCGCTGAATGGGCTTCTTTGGTGTTTGCCCTCAGCACATACAACACATTTCATGTCCGTTTTCACTGGAATATTCATAACTGATTTCAAGGTGTTAAAGCTCACGTCTGTGCCATAATATGCTGTTCTCATCAGTTTTATTATGTTTCACTGCAAACACACTTTCACTAGCTTTGATATTAATCTTGAACATGCCATCAATTAAAACTCCCTTTGCCAATATTTGTTTATCTTTTGACAAAATCTTGCATCCATTTTTATCGAAAACAACTGTGAGAGGAGAAATGCTCCACAAGTTCAAGCCGTGGGATCGTAATTTGTCGAACGGGTGCTACCCTAGTTCGGCTTTCAATTAGTCTAACAGTTGTTTTCCCATTCTCCCCCAGTGTTTGTACATAAACTGCTGCTGCATATGCAGCTCCTGATGCATCGGGGAATCCATGGATAATCGATCTCGATGCTTTATTCATGCCCAACCATCTTGGGATTTTGATTTGCTCCAAATGGCCCAGGCCCCTGATGAACGTTTGCCATTGATTGATAACACTATCAACTTTTTTTTCACTTTTGAAAAATTCCAGAGACCACATAAGATTGGATCGATTAATTGATGTCCACAGACCACGAAATGGGCAATATTTTGTCGATATTAGCGATAGTATGGATTTCCGTAAGGAAAAACCGAAATTCGGCGATTTAGGCCCAATTTTGCCAACATTTTCATTCACCGTGCCGAAACTAAACTAATGCCATTCAAGAGTATAGTTTTATCACCTAGCTAGTATCAAAACAATCACTTTTGCTTATTTCGGCATCAAAATCGGTTGATTTTTGGGGAAGTTGTGTTGATCGGCAGGTTGATGAGTTTTCCCAAAAATCACGATTTTTCCCGATTCATTCAAATTGGGCCAAATAAAAATGACCCAAGTAATGTATTTGAGTACAGTTTTTTACACTACGCCTATTTTTTGATATATTTTTAATATTTTAGTGGTATCTGGGTATAATTTTTATGATAATATAACCAATTTTTGTTCCATTTTTGATTTAGTTGAAAAATGCATGGGTTTTCAGATATTTTTATTTGTAGCGTCTTTTTGCCAAAACTAAGACAGATACTTTGGCGTTTGAAAAAGCACTATAAAGCAGAAGTCGAGGCAATCATTTTTGCTTTTTTGAACATAAAAAAAGTTGATTTTTGAGGAAGTTGTGGTCATCGGAAAATGGATGACTACCCCAAAAATCTCCATTTTTGCTGATTATTTTCCACTAGTTCTATTCTTGCAAGTCGATTTGACTGAAAATTTAAACATATCACTCGAATGCCGAAAAAATGAGATCGCCAAATTTTTAGCTCTCTATGTGGAAGGGTTTGGCTGGGAGGAGATAGTATATTTTTTGTATTTTTGCCGAAATCGCAAAAAGGCTATTTTTTGAAGAGTTATATTTCGGAAACCGCTCAACCGATCTAAAACATATGCATATCGTTTGAAAGGTGTTGACACCCACTATATAAAAAATTATAAGAGAGAATCCGCGGCGGGTAGTCGTCGAAGATTTTTTTTTTGGATTGAAATTTCAAACTCAAATTGCAAAACACACATCATAAAAAAAATTAAATTTTATATTTTCAGTTGATAGCCTGTCTCAAACCGCTTTTATATCAGTTTTCACTTCAACGTCTTAAAATGTATTTTTTGAGAAAATTAGCGAAAAAACCCAGGTGAGGTCGATTTTTTAAGATTTTCACTGTTTTCATGTTAAATGGCTAAGAAATTTCCATTAAATTCTTCACAAAAAATGTAGCCCTTAGTCTCAGGTATGATTCGTTTATACATGTCAAGGCATAACAGTTGCGTCTTGACACTCTTCTTAACCAAAATGTCAAAATACGAATATTTTTCATATGTGACTCATACACACAGTAATATTTCATAAATTGTAGGGAATATGATTTCACTGTCTGCAGTAAAGTTGTAGATCTTGACGTGACAAAAAATTTCTCTCAAGGGATCGACCCCAAAAAACCACTCCCAGAGGGTCTGGATGCACCTCAAATGTTAGCATTTTTGGTTTTTTTTCACCCTTCAGGGGTGACTTTTTCGGATCGACTCATGTGGAAGAATTTTTCAAGACCTACAACTTTGCCCAAGAGAGCAAAACAAAATTTCCAACCAGGAGATATGACTTGCAATTTTTGTCCGACTTCGTGTACAACTGGTGGAAAAAAATCAGCAAAAATCGTAATTTTTGGGGTAGTCATCCATTTTCTGATGACCACAACTTCCTCAAAAATCAACTTTTTTTTATGTTCAAAAAAGCAAAAATGATTGCCTCGACTTCTGCTTTATAGTGTTTTTTCAAACGCCAAAGTATCTGTCTTAGTTTTGGCAAAAAGACGCTACAAATAAAATATCTGAAAATCCATGCATTTTTCAACTAAATCAAAAATGGAACAAAAATTGGTTATATTATCATAAAAATTATACCCAGATACCACTAAAATATTAAAAATATATCAAAAAATAGGCGTAGTGTAAAAAACTGTACTCAAATACATTACTTGGGTCATTTTTATTTGGCCCAATTTGAATGAATCGGGAAAAATCGTGATTTTTGGGAAAACTCATCAACCTGCCGATCAAAACAACTTCCACAAAAATCAACCGATTTTGATGCCGAAATAAGCAAAAGTGATTGTTTTGATACTAGCTAGGTGATAAAACTATAGTCTTGAATGGCATTAGTTTAGTTTCGGCACGGTGAATGAAAATGTTGGCAAAATTGGGCCTAAATCGCCGAATTTCGGTTTTTCCTTACGGAAATCCATACTATCGCTAATATCGACAAAATATTGCCCATTTCGTGGTCTGTGGACACCAATTAATCGATCCAATCTTATGAGGTCTCTGGAATTTTTTTGTCAGATGATAGTGTAATTGTTGCTGGCAGTTGGTCGTCCCATTCGGTTTTCTCTTTCCAAATTTGCTGCATAATGATCTTGGCTGGGAGGACGATGGGAGTTATAAATCCGGTAGGATCAAACAGCTTCCCAATTTCGGAAAGCACCATCCTTTTCGTCCAGGTTTTTCCCTGGTTAATTTCCCTTAGTTCGTAAGTAAACTGGTCCTCGATGGGTTGCCATTTCAGTCCCAAAATTGTTTTTGTGTCTTCCTGTTTGATT
The DNA here is from genome assembly GCA_030463065.1 of Aphidoletes aphidimyza. Classification (NCBI taxonomy): domain Eukaryota; kingdom Metazoa; phylum Arthropoda; class Insecta; order Diptera; family Cecidomyiidae; genus Aphidoletes; species Aphidoletes aphidimyza. The sequence goes on from CM059999.1 coordinate 36,731,362, forward strand.
TCTTTGATGCGTGGCTGACCCCCAAAGGTTTCGTGGAGGCTCCAGCTGTTAGAGCACCATTTTGACAGTTCAAAGCCACCCCTGGCTAGCAAAGAATTCATCTGGCGGTAAATTTCCAAGATTTCGTCTAGTGAATCTCCCCCAGTCAACAAATCGTCTACATAGAAGTCGTTTAAAACCTTTTCGGCCGCTATTGGAAACTCGATCGAGTGGTCTCTCGCACATTGTTGGACTGCGCGTACGGCAGGGTATGGAGCTGATGCCTGTCCATACGTGACGGTGTTCAATTCGTAAGTGCCGACAGGAGAGTTTGGGTCGTCCCTCCAAAGAATTTGTTGATACTTTCGGTGCTCCGGTGATATTAAGACCTGTCGGAACATCTTCACTATGTCTGCGGTTATGACGAATCTGTGTTTTCTGAAGTTCCTCAGTGTATCCGACAGGTCGCATTGGAGTTTTTCGCCCACTAACTGGCACTCGTTTAGTGAGACTCCACTTGTAGTCGTGAAGGATGCGTTGAAAACCACCCGGAATTTTGATGATGTTAAGACTCCGTGGTGTGGAGTGTAATATCCCCCTTCCTCTGGTGTTTGGATCCTTGTCATGTGCCCAAGTTCCTCGTATTCTCGCATGAAGGTGATATATTTTTCCCGCAATTCGTCCTGTTTGCTCATACGGTACTCCATGGCGTAGAATTGCTGTAGGGCACCCCTTTTGGATCGCCCCAATAATTGAAGTTTGTCGTTGAAAGGCATGTTGACCACGTACCTTCCCTCGGAATTCCCGGTGTAGGTTGAAGCGAATATTTTTTCGCAATCACTTTCTTCCCTGGTTTTGCGCTTCATTTTTGGTAAGTCCTCCAACTCCCAAAACTTTCTGAGTTGGTGATCGATGTCCCTGGTAGAAGGAGTTTCCCGAGCAGTGAGAGTTAGCCCAACATATGGTGAGTTGAGTTCCCCGGGGGACTGGTATATGACCCATCCCAGCTTCGTTTTTTGGGCCACTGCATCCTCTTTTTTGGTTTTGATTATATCCCCTTCTAAGATTCTCATCCAGATGCCAATTCCGAATAAGGCTTCAATTTCTCCCGGGATGTAAAATGACGGATCGGCCAATGTTAGCCGTTTGAATTCCGCATGTTTCTTTTTCGTTGCAAGGAATGGCATATTTCTAGAGATTTTCTCCACGATATATGCCGTTGCCTTGATTGGGTTTTTGGAGCGAGGGGCCTTAATAAAGAGGGTGACCTTTTCCCTTGCGTCTCCAATTGGTTGATCCTGTGCTCAAGACATGGAGATGTGTGTTTTTTCGATTGGAAGCCCGAGTCGTTTCACTGTTTTGGCGGTAATTAAGTTTAATTGAGAACCGCTATCACATAAGGCTCTCAGTTCGTTTGACCATGGGTTGGCATTTATGATGGATGCCATAGTTGTCCCAAGAATCGATTTGGCATCAGGGCACTCACTGTGTGGGCTCCGATTTCTTGTGGCTACATTTGTTACTTGTGGCCTCTGGTCTGTCTCTGTATTGGTTCCTTGTCGTTCTCGATTGTAACATAGTAAACTGTTATGCTTGCGCCGTCCTTGTTCAGAGCTGTTTTTGCAAAAAGAGCATTCGCCGAAAGGACATTTTTCGTCCCGAGTGTGTTGGCCCAGACAAATGAGGCATAATCGCAGCTGTTTAACCTTTTTAATCCTGTCTGCTACTCTCATTCCTTTAAAAGTGCGGCATTGAAAAATAGGATGATTTCCCCTACATAAAGCGCATGGTGGCCTCGGGGAGACCATCATAGTTGTTGGCCTGAAGTGCTGTTGTCGTTCGCGACGATAAAAATCTCTTCTCGTTTGAGGTCTTCTTTCTTGGAGTCGTCTCGTTGGGTATTCTGGTCTTTCGCTTAGTGTCATGCATTCGTTTGTGTCGAGGAAGTCCATAAATTCCTGTAAAGGGACATTGTCTCGATTTCTTACCTGGTCAATCCATTTTATTTTGGTTGCAGTGTCCAACTTTTCTTCTAGTTCAAAGAGGATCCACCTATCCCAATTGGTTACGTTGACTCCCAGGGTAGGCAAGACTCTCATAAGCTGGTTAGCTCGGTTGACCATGGTAATTACAACATCAGCTCGTTTTTCTTTCATTACAGTTGATTCTGAGTGAATTTCGGTCTTTGCGACTTTTGGCTTTGCGCCAATTTCTTTTATTGGTTTAGGCAATGGATTTGCACTGAGAAAATTGATTCGAGCAAATGCTCGGTCTGCTAATCGATTTAGCTCTCTTAATTGAGCATCAATCGATTGCTGAGTTTCAGCACTTGCTCTCTGTTTTTCATTTAGCGCTTGGGAGTTAATGATTCCCAACAAGGAAGTCAACGACCCCTTTTTCGTGTAAATATCAATGACGGCCGCTTGCTCGTCATTGAATAATGAGTCGACCTCTGTTTTGAACTCCGAAATCAAATCTTCGATTGACTCGAATGACATGTTTTAACAATACAACTATTATATATAAGTGATAACTGAATTTTATATATATATATATTTTTTTTAAATAAATCGGTCGGAATTTACCTGTTGATCGGATACTTATTCGCTGTCCGATTCGTAGTAACTTTTTGGCTGCCTAGTCCTCTCGATGCTGCCCTTGATCCAGTGAAAACCTTTCACTTTAGGAAGTGCCGTCGATCCTTTGCTGTGTAGGTTCCAATCTACTTTAAATTGGATTTCTGCGACTGCGCTGAGGACGTGGAAATTGTGGTATTATTAACCGGTTGAAACGTATATTGTGGAGTATGCGTATATTAATGTTGAACCATGCTGAATGTTCTGGAAAAAAAGCAAAAAATAAGTACTAATGAATTCTCCATACATTGAATTTTTACAATATACACTCAAATTTTACTCACGCAAAATCACGGCATTGGCATTTGCAGGTGGAACGTTGCTGTGGCGGTAACCTGGTTTCACTAATCTTCTTAGGATAATATCATTTTTGGGCTTCGAAATAGAATATGTATGGGGAGGATGATGGGAATCACCTACACTTTCGACAAATACCTCGACCCATACATTTTTTATCTCCCACAACAATCTCTCGATAGGCGCATGATCTTCTTCACTAAGATTGATGTCTTCCCTCGATATGCGCAATTCTTCCATCTCTTCGGCCTCTTGTACATTTGGAATCCAAACGAAGTGTGTGGACGCGTCACATTATCGAACGAAGTGTATGAAGTGCGGTATAACGCAGGTGCAGCAGGCTAGCGCATGCGTACTAGAGTGGACCTCGTTGAAAAAAATTTGTTTTTTCTTGGGGGACCAGACGGCTTCCGCATTTTCGAGTCCAAAAAGAAGATCTGGAATAAAAAAGTCCAAAAAAGTGCCGGAAACAGGTGCCACCGCGACATTATATACATTCGATGAAAAATCAAAATTGTTGGAAATTGATGTACATTTTTATTACGCAATGGCGCAATTTTCAACCGACTTCAATGTTTTCACTCTTGTTCGAAAGATTTTGAGGTCGTCTACGAATTTTGAACAAAAAAATGAAAATTGAATGGGTGGCAGCACCCACAAATAGTTGAAAAAATTAGGTTCGAGAAAATCTTGAAATGTCAACAAAAAATTTCAAAATCATCAAAATGTGTACCCATCTACGGGCGAACATTTCTGGGGCTCGTTTTTAGTAAGGTTACAGCCGTTGGCCCCCTTTGGGTCAATATTTTCATGTTGGAATCATTCAAATGCGTGAGTTTGGAAATGAGAAGTAAAACACTTTGTTTTGAACTATGTTCGTTATTCAAAGTACGAATTAAATCTGCCACCTCAAGAACAAGATTTGTCTTATATATACCCAAGCCAATTACTGGAATGAAATTAAATTATGTTTGAGCCTAAGATATATCTTATCATTAGCATACAATGTTGCATGGTCAATGCTACGATGTACCGGCTAATTGTCGAATAAGATTTTTATTACCGGGATCATCGATAGGTACATAAATGTGACCGAATCGTAAACTGCGACATTGTGATACAAGGTATAATATAAAGTTTTATTATATTCTTATTTTTATTACCATTGGATGCATTAACTCGTGCAATGGTCGCATTTTTCAACATAAAAACGTGTTCGATAGCCTATCGGCTGTAACCTTACTAAAAACGAGCCCCAGAAATGTTCGCCCGTAGATGGGTACACATTTTGATGATTTTGAAATTTTTTGTTGACATTTCAAGATTTTCTCGAACCTAATTTTTTCAACTATTTGTGGGTGCTGCCACCCATTCAATTTTCATTTTTTTGTTCAAAATTCGTAGACGACCTCAAAATCTTTCGAACAAGAGTGAAAACATTGAAGTCGGTTGAAAATTGCGACATTGCGTAATAAAAATGTACATCAATTTCCAACAATTTTCATCGAATGTATATAATGTCGCGGTGGCACCTGTTGCCGGCACTTTTTTGGACTTTTTTTATTCCAGATCTTTTTTTTTGGACTCGAAAATGCGGAAACCGTCTGGTCCCCCTAGAAAAAACAAATTTTTTTCAACGAGGTCCACTCTAATGCGTACACATTGATAGCTTGCGGTACCTGCGTCATATCGCACTTCATACACTTCGTTCGAGAATGTGACGCGTCCACACACTTCGTTTGGACGCGCGAATTAATAATTGTGAGTCAAAAAACACTTTGATTGAATTGTTCCGAGAGCTTGGGAGAAGACCCGCCTTTGCGGCAGAGTCATTTCTAATTCGTTCAAATTCTATACGAATTTGCTCTAGAATGGCATTCATAACATTTGCATCAGGAGAAGCACTGGCCAATGTTGGCTCAGTTTGGATTGGCTGATCAACAGTCGAAGCAGTTGGATTTGGAATATCCGCTCGATTTCCTTTCACTGCAGTTGCTTCTGAGTGAATTTTGGTCTTTGCGACTTTTGGCTCGATTCGAGCAAATGCTCGGTCTGCTAATCGATTTAGCTCTCTTAACTGAGCATCAATCAATTGCTGAGTTTCAGCACTTGCTCTTTGCTTTTCATTGAGCGCTTGGGAGTTAATGATTCCCAGCAAGGAAGTCAACGACCCCTTTTTCGCGTAAATATCAATGACGGCCGCTCGCTCGTCATTAAATAATGGATCGACCTCTCTTTTGAAGTCAAAAACTCAATTGACATTTTTGACAATGATTTGAAATATTTACTTAATACAAACAAATTTGTAACGCAAAATTGTGAAACGGTAACTAAATTGCTGGGAGGGGTTTTAATTCAAAGACAATTATTGTCATTTGGGGTTTTCAAATATCGTGTCGAATCAGCTGGTGAAATTTGTTGAATTCACAATTTCCTGCTTTTCTTATTGTAAAATTAATAGATATTTTAATAATTGTAAATGTTTTATTTTACAGCCTAAATGCTTAAAAGATCTTTATATCTATGTTTGATTGTATCTATTATTCTTTGAAATAATTCCTTATCTGGATCGGTTGAAGGGAGTCTATTTACTCGTATTTAACTAGAGAATTATTTAATTAATTGTTACTTGAATTTTGTCTGCTTGCTAACAAAAATGCTCTATTTATACTTAAAATTTGCCTAATTAGTATTCAATTTTGGTCCGAGAAAGGGAGATGATTGGTTTTTTCTTGTGAAAATCCATAACTCATAATTTCATTACATGTTAGTCATTTTTCAATTTCATATTTCTTTGTTGGTCCAATTTGTAATAAAACAATAGGTTAGTACAAAATGAATCCAGCTACAAAGTAACTTAGTTAACGTACGCTTTTGTTTTTGACTCCCGATTTGCATAAAAGTCGTAAAACCTTTACGACCGCGCGATCGTAAAAACTCCACGACCCGTACGCAAATCAACAATCATGCGTACATATCTAGCCTACAAACATTGTATATAGCTAAGTTCTTTAAAAGGTAAACACACGAGCTTTAATAAGCTGTTCTGGTCAATATGGTATTTTAAACAACTATATTGAGGAATACATGAATAATAGTGTGCGTATGGTCTGTTGAATCCGAAAGCAATAAAAGCGAGTGGATAAGCCATAAAAAGTTTATTACATTGATTTGATATGTTGAGAAGCAACGCATGATAGGTCATTGAATTTGACCATGAATTTACTTCGTATGTTCGGCTTAATATTAATGTATATTAATATTAACTAGCGCGTTTGTGTCCATGGGGTCGTCAGTCAATGGCGTCAATGGTCGCGAATTCACACATGCTTCCACTTGTGATAATGATATTGCATAATGCATACGCTTAAATTTAATATTTATTTTGCTCATGGGGAGCGATCGATCTAACTGATTTCTGATTTTTGCGAATCTTTGGTAACTAGATAATAGTTCCAATGTGATTCGGAAGACGGCATAAAGCTTTGCGTGATAGTCGCTAGCTCCCGCCTTCTAAACGCGATGTGCTTAGTTAAAATAAAAGCTCTTCATCGGCAATGGACAACATTTAAGATAGTTAATTCGCCTTAGCATTCGCCGTGATTTGATTCGCAATTGTTTCTACAATTGTTTTTTAGTTTGGCTCAGTGGACATACTCCAAATTTACAGTCTGCTTGATGTTCATACTCGCGTAGGCATTTGTTGCAGATATTGAAAGATTTTTGTTTCTTGATTCTAGCGCTCACACGCTTTTTGACCGCTCACAACGGTGGCGAGAGCTTGAGCGAATGATTCATCAGATTCTTGCATTTTTTATGGAGCCACTGTTACACTTAAAATTCACCAATCGGACTTAACTATTTCAAATTCTAAACTTTTTACGACTTTTAAATTGATTCGAATAACACAATTTTTTAAATATGACAATAGTCTCTCCAATTATTTTAATTTGAAGAGATTAATCCCAAAATTTCCCACTTAAGAAAAATTATTAACCACTTAGCTGATTTATTTTTCCCTCTTACCACGAAAACCACTGGTACACCCCTTGACTGCTCTTCACTCTATCGGATTTACCTCTGGGGTTGCTTCCGCAAATGTCAAAATTAGATCTTACTTGATTTTAAACAGAATCGATGCTCCCGAAGCGTACGATGCACTTGGTTGTACCTCGTGAAGAATTGCCGAATCACGTTGAAATATTTCAATGATAAAGCCGAATACCAATACCACACTTGGGTTAAGATTGATGCAAATCGTAGCTGTGTCAAATGTTAGCGTTGGAATAACCCAGTTGATTCCTGTTCCAAACCAAAAAAATATCATCAATTTGAAAACGTTTTCCGTTAACTGACACTGGACTTTTCCGTCTAATGATATCCAACCATTCACTTGTTGGTCTTGCTTTTTGAATTGAACGGATCGACACACCAATTCAAATTCGTTCGGAGAATGATTCGTGTAATATTGTGGGTACTGTCTACACCACTCGGACATCACACGAACAAAGAGAATGAGGAAATGAAAGAAAATGTGAAAAAGAGCAACTTAGTGTCTCGCGTGCAATAAAAAATGCTCTCTTTTTGTCATTCACTCACTTCGTTCGTGCGATTCTGAGAGTAAACAAAATATTGATGCACACACAAACGGAGAATGCGGCATCAAAAGAGCAACGGATTTGTAAACGCACATTCGATGACATTTCGATTTGAATTTAACAATATATTTTTTATATTAGAATAAGACATTTTTTATGTGATTAATACGCCAAATTGACTTATTCCATATCAAGACATTTGGCGTCTTATTTTTGTAAAAATTTAACTTTTAAAAGGCCACCTCTGGAGAGTATGTGTATTCATGACTTTTAGCAAAGGTTTTAGAGCAATCTAACTGATTTCCGATTTTTGTGAATCGTTGGTAACTAGATAATAGTTCCAACTGTATTTCGAAGACGACATAAAGCTTTGCGTGATAGTCGTTAGCTGCCCACAGTGTGCTCATTATATTAAAAGGACGATAGACACTATTAAGATAGATAATTCGCTTTAGCAGTAGGAAAATCACATTTAGATTATTATTAAATCGTATGAATCAAGATTCGATCAATCCTGACAAATACAAAGAGCAATAAGATTATTTTTAGCAAAGATAAATTTAAATTGTAATTGAATTGAATTAGTTAAAATGAATGAATGATAGCGTTAAGCCGAAGACCAAATGGAACCAAGAACAGAGAAAAACGGCAACAAGACACATCAATCCCTCAAGCAAAACAATGCTGATCAACATATTCCATTAACGCTTTGGGATTCAGGACCTGGGTCCACAATCATGTATATTCGATATAAATAGTTTGGATCTGCGGTACATTTTGCATTGAACAAGATAATAAACATTTGCCATTGTTCAAAAAAACAAAATCATCACCCAACGCAAGCAACGCGACCATTCTCATAATGTGTCAAGAATGGCACTTTGTTGTGCCATAAGTGGCACAAAACCAGCGGTTTCCAGCTGAAACTACAGCGCTGGGATCTTTGTTGAGAGCCACTTCGGGTGCGTGCACAAAATAGTCAGCCAATCCGATCGAACGTCCAATAAACACTCAGTTCGGTAAGTGAAGATCTTAAAAATTCAAATTTTTTTCAAACCAATTCCGAATCGTTTCTTTTGACATTCGTAGTCATTAAAATCTTTTCAACGATTGTAAAAAGTTTATTCAAACAAAATGATCGTTTGTTAGATCAGCTTGATAATTTGTCAATTCATCAAAATTCAATTTTGTTCCTTTTTTTACTTTTCTCATTTCAAACAGATCACATTCTCTTCATCGTCACCTAGCGGAAGAACTAGCGGAACGATTCAGGTATGGATCGAACTAATCCAAATAGCGAAGGTTTTCCGATTTCTATTGCAAAAGGATACAGATGAAGGCGATGAATCGGATGGGCAACAATTAAAACAGGCTTTGGTAAGCATACGTTTTTTTTTACTAAAAATATTTGAAAACATATTTGGGTCAAATGCAAATGGTTTTTTATCCATTCCATGGAATGAAATAGACATAATATTCTCACGGCCACCATAAGTGCTTAAACTAAAAGGTTTTCGTAAAGCCGGCTTCACGGTTTATAAATTTAAACACTTGCGGTGGCCGTCAGTAGCAAATAAAAAGTCACATTTATGCGTGGATTTGAGTCGCTTTCAGGTCCCTATCTGATTGATACTCTCCCTTCGGATACCTAAGAAACCTTTCAATACTCTGAGCTCAATAGAATTCTATATCTTAGATGCTTAATCCCGCAGAAAATTGTCCTTGAGTATTCGAGATGCATTTAAATCAATTTATTTATTTTTATTTGTCATATTTTATTTTCTTTAGAAATGATTTAAAAGCACAGTGCAAGATAGAATCTCGGAATGGCATTTTTAACGTGAAGTTTATTCAACATGACATGACATTCAACAGCAGTTTAAAACATTCCGGGCATTAAATGTACCCGCAAATGAACCAACAACAGCATTTATGCATCAAGTCAATTTGATTGTAAGTAAATGAATACTGTAATTAAGGATCATTTGAATGTATTTTTAATGAATCCTGTGTTCTTTTGCAGTAACTGAAGCAGTGAGATCGAACTGCCCGAATCGTCCCAAGGCTGAATCATACCACAAGAAAATGAAGTGTGTTATGTTCTCACTTCACATCACTTCACTTTTGTTATCTATGAGTCTTCAAATATTCGATAGGAAGCAGGAACCCATCAGCAGTTTGTACATGCAGAATACATTTCGGGCGCGAATATTTCAATTGAATTTAACATCAAGTTAATTTTAAGCATATAAATTTTAGTCAGATTATTTCTCGGCAAATTGCAAAAACTAGAATTGAGATTAAGATCATGTTACATAAAAGTCATCTAGTTACGTTAAGGAGGCTCCGAATAAAGATGAAAATTTAAAAAAGTTTTCATATCAATGCAACATTAATTTGGAACCGCCTCTGTGCCGAAAAATTCCTTCGTGTTGCTCTGATATCGAAACATTTTCCTTGTTTCGCTTCAAAGCGACCGATTTTAAGATCATCATTTTTATTTTGAGCCTCAATTTCATTCATAAATTGTATACCAATAATCCAATTGAAATTGCGAAAAGATCTATGAATTTAAGTAAAATGGAAATCAGCGAATTATCTATCAATCACAGCTCAAATATTAAAAATATTCGCCCTATACATTTATATGGAAATACATTTTTACCGCTCTCCGAATCGCCACCTGGGTATTTTCAGTGAAACAGCTTTCAATACACAGCATTGAGTTTTTTAAGTCATTTATACATAGAAGATAGGCTCATAGATCACTGAAAATACAAAAATGGCGCTGTCCACAGCGGTAAAATATTTCCATTTAATATTCGGGCTGTGCTATTAATTAAAACTTACTTGCGTAACCACGAAACATTGGAAAACTAAAAAACTGATTTAAAAAATATTTTGTTGGAAAATGGAATACTTTTGTTCAAAAACCAACACAGGTTTTATCGCAATGTAATATGTTCTTTGGGTTCAGACAAAATTGAGGGTTAGATGTTTTAATTCGAAACATTCGAATGTATTTTTTTATTTTTATTTTTTTTTTATTTTGCTATGATTTCTAATTAGGCGTTTGAACATAAGGCAAATTGTTAAGATATTTCATGTCAATTAATTAAGTGCGTAATAAAAATTCAAATGTTTAACCACTTTTTCAATTGAGACTTGTATAGTTTCAATGCTGTTGCAATTGATTTGTTTTCATACAAATCCATTTAGTGCTATTTCTTGGATAAAGAATTCCGAAATAATTCGGAAACATCAAAAAGGTAAATTTTCATGCGAACATATTTTGAATGTCTTCAGGATTGTTTTTTTTGCTCCTAAGCTAACTTCCCGCAAACCTGAAGTGTTAAGGGAATAGTATTGCAATCGGTAACATTGCAATCGAAATCGTCTAAAATCGAAGTGGTCACCTAGCAACATGTTTATTGAATAGAATTAGTGATTTATCTTTCTGAGTTTCACCCAAATGAGCAACTATTATAATTCTATTTATTGTAATCATTTGGACTTTCAATAATTTTTGCATTGATTTATTTTTCTGTACCGATTTTTTAACGAAATGTTGGCTATTTGTCTAAATTATTACTCCAGAGGAGGAGACCACCTTATTCATAAAATGGAAAAATATTGTTGTTCTGAAAAAAAACATTACCGATTAAAATCAACAGCAGCCAAACCAAAATGAAACTTTGGATATTGATATATCCGATTCATGTTTGTTTTGAATAAAAAACACAAACTTGCTGGATGAGGACATGTCATATTCAAATGCAGTTACCAAATGAACTTATTGTTTGTTTGAAAAAAAAAAAATGTTGATCCATTGCAATAGATTATTATTCTCCATCATTATCACGTAGGTAAAAATGAACAACTGGAATTTTCCAATGACAACATGATAAATTAAATGCAGAGTAATAAAGCTATAGCTTTCATACAGCTTCCATATATGGAATGTCTGTGCATTGTGAAAAATCGATAACCAGTTTCATTCCATTAACCGGTCGATGCAGTCTTCACTGCCTGAATAAAGTCTACAAGCGAAACCATAATTGAAAAATTAAAATGGTACCTTTTAGTAGGTACCATTTTAATTTTTCAATTATGGTTTCGCTTGTAGACTTTATTCAGCATAATCATTAAAGTGCTCTTTGCGAAAAAATCTTATTTGCAAGAAGAGAGTCCACCCTTGGGATATGAAATGGATTTTAACATTTTATTACTCCTTTTAAGGGATCAATCACTATCATCACCACCACCATCAAAGGATTGCTCACCATCAACTCAAGTCAATCTTTCCTCTTTCAGTGAAAATCCGGCCTTCGACGGAACATTTCGTAAAGCTATTCGACTTGTTTTCGTACTCGGTCAGTTGTTTGGAGTGATGCCGGTGATTGATGTGACTGGTAGTTTAGTGTCTGATCTTCATTTCAAATGGAAAAGCTATCGCACGTTTCATAGTTTGATTTTAGTCGTGATTGTTTCAATTTATATTGGGTCATTCTTTTGGGCAGAGCTATCAAACGGCATACAATTGTTCAACCTCGGTTTGTAATAGAATTAACCTATTCGTAAAGTCGAACTAAAATTCGCTTAAATTGGTTTATTCTCAGCAACGAATCTATTCTACGCCACCAACATCATTCAGTTCGTTAGCTTTTTTAATTTAGCAATGCAATGGCCTGAAATGATGAGAATTTGGGAAAAACTGGAGCAGAATTTGCCCACATTTTGCAACCATCGCGAGAAACGAATGTTTGTGTTGAAAATTCGAATGATTGCATTCAGTTTTTTGTTATTGGGATTAGGTAGGTCTTTGTCAGTAGCCAAGATTGTGTATAATATTTCCCAGTCGAACATCTACTCAACGATAGTAGATTCAACGTTCTAAAACACACCAAAGAATTACTTCAACAAAGATACTCAATCACAGTAAATGAACCAATTCTTCAAATTTTTTCAAAATTTATATCGATGAGTATGACCTTTGTGTGGAATTTTTTCGACGTTTTCATTATGATCGTCAGCATTGTATTGTCTACACACTCCAAGCTGTTCAATGACGAAATGAACCAGCCAAATATTCAGGTAAAAACCTTCATTCATATTCGAAAATTAATTTTTTACTTTTCCGCACACCACGTGATGCGTAAAAGTATTGCGATTGGCCCAAATTTTGGAAACCCCAAAAATGATTTTTCTATAAGTTTGGAACCCACAGGAATGCGGTGGAACCGTTTTTAGCTCATGTTGATGTGGGGCTGTGGCACGTTGTCCGCCGTCCTTTGTCCGCCGTCCGCCGTCCGTTCTCAACCAATTTATAAACAATGTGGACAAGATTGTCTACAGTGCGTCACCGTATGGCTTGGCTTTGTATTGGGATTATATATATATATATTATATTTCTATAATATAGATTCGACGCATCAAAACGAACTGAGTGATAGCGTCAACCGCATGCGCCGCAAGCTTAACGAACTCTGTTATATGCGCAACTCCGCATACCACATACTTCGTTTTGCTTGCGGCGCATGCGGTTGACGCTATCACTCAGTTCGTTTTGATGCGTCGAATCTATATTATAGAAATATGTATATATATATATAATCTCAATACGGCATGGCTTTGTGACGGTGACGCACTGTATACAATCTTGTCTACATTGTTTATAAATTGGTTGAGTTGTCACGTTTTTTGTTACCACGATAGCTCAAAAACGACTCCACCGATCGGTTTCAAATTTTCACCATTTTTTGGAAATTATTAGACTTAGATCCCATTAAATTTTGAGCAATATTGGTATAGCCGTTTCAGCGCGCCGTGCTCTCAAGTGAATATACGTTTATTGCCCTAAAAATGCCATTTTTGAGCGAAATTACCACAATTAAGCCTACTGATTGTTTTTCGAGAGCCCATTTCACTTTCCTGGGCCAAACTATATTGGTTCTGAGATTCCTTAATACAATCATTCCATATTTGATGTGAAATTTCTCAAATTTGCACCCAAAATAGACGAAATTCATAAAATTAGTACGGCGCACGCCATACGCAAAATTGATAATCAATTTGCGCTCAAATCCAATCTTTGACTCGTGGATCACTATTAAAAATGGTTTGGACTTCATAGCACTAAGATTCCATCCAATTTTGAGCAGTATTGTAGTAGTCGTTGAGGCGCATGACTGACTCAAGCGAATGTGGCTATTTTGCTTGAAAATTCAATTTAATATGGAAAGTACCGCGAATATACGTACTAAATGTATTCCGCGGGTCCTTTTGACTTTTCTGAGGTAAATTATTATGGTTCTGAGATTTATAAATACAATCATTCCATATATTGGGTCATACAATAGATTCGATTCAGAAAATAGGTGGAACCACCAATTTTTGACTCACTGCTCCGAACCCATATAAACTGCTTATTTTGTAGAAAAAATGGTCTAAATGAAATTTGAGGTCGATTGGATGACGTTTTCTTGTAATTTCACTATGTTTACTTTCACATTAAAACTAATTTTACAAATCACTTGATGGTCAAAAGTGCGGAAAAGTAAGCCTTACGTATGTAAGCCCATTTATTTTTCATTCAAATCTGACGGTTTACATTTTAGAATATGGCTGAAGAGTTCTGGATTAAAATGAGAGCACAATATGGGAGATCGTGCGATTTAGTTGCTAAAGTTGATAAAAAACTGTCGCATATGATTTTGCTATCATTTTCAATAATTTGTGTGTAATTTCTAAGCAATTGTATTTGAGTTTCCGGTGATTTTGGGTGTTGAGTAACTCAATTAATCCTTGATATCCTTAGTGACAGAGCTTTTCTCACAATTGCAGACCATTTCCTACACCTTTTCATATGGTTTATTTCTGGTTCTCCCTCCTGTTTGTCGTCATGCGAATATTTGTGCTCTTGCTTTTGGCATCACGTATCGATGAGGAATCGAAGAGACCAGCCAATTATTTAAGCAACTTACCACTTCACTGCTGGAACACAGAATTGAAACGAATTTTAAGTGCGACCGCTTTGGAAAATGTCACCTTATCTGGAATGAAACAATTTTTTCTAACTCGAAAGCTTGTGTTGAGCATGGCCGGAACAGCCGTTACATACGTAATTGTTCTAATTCAGTTTCAAGCTGATCTCACCCTAAGATACTAGGTGAAGCAATTTCATAATTTCACATTTTGTAAAGGCCAGGATTTTGTGCATAATTATTGCCCGCAATTTGCCACTTTACGCTCAACCCTGAGCCAGAAGACATTTTTTATAACCCATAAAAAAAATTAATTATGCTGAAATTTAGTGCCCATTTAAGGGAGGACGGTGTAATTTGGTTCCCTCTTGTTTTTCAAATATTTTCCAAACCAGACCAAATTTGAGTCTGGTACCATATGATAGCTGGGCATTGTGCGCAATTTCTGCTTTATTTTTTTTTAGTGCCAATTTTTTGAGAATGTTTTTTTCGGGGTAAATCGGTTTACCCCCATTTTTCGCTGTGTTTCAAGACAATCATCTCAAATATTAGTGACAAAACATGATCAATTATGTTTTAAATGTGATCGCAGTCGCACGAAAAGACATTTCAAGTAAAATTGCACGAAAAGCATGCAAAATTCCAAATAATAATCTACTTTTTCCTCTTTCGCCTTTTATTTGTTTTTTTTTTTTTTACACTGAAAACCAAAAATACACATTAGGGCTCTTAAATGAAACAATAAAAATGGCATTTGTACGACAAAAAACGAATCCAAACGTTAGAGGAAGGTGAACCGAATCACCCCGTGCAAAAGTGAACTCAATTACCCCGAGGCACAATTTCGAAATCGAATATATTTTTTCACATTCCCAAAACAAATTCCAAAACTTTTATAATTTAAATGAAAGCACTCATATTTAACTCTATAAAACACTTACCTTCAAATTCGGAAAAATAAAAGTAATGGGTTGAAATAGTGTGAGAACAAAAAATGAAATCATGAACAGAACTACACCGAGTACACCGCTTTTCAGATATAACGATCGACAAGCAACTATTTGAAACATTTTTGGTGCTGAAAAAAAATAATGTTTTTGCGGCTGAACCACGAGAGCATAAATGATGATCGAGGTATTTTTGGGGGGCACTAAATCCAGGCCTTTACAAAATGTGTTTATCTGCAGCGGTTCGTAGATGGAATTTACTAACCCTAACCCCAAATCTCAAAGAAAAAATTGGAGTGAAAATGAGCGGCACTAAATAGCACGAAGTCCTCGATCAACACACTTTGTCCCGCAGGAGAGTCACGACCCCAAATGAGTATACCATGCTCCAGAATACACGGTTTTTTATATGAGTTCACATTTTCAATGAAATTCGCATTTCTTGACTTTACACAAGCACAATACATTTTTTTTTAATTATTTGGCTATGTAAATTGTAGAGGGAGTAAAGAACTTCCAAACCCTTTTTAGAAAACTAATTTTGACTGAGAAATGAGGTCTACAGGCACAAAATTGTGAAAATTTCCACGAAATTCCGAATAATGAATATTGTTATCAAGACTCGTCTACAGGCACGGTTTAGAGGCCTCGTATCGATCTGAAATTTGGCACATATCTTTGTCTTGACCCAAAAAACAAAACTGGGGGGTGTCCCCCAACACTTTACGTGGAAAAATCAACGAGGGCCACCCTAATGTAGACGCGTACACTCACACATTCACATTCACATCTTCACCCTACAGCGGCTGCTGTGTACCGCTTAGATCTAACTGGTCTGCATATCTGCCGCATCATAATCGAGCGTCGGTTGACGCTACATATTAGTTGCTAACCTTAGTTGCTAACGCTGACGCGCAACTAATTCCTCAGCAAAATACATTCACTGGCGTCCCTATTAACAATTTTATGCGATACAATTTTATGTTCGAGTGTGCGTCCGACAGAGACGCTTTATTTGCACTAATGCACCTGTTTTACTTTTCCGCACATGAAATGTGCTTAGGAAAAGTATTGGTTTTGCCTCAAAAATTCAACTCCACATTGCTTGAGTAAATGAACTCCGATCGGGCTCAAATTTTGACCAGAGTCTCAGTTCACCATGGGAACAAAACTTGATTTTCACTTTTTTCATTTGGATACTCGGTTCTGGTAGCTCCGGTGCAAAATGGCGTCGTCGTCGTCGTCGTCGTAGTCTGTACGTTAGCACGATAACTCTCGAATCGAGTCTCAAATCCCAAAGTGTCAAAAGCAAATTTGTTCAGAATTATTACCGGATGTTTCCTATTGAATTTGAGCCATATTGGTCAAGCCGTTCCAGAGATATGTGCATTCAAGTGCACGTGAGTCGGGTTTTCAGTACATTTTTACACAAAAACTGATTTTCACATTTTTGACTCTCCTGGCCGTATTTTCCAATGAAAATTCATGCAGTTTGCATAATTTGAAAGGTATTTAAGTCCGCTTGAAGTTT
Organism: Aphidoletes aphidimyza; assembly: GCA_030463065.1. Taxonomy (NCBI): domain Eukaryota; kingdom Metazoa; phylum Arthropoda; class Insecta; order Diptera; family Cecidomyiidae; genus Aphidoletes; species Aphidoletes aphidimyza. Next base: position 36,748,333 of record CM059999.1, read on the forward strand.
TACATATTGCTACAATGCGCAAAATGTATCTTCATGCCGAAAAATCATGGAATATGAATACGTGTGAAAATGTACGAAATTCTTAGAAAATGGAAGTTTGATATGAATATATCTCAAGAAAGGAGTCTCAAATCGCAAAGTGAAGATGGCCAATTTGTTTTATTGTGTCAAAGAATGTTTTGTGTTTTGAACATTTTGCCCATTTTCATGGCAGAACCAATACTTTCTCTCCTGATTGGTCGATGAATGAAATTGTTCAAGAGAAAAATCAAATTCCATATCAATGCGGAAAAGTCAGGATTACGAATGTAATTCAATTTATTTCTATGTGGGTCTCACATTTTGATTAAATATTGAATCTATAATGATGAGTGCAACCTTTGTGTGGATTTCTTTTTTGATGTTATCATTATGGTTGCCAGTATTTGAGTTATTTAGATATTTCAAGGCAATCAATAAACAAACAAGTGAATCAAGTAAATAAAATATTGGAGATCGTTTGATTTAAGGCCTCATTTGCTACTTCAGCGATTGAAATCGCTCGCGATTACCCTATCAAAATTATATGGATAAGGAATCGCGCCGCGATTGTACACAGACGAAAATCTCGTTCAAATGTGCATGTATTTGTACGCACTCCGTTCAAATTTGGATTTGTACTAGATGCGTACAAATACATGCAAAGTTGAACGCGCCAGTGCAAAGACATATACAGACTTTCCTGTCAAGTTGAACTGTCATTGGTTAATATATGTGAATTTTTGCACTGGCGCGTTCAACTTTGCATGTATTTGTACGCATCTAGTACAAATCCAAATTTGAACGGAGTGTGTACAAATACATGCACATTTGAACGTAGAATTTTGTGTGTGTATTTATATGTGAAATAGCAGTGATCACAATCGCTAAAGTAGCAAGTAACGCCTTAAAACTAAAGCAATTGCTCACTGGATTTGATGAAAAACCATCCCATATGATTCTGTCATCACTTTTCAATCATTTGCTAATAATTTTCAATAACAGGCAAACAAACGTAAACACATTTGAGATAGAACAGAGGGACACCAGAACAGAGTCTTTTGAAAGAATAAAAAAAAATGAATGTTGCCAACGACAAATGGAACATGTGACATGGATGTAAATGTGCGAAGCAGTGGGGTCGCTGGGTAGACGGTCTAGAGGTTTATGTGTCAAGCGAGCATAATTTTTTAAGCATTTTTGATACTACTCTGCTTTTCTGTAAAATGCACGACAGTTTGAAAAGAAGATGAATGAAAATGATTTAGAAAAATAATAAATAAATTGAATCACAAAAAGACGAAAGACTAAATAAAAAAAAAACAGAATTTAAAAATAGGGGTTTACATGGCTTACTTTTCCGCACTTTTGACCATCAACTGATTTTATAATACTTGTTTTAATGTGGATGTAAACATAGTGAAATTACAAGAAAACATCATCCAATCAGCCTCAAATTCTATTTAGACTCTTTTTTCTATACCTCACCGACTACTACAATACTGCTCGAAATTAGATGGAATCTTAGTGCTATGAAGTCCAAACCATTTGTAATAGTGGTCCACGAGTCAAAGATTGGATTTTAGGGCAAATTGATAATTAATGAATGTCATCTATTTTGGCTGCAAATTTGAGAAATTTCACATCAAATATGGAATGTACTTAGGAATCTCAAATTGTATTTTGGAATCTCAAATAATATAGTTTAGCCCGGAAAGTCATATGGGCTCGAAGAAAACATTTAGTAGGCTTATTTGTGAAATTTGCAGCCAAAATAGACGAAATTCATGAAATTAGTACGCCATACGCAAGATTGTTAATCAATTTGCGCTAAAATCCAATCTTTGACTTGTGGACCACTATTACAAATGGTTTGGAATTCAAAGCATTAAGATTCCATCCAATTTTGAGCAGTACTGTAGTAGTCGTTGCGGTGCATGACCGACTCAAGCGAATGTTTTTTTGCTTGAAAATTCAATTTAATATGGAAAGTTCCGCAAATATGCGCACTGAATTTATTCTGCGGGTCCTTTTGACTTTCCTGGGACAAACTATATTGGTTTTGAGATTTATAAATATAATCATTCCGTATATGTGGTCATACAATAGATTCGATTCAGAAAATAGGTGGAACCACTGATTTTTCACTCATTGCTCCGAACCCATATAAACTACTTATTTGGAAGAAAAAAAGGGTTTAAATAGAATTTGAGGCCGATTAAATCATGTTTTCTTGTAATTTCACCATGTTTACTTTCATATTAAATTTTTGTTACAACAAATAGAAATAAGTGTATTGAATCAAATGCCGTCAAAATATCAACTTCAATAAAATGCAAAAAACATCCAACACCTGTATTGATTCGAATAAGGTAACAGCTGTTTAACATTCAGGTCACCAAAATAAAAAGAAGCTTTACTCTAATTCAATGTTCATTTCGGACAATCATTATTGAATCATAACATCAGGAAAATAGTATTAAATAGCACTCGAAATTCATCAAATGAAGACGACGGACTAACAAATCTATTTTATACAGACGTCTGTTTATTTCATACATCTCTCGTGCTTCGCACAAACAACAATCTCTCTATATCTCATTCAAATTTCTTTGACTACTCCATACGTTCGCCACAATAGCACATAGAATTATCCCCGTCAAAAATATCTTTCTGTCTTTATTTCACTCTAATTTGCAATAAATTAAATGTTTCAGTCTGGCTTATACGTTCTAAATTGAGAAGACCGCGCCAAACACAGTTTATTCTTTTTCGGTCACCACTCAAACGCACGTCAAATACATGTATTGACTTTACCTTTGAATTTATTGTTGCTCTCAGTGGCGCCGCGTGGGCAAACACTACACTTTGGGCAAAACTACAAATTGGGACTAATTCCAATGCATACAATGACAAAGGGCATATTATCATATTGTTAAAATGGTTCATAGTTCGTCCATTGAAAAAGTTAAATGAATTGAAATCGATTTCAAATTCTGAATTCAATTCCATAGATGATTTCTAATGTATTGTTTTATGTGACTGGCTGGGAATAGAAATGCGAACATGAGAACACTCGAGCAAAAGTGCAACATGAAAATGGTTTTGGTAAAAAACCATCATGATTTCGGAATTGTGTTGCGTTTTTACTAATACGTTTTTATTGTCGCACAATTTGCATGACAAACACGGATTTTTATGTTACGTCTTTGCTTGAACCGAATTCATGTTTTCATTTTTTCGAAATATTTTTTATGTTACACTTCTGCTTGGGTGGTCTCATACTCTCATTTCTATTCTCAGCCACTCATGTGTTTCATGATATCCAAGCACAGCACAGTTTTTGTTCAATGATCACAAAAAAGGACATGAGTGTAGCATGCAATAGAATTGATGCACAAATGCACATCGTTGCTTTCAAATATTTCAAGTGTCTCAAGTGTGTCCAATGGCCAAAGTCAACAAGTTTTGTTGATGGTTTTGTATTGTGTTTTAACGACTGTTTCAACTTTCTCGGCGTCAATGCAATTATTGTTACAAAACTGAGTTGGACGTGATTTTGTCCTCTTTAGTGACATTTGTTTTGAATTATGGAATGATAAAAAAATATATTAACTTGGAGCAAAAACCAAAAAAATCGCATTTATATCGTATTTGTACGGTTTGTTGTCGATTTCAAAGTGTAAGATGTTTTTTTTAATAGATATAAGAACACGGACGGTTTGGATTTATCAATCAAATAAACAAACCGATGCCAATGCAATGGATTTGAGAAATCTAGGCTTGGAATGCCGTTTTCAATTTCGATCTCACGAACGCTTATAACAAATTCATTCGAATGGAGCGTTTTTATGATGCAACTAAACATTCCTTTACTGGAAATGATACCATTTGAAAGCCCATTTATTATTAAACAATTTTTTAAACTAAGACTAGTTGGTCTTGGTACTCTCTCTTCTGTAGAATAATTGGCAATTTGAAATATTGAATATTTTTCTCCAGTCTCAATAAAATTGCTTCAACTAACTAAACAATAAAAATGATGCAGAAAACGAATAATATAAAATCCATTCATGCTACACATATAGTACTTTTCGCATGGCGCAATTTTCCACAAGTAACAACAGCATGTTTTGTTGTAATTTTGTTGTTTCTTTGTGTGGACAATTTTGAATATCGCACAACAAAAAATCAACAGAAAAAACGGAATAAAAATGTAAAAAAAAAACAAAAAAGTTTCGTTCCACATGATCATTATTACAATCGCACAATGAGACAAATACTTAAACATGATATTTTTGCGAATGCAAAATCTCACCTAGTTTTTTCACTGAAGAGAATAAAATGTATTCCAATTCTAAAGCAACCAAATCGTATGCATTCTTCGGACGAAAATAATAAGTTTCGTTCGGTGGCAACACAAATGTTAGCATCATTTTCAATATAAATTCCTATTTTTTATCCAAAAGTAGAAGATTCAAAGCAAACCGAATATATCGAAAATCTCTAAAGTAGAGAACAATTGTTGCGCTGGTGAATGAATATGAAAATAGAGAAGAAGCCGGTCTCTCGCGCTTGAAACAAGCAACAACGGCTCTCTTTCTCATATTTCTTTACCTACTCAATACTTCGTTCTCCGTCATAACACACAAGTCAATTCAATTGCCTCGTTACTCGTTATGTATTGGTTACATGTTGCTCTCTGTTTACAGCCTTCAGAGAGACGCGCGATGGAGGCAAACACATGTGATATTTGAATGTCAACTTCTGAGTTGATGCGCTATCGCATGCTCATACAATCTTTGTTGCTGCCATTTACTAAGACCGAAAGTGATGTCATTTCATTCAGTTGAAGAACGTCGTCTGAAATTTGTTCTTTGTGAAGAATTCATCGCAGAAAAAAGTCTAAAACGCCATAGGGCTGTATGTCACCAAACGAATGTTTTTACCCGAGGCTCGAACATATAAATTTTAAACATATCGAACACAAACAAATAGATAAGAACACGGACGGTTGGGATTTGTTTGGATTTAACAATCAGGGCCTTATTTCATCAAAAATGCTCATGTAAGAATATTCTCATAATTTACATGAAATGCTCAAAAAATGTGTAGCAACTAAATCAAAGTGTACAATTATTGCACATCACTTAGATCTTTAAGACCTAAGGTTTGAATAAAACACACTTTCTCTTGATGTTAACCTTTTCTGTTTTATTCTTCTTTGTTTTGATAAGTTTGAAAAGCCCCTGGCGCGCTACCTGATGTTAGCTTTACCGGCAGAGATCGATTCTATTGGATTTGTTAACCTTACTTGAAATGCTTCTGGCGCGCTTTCGCTTGAACGGCAGAAGGTTATTCAAGTACTTGATTAATGCTTGAGAACTTGATGCATTCTGAGTTCTGGACTGAATTGATCGTCCTTTTTATACAAATTTTTCTACTTCTTTTCTCATTGTTGAGTCCCTATTTAGATTGATCTTGTTTTCTGACATTTGAAAGTCATTGCAATTTTTGGAATGCATCTGTGATCCGGTTTCCAAATACAGGCTCAACAAATGCATGTTAGTTGGTTTGTATATTTTGTGTATGCCATATTAAGAGGCACATTCACTCTTCATGTCTTACATTTGTTCATTCACACCGTTCGTATGATGACATGAGTACGTGGGCGCCCGTTCAAATCAATGGAATTTGAATCCACTCCACTCCCCATTACAAACCTCTCCACCCCTGTTTTTCGTTAGGTGAGTGTTAATATTTTTATCAAATCTAAAATTTCAAAAATAAAATATTTTTCTTATTTCTAATCTTCCGTTGCAGGAGATAGTAAACCAAGTTTTGTTATTGGCCGTTTGTAAACACCAGTTTGTGTACGTAGGATGACTGATCGAACCAAACCATCTCCTCCAGGTAATACCTCTTGAATTCTACCCATTTTTGGCTCCCCGATGAGGAAGATTATCGTATCCCTTTTCTGATGCGTCGCAAAATCCATGTAGTTGAACCGTTCCCCTTTCGATGATTCCCAACCTTCGATTGATGGCTATTTCCCTTACTTGAGGTAAGTCCTCGTTGAATTTGTTCCAATTCCGTTGAATTTGGCCAGTGATTGGTTCGTCCCAATCCAATTTATCCCTCCAAAGGTCTTGCATTATGATTTTCCCTGTCATGATAATTGGTCCCAGGTAGCCGTTTGGGTCGTATAGTCTCGCATTTTTTGACAAAATCCGTCTTTTGGTCCATATATAGTCCCTGTCCCTTTCCTCCCTTTCGTCATGGAATTTATACATAAATTTGTCGGTGCTTAAATCCCAGTAGAGGCCCAGTACTGACGGCTTTACGTCTGGAGTATTGTGATTGTCCAGTGGTATTTTTTCGTAGAACATCCCGTTGATTTTCCATTTTGTTATGTTGAATCTACCCCTATCAAGAATAGAAATTACCTCTTGTTTTATTTCCTGTTCGATTTTTTTTCGTTGAATGGAATTCGTACTATATATCTTCCAGTTTTGTCTCTTGAATGTGTCTTGGAAAAAATTTCTTCACAAGCCTTTTCCTCCTCAGTCAAGATTTTCTGATGTGGCAATTCTTCAATATCCCACAATCGCTGAATGGCATCTGTTAATTGTTTAATTGAAGGTCCCCTACCTATGGCTCCAATGTATGGGTCTTCAATTTGATACGGGTCAATTTGGTTTTCAAAGATTACATAGCCCAATTTCGTTTTCTGAGCGACTGCCCTATTATTTTTGCTTCGAATAATTTTGTTTTCGATTATTTTGATCCAGACTCCAACCCCCAGAAGTCAATTTGTCCTGGCTGTTCGTATTGGTCATCTGCGAGCTGATTTCTTGGTATGTTCCATCCGGTCTGGATTTTGTTTGGGTTTGGGGAGTAATTTGTTATATTTTTTACCACAAAGAAATGTTCGTTAAAAAATTTTCCATTTTTTAATTCGATGTTTGCTGTTATTTCTCCGAGGGATGATCCCAGATTGGTCCCACCTATGCAGATGAAACTCGTTTTACTCATTTTTAGTTTTATTTTCAATTTTTGTAGAGCCCGACTTGTTAGTAAATTGACTTGTGATCCGTTGTCACACAAAGCTCGAAATTGGTACTGCGTTCCCAATTCTCCGAATATTGTTATTTTGGCTGTGCCCAAAATTACTTTATCTGTTGATTGTTTTATTTGGGTTAGTTGCTATTGAGACCAATCATTGGTTGACTGATCATTCGTCCCCTTCGACCCGTTGTTTTTAGTTTTCGATGGTCCCGGCTTTGATTTCACTTCCCTCGATTTGTTGTCGTTCTCCTTCTTATAGAATAACAGAGAGTTATGTGGCAATATGGGCACTCGCTCTTCGTACATTCCCCTATTTCATGCTTGAGCAGGCATTTAAAACAAGCTCCAATTGATTTGATGATTTCTGAGCGCACCTTTGCGCACTCCCTCTTTAGTTTTGGGCATTGCCAAGGGAAGTGATCTCCCTGGCAAACCACACAACTTCTTTTTTTCCTTTTACCCTTCGATAGTGTTTCCGCCGGATGCCTTTTGAGAGCGGCGGGAGAAAACCTCTCAAGACGTTCCGTGGCATTTTTACTTAGGAATTCCAAATCTTCCAATAAGGTGCTTATTTGTGAGATGTTTGATGGTCCTGCTCTAGGGGGAAATGACTATTTGTACATTTGCGTATATGACGTATATGTGATCATTTGCACCGTATTCGCAAGTGTATTTACATAGTATCATTCGTAGCTGTGCACGCATACTAACAAACAGTTCATACAAGATGTCAGTGTGCGCGTGCAGCTACAAATGATGCTATGTAAATGCTTGCAAATATATAGTTGTCATTTGCTACATTTGTAGCGCATTTGTAGTATTTGCGGCAGTCATTTCCCCCTAGGTCCTGCTACTGTAAATTGGGCCTCATCTTGTTTCGTCGGAATTACCTTTTGGTCGTCGTCTTCCAGGACCGCCTCTCTCAAACGCCGGTCTAATTTCTTTTCCATTCCGACCAATTTCTCATTGGCCTTATCATCTCGTTCCGCCGTTTCCCTTCTAATTTTTTCGATATCCGTTTTCAGTACCCTAAACTCACCCATGATGCGCTCAATCATCTGATTGAGCTCTGTTAATTGTGTTGCTTTTGATTTTTCAGCCGAAGTCTCGCCTTGATTTTGTTCCTGGGGTAACGATGCTGGTTGCTCCGTCACTTGTGGTTTCACTGGCTGTGATTCCGTCGGACTTGTCGCTGCCCCGGTTCTTGCCATTTGATCCCGGAGAATCTTAAGGGTTTCCTCCCTCAAAGTCTCAATGGATTCCTTTCGTGTTTCATAGCCAATTTTTTCAACCGTGGGGATCGTTTCCCACTTGGTTTCGTCATAAAGTTTGTTGTGGCCCTGAACAATGTTATCGACCTCGTCGATGTCCTTTTGTAACTCCGCAACCGTGGCCGCTTTTAAATAGTCTGATGTTAATTTCTCCTTGAGGTCTTCAACCCTTGCCCGTTGCTTTTGTAATTCGTTGATGATAAACATCTTGCTTTGGATCTGCTAACCCCTTGGTCCCCTATTGTTTAATGGTTGATTAGATAAGGAGCCACGAATGCTACTGGTCTGATCCTTTTTCCTTCGATCTCCTTTTCCGGAAAAATTGATCCTCTTGCTCTGTTTGCTGCCTGCTTCTCTTGGTTACTGTGAATTTTCTTCGCTATTTTTTGTTGAGCTGCTCTGCTTGTTGATGGCCGTTCCTGGTGACGGCTAATGTTCGTACCTCTTGTGAGTGGTTTGACCTTTGCTGTTGGTTTTGCTAAATCGATGGTTTCAATGGGGGATTTATGAACCATAAACTTAAAATGATGCTCTCCCAATTTCACCCTTTCGTTGCTTCGAAGTATTACTTGGGTTTGGTCATCAATTGGAACACCGTTCACCCAAGTTTGTGAGTCGTCCTGAAGATTTTGTATGTAACCGAATCCTTTCACTGTTCTGATGGTACAATGTTTTGGTTTTATCGAATTTGTGGTTTCTCAAACTAGCCGATGTGTCACATTTGTTAGATGTTTTTTAGCTTCCAAGATGCTGAGTCTATTTCAAGCCGTATTAAATCTCGGTAAGTAATCAAGTGAATTTATTTTTTTTTTTTTAAGTGATTTTAATTCAATGTTTTTAATTTCCCTCTCTTTTTTCGCAGTGCGAACACAAAGCGACAAAAATGTTTAACTTTTTACATGCATTTCATGTAAATTTTGAGAATATTCTCAAATATATGACAACCTTGAGACAGTTCCCATTTAAAATACATTGGAAAAAGTGAGAATATTCTCACATGAGCATTTTTGGTGAAATAGGGCCCAGATAAATAAACCGATGCCACTAAACATTCATTTACTGGAAACGAAATCATTTGAAAGCCCATTTATTTTTAAATCATTTTTTGAACAACTAGTCTTGGTACTGTCTATGAAATTGATTTAACTAACAAGACAATAAAAATGATGCAGAAAACGAATAATAAAAATGCATTCATGCTACACAAATAGTACTTTTCACATGGTGCCTTATTCGGGCGTCTGTCTATTTGCACTGCAGGCAATAAAACAAAAAGACGGTCTCTCGCATTTTCTACAAGGAACAACGGCATATAGTTTTTTACCTACTCCGTGCGTCGTTCACCACCATCAAAGTAAATTCAATAGCCTGGATTCGTATTGGTTACATGTTGCTCTATGTTTACAGCGTTCAGATATATGTGCGATGGAGGCAAACACATGTGTTATTTGAATGTCAATATTTGAGTTGATGTGCTATCGCATGCTCATACATTCTTTGTTGCTGCGATTTACTGAAACAAAAAGTGATGTCATTTCATTCAGTTGAAGAGCGTCGTCTGAACTAGAGCAAAGATTTTTGAGCTGGAAGGTTTTTTTTCAGTTTCGATTCAATATTTCATTTCAATTAATTTTCTTTGCCGAAAACTGAGACGAGAAAATAATGGTCCAGTGAATGTGTGTTTTATTTGATGCGCATTGTGAAATTTTGAATGTGATGACAAAAGAAAAATCAAATTTTGTTCTAACATACCATTTGAATAAGTTCGTGTAAGTAAAGAGTAACCTATCGAATTGGAAAGCCAACAAAACTTCATCGCAGAATTAATTTTAAGTGAAAAAAAAACTGCAATTTTTTTTTTAATAAAAATAAATCACAAATGTTATCAAATTGATTTGAACAATGGAACTAAAAGCTTGAATTGTTAAATTTCAGATTGAACAAGGATCAGCCACGAGAGCGAACAGCGAACATCGGCAGCGAATATCGACAGTGTAAATTGTGAGCGGACAAATGAAAACGAATATGTAAGTTTTTTTTTAATTAAATTAATCGTTTTTGAGACTTCAATCAAGTAATTAAGCTTTCTAGACAGCTGTTGATATTAATGTTGACGTTAAATCTCTGAATGATGCAAGACGTAAATATAAAAGATTCACAAAAATGGCAAATAAATGTGCATACTCTACGCCGTGAAGACCCAACCTTTATATATTTGAAGATGAATGAATGAATTTAGAGATAAAGGCCGGCTTTCCGCATTTCGCACAAACAACAACGTCTCTTTCCCTCTCCTTTAAATTTCTTTACCTACTTCATACGTCGGTCACTACCATTACACACAAGTATATCCAGTAGCTTCGTTACGTATTGGTCACATTTTATTGCTCTCTGTGTTTAGCGTTCAGAGAGACGTGCGACTGAGACAAACACAAATGTATTCCAATTCAACTGAAGCATTTACTTCAACAAATACACAGTATGTATGAACTCTGTTCTGCCCACAAAATCTGAAGCATACAAACTTAGTACTGCAGAATGCTCTTATTTAGCGTAGAATTTGTATTTGATTCTCGTTCTCTGCTGCATTTTCTCATCATTCGTCTGTAAAACACTCACAGCACGCAGGAAGGGGACGCATGCTTGTGCCAATAAAACATTGTGTGTACTTACGATTCCTCTTTTTGCGCATGACTTGGAAATTTAAATACTTCAAAATCCGTAGAATAACGTACAAATTTTGTTTGGAATAAGTGCTAATCCTTGGATGTGTATAGCGAAATAGCTCATTTACATAAAACATCAACAATCGTTCATTGAACAATCTTCTTCTTAAAAAACGTCTAAAAAAATATGAAGTACTTCAAAATGCGCCTTATATTGTTTCCATACATCTCAGGAATGATGTATCGAATCGCAAAGCGAAGTGAATCAATTTTATATATTCCAATATATTTTGATGATCCGAAATGAGCGTCGTTAATACACGTTAACACACGTTGTGTCCCGAGACTTTCGACTGATAACACATCGAGATGATCATTATCGGAATATTTTCATTCAATTTGTTATTTTCAACACATGTAAATTATTGACTTTGTCGCAAAAATGAATCATTTACAATTTTGGGTCAAATTGGTAAACGTCTACGTGTACATTTATTAAACGCAGGGATTACTATGGGCTGAAAATAGCAGATATTTTCCAAATAAAACAATGGATTTCATTGATAGTCACACTGAATCTTGTCGAGCCACAAATTTTAAGATGACTTACTATTCCAAATATAAATTCACATTTTCAATGAATTTTGTTTGAGAAATTTAGAAAAAATATCTGAAAAAGAACCTTCACAGTAAAGAATTAAATTCATCGATTGGCCAAAATATTGGTTTAGCCATGAAAACGAGGAATATGGTATTTGTTTCAGACAAACTACTGTATTTGGGCACGGTGTGTGCACTTAAATGCATGTCAATCGGAAACAGCTACAACAAATGGTTAATTTTCTTCACGAAACATTATGTGACATAAATCAACATATTGGCATAGACTTTGGGATTTGAGACTCCATTCGTGAGATATTCATATCGGAATTTAAATTGCTAAGAATTTCGTACATTCTCACAATAGTGCAGATTCCATGATTTTTCAGCATAAAGATGCATTTTATTGTGTTCGAATAGGTTGCATCAAGAGAACTTGAATACCTTCCAAACGGTATGAATTTTCCCAGAAAATCGGATTTTGCGGACTAACGCACGTACAATTGAATGCAGGCCGCTCCAAAATGGCATTATCAATACCAAAATGGCTCAAATGAAATAAGAAACATCCGATGATAAAACTGAAAAAAAAATTCTCCAATCACTGCGTTCGTGAGTTATTGTGCTAACGTACAGACTATAGTCGTCGTTGAATTCAATGACACCAAAGAAATTTTGCACTGGAGGTACCAGAACCGAATAGCCATTATCAAAAAGTGTCAAAGACAAGTTATTTCCGAAGGCAAACTGAGACTCTTGTCAAATCAATAACTCAAGCACGGTGGAGTTGAGTTTTTGAAGCAAAACCAATACTTTTCCTAAACACATTTCATTTGCGGAAATGTAATGAGCCGCGATTATTATAGCGAACTGTGAATCTTTTGGGAAACAAACGCATGATCAGCTAATTTCGACTCATAATAATCCCTGATAAAATGAAATTCAAGCGAAAAAATCATTCAAGTCGTCAAAAACAACAAAAGCAAACACATTTCTATTTCTCTATTTAAAATCAAATGTTCGTATGTACGAGAAATCGAAAATTACCAAATCGGCAAATCGAGACGATCGATTTTTACATTTTCACTGACATATTCCTAATCTGTGCCCGAAAATGTTTGTCTAGGAAATTCATCGGAAGATGAATCATCTAACGTATGCAGTAGTCTCAACAGATGTTTGATGTCATTGATATCGAGCAGGTCCTCATTTGAAATTTGATTTAAAATTTGTTTTTTTTTGGTTTGATACAAATTCGATTTTGACGTATTTGTATTTTGTAAGTTACCGACGGTAACCGTTCGATTACCAACTTTACCATTGACCTAGAAAATATTACAAAAGGTATCCGAACAAAAATCGCTATTTAATTTTCAAATCCGCGATCGAGAAGCGAGGGACAGCGACATACACTTTTCAAATTGTTGATCATTATGATTTCATTTCATAGATTCAAAAATGATTTTAAAAATTGCAACACCTAATCAGGAGTATTCATGCTTTTGTTTCAGATTTGTTACTGGTCAGCATCTGTAGCGGTGGTTCTGGCAAAAATAAACATAAATTTGTCATGAATTGAAAAGAAGACAACGATCGTCGGAATATATTTGATGACCAGCCGTTCTGATGCTTTGGATGTGATGGTTTGTTTTTGTATTGATACAATTTGAATCTAATTTCCAGTGCAAGAAACCAACTGATTTATAAAAAAAATTGAGTCATGGAGTCAAAACGTCAAAAATCTCAAAAAATCGCAAAAATTGAAGATGTTCCGATTTTGTTTAAAATTGCACGCATGCAATTGTGCGGCTTATATAGAATGAAACAGACGTCATGCGCGAAAACATTAGTTTCCAAATAAACGACTAGCGCCACCACTAATTCCTATGTACGCGCGTTACAAGTCGAACGTATTAACAGTATTGTTGACGTTCGTATAGTGGAAAATGTCGCGCAGAAGACTCGGAATGAAATTTGATTGGTTTGTGTGCGGAGATTTGGTAATTGGTAAAAGAAATTGGGTTGAGATTTTGAATTCACTACAATTTGTCATTTCCTTAGATTGGGCCGCCCGATTTGGGCGCAATGAACCGAAGAAGTGGATAACTAGTTGATAGTTTCCATTGGCTTCTGAAAACGGCACTTGGCTTTGCGTGATAGTCGCTAGCCGCTGTTTTCTAGTTGCATTGAATAAGAAGAATTCTTAAGAAAAGAATATGGATATGATCAATATTCCGTCCACGCTCCGTACATTCTGCTGAAATCGATGTGTTTACCGCACATGCGAAATCTACTTTAAGTTCCATTAATTCGCGAAGATGTTCACAAATCGTAGGAAATATATCCACCAAATATTCCCCGAATGGGATTTTAATTTGTATTTTTTTCAATCCAGGATGCAGTTTAATGAGTCTATTCATTTCAGAGACTTTGATTTTATCATCAGAACGTGTTGTGCTCTGATGAAGTTCTTCCAGCTTTTGAATTTGACGACCGGTGCAATTATCTTTCCAATTGCGTCCGTCGATTTCCAACTTCTTTAGTTCGGGACAATTGGCCAATAAGTCGTCCAAATTCGGGATTGAACAATTCTTTAAGCATAATGTTTTCAATTTTCTAACAACCACAAAAACTGTACTTACGACGGCTATGGTTATTGGTTCGCGTTTTCATCGTGACGCGGAGATAGGATCTGCAGCCTCGAGTATCCATGTGCATGCTACAGAAAGCCGTAATCATTTGATCAGATGAAGTCAACATGTCGCATTGTTTATAGAAGTCGATCAGGTTGACGGAGAATTGCACTTCATAATTGTCGTGTTGAATGAGATAATTTAATGTAAACAAAACAAATCAATCATTTTAACCGAAAACATGTGGATAACTAGTGAAATAGTTTCCATTTGTTTCCGAAAATGGCATTGGGCTTTGCGTGATAGTCGCTAGCCGCTATTTTCTCGGTACGTTGAGCTCCCCAAGAAATGAAAATGGAAGGGTTATGTTCTGCTATGATCGCGCCCTCGGAAGTTTCAAGTTTGTATCCTTGCATTCAATTTAGCTTATTTTATTTTCGGTTTATTGTTAACTGGAAACTAACAAGCTGCAAAAATAGCAGAACATATTGCTCATTGTTTAATTAATGACAATAGAAATAAAAAATTGTGTTAAATCAATAATTTCAACCATTTAGAACAATTTCGACGAGAAACAAAACCAAATATAGTAACTAGTAACAAGTATTTACTCACTATGCCAAATTGTTACCATTCGGAACAACTATTTTTTATAAATCAATTTTCCAATTTTGGTTCTATCTTCCAATTAGGCGTAATTACGATACGTATAAGTATTTCGTGTTATTCTACAAAGATAAATTATAAGATAATGGAATTAGTTTAAGAAATTCTTTATAAAATATATTAAGGATAATTTTAAGCCCATAAATTAAGTAAAATCAACAGTCGGGCAACAGAACAGGCACTGGAGATACAAACATCTCAAATAAAACAAGATATCCATTCCGTTAACGCTTTGGGCCTCGTGTCATTGAAAAACGAAATTTCGATGAAATCGTTTGTTTGACGCTACACTTCAATGCTTCAATTGTGTGTAAAAGGTTGCCATTCCAATCAGCTTCACTTTCACAACAAAAATATCAGCCAACCCTGGACGTCTAATATGCACGCAGTTCGGTAAATAAACAGCTACTATTATGTCCCTTTTTCAAATTGTTTGTTTGGTTTTTTAGTTCAAATATTTGCTCCTTGTAAGAAAACACCAATTGGAGTCGATTATTAGCTAAACTTTTTGTATATTTCATTAACAAATGTGAATAGTGGTGAAAAAATCAACTGGAATATGTGTCTTGTGTTTTGTGTTTAGTTTATCTGGGCGCTACTTTATCAACACTTGAATTCTGATCAAAACTAATTATAATTGCATTTTTCGAAAAAAAAGCTTGATCATAAATTTTTGTATCAAATAAGACATTCTGGAAGACGTTAGATGCGTTGATAAAATAATGCCCGGGTGAACATACAGAGCTTCTGAAGTGAATACAATTCGTTTGTTCTCGTTTATCATTTCAGATCACATTCCCTTCATCGTGTCTTACTAAAAATAATTAGTAGAACGACTCAGGTAAGGATCGATCGCCGTGGAGAAGCTAACTTCGAATTCTGACGATTTTCGATTTAACACTCAATTTCGATCAGAGCAAGAAAACCTATAAAGCAAGAGTGTCTTTGGATGGACTGGACAACCAACAAAATCAGCTTCGGTATGCATAACTTTCATAGATTCTGCTGTAGCTCATGCAGGGGGAATTTCACTTCAGCTATTACTTTTGCTATTACCTCTTTTTTTGCTATTAGTTTCCCTTCAAAATGTGCTATTAGTTAAAAGTAAAAGTAGCAGCTATTATTTTTCGGTCTATTAGTTACTATTACTTTTGAGTGATTTCCCACCTGAGCTCATGTGATATTTCTAATTTCTTTTTTATTTATTTTTTTCAATCCTTTAGATATATCATTTTGAACTATTAGAAGACTAATAGCACGAGGGATTGGAACTGCATTCAATCATCTAACAGTTTGGCTCGAAATCGAATATTTCAATTTTGAATTGAATCAATTCGATCACAGAAGCTGCATATCAACTGCAACCCAGGCGATGTCCAAAGATAATCGTGCCCATATCAATATCCTGTGCTCTTCGCGCCTTTTCCGTTTACCAAGATGTGGGACAGTGAGTGTCATCATACGGTTCTAGATAAACACTTATCAACTGTTGGAATATAGCTTCTCTTTTTGTTTTTCAATACTTACTTAGACGCAAGTTTCTTCTTTCCGCGTGCTCATGATTCTCGAGCTCCTCTTTTGTCACGAATACTCCGTAACGCAGGCAACATGCAAATAGGTTGTGCCGATCTCTATAGTGAAGCACTAACTAGATGACCACATCTTATATGTGCGATTACAGCACCGCCCGTTTCCTCCAACAAATGTAAAAACTTTTTTTTTTTTCATCGAATAAATTTCAAGCAACTAACATACAAAGTTCATCAAAATTAGCACTACTTAAATTACGCCTCATAAAGAATTCATAAGAACCAGAATAGGTATTTTGATATGGTTTACAAACTATGTTTTTGAATTTAGGTCGAAATTATATTTATTTATACCACCTACTCGTTTAAATATGTGACCAATGACCATTTTGACCATAGACTTAAATTTTATACACTTTTTATTGTACCGAGTAAAAAATATAAGCAAAACATGAAAAAGAATTTGGTTGTGTCACACATTTTAGAAAATCATGTACATAAACTAAAATAAGAAACATTGTATCAAAAAGCAATCGAAAATATACATTGTAATGATAAAAATTAAAAACAAAGCGTAAACATTCGTCTGAAAACACTTTTCAGTGCAACAATTTTTTGTCTAAATTAAATTTTCCTAATTCATTTGTAACATCAATTAGCTGATACAGGTTGGTTTACTGGATAGCATATTCAATACCTTGAATAGCTCTATAGCTGCTCTTCGGAGGTGCCAATGGGGGAGGAGGGTAGTTTATTGAACACAATTATGAAAAACAGTTTCATGATTAAATCTTATAAACTGACACTTGAATCAACCCAATATCGAACTCGACCATCTTCGTCATATACTACGACCGAAGCTTCGGTAACTGTTTCATACATCTTTCGTCTGACTGTGGGTGTGAATTTCAGCCTTTGAAAAGACGCTTATTATTTGGGTGCTACATTGCAATTTTTCTCTACATCGTTCATGATCTACGCACTCAATATAAGACTTTTATCATAACCCTATAAATGCACTGATATAATCAAATGAGCCGGATGTACTTTTCTCTAAATTTTCTTACTGAGAACAGTTTAATTCATCAAATTCAATATGAATCAATACTGATATCGTTATTCTTGACCAATATAGACGTAAGGGTAAGATGGTGAACTTTCGATGACAAACGTGGGTGGTGCGAATCTTTACACCATTCGCATCCGTTCCGAATAGCAAAATATATTATATTAACACCGTAATGAAACAACAGAAATCTACTCATGGCTCTCATATACTTTTTTATATTCTGTACAATATGCTGTGAGTGCTCTCACTGCCCACCTTGGTGATCTAAGCACACAAGCAACTCCATTGATATAATGACAGCGTATAAAAAACATTTTCCCTTAAATGGCTTTTAAACGAGTTTAATTGATTTTTTTCATTGTTTCCACAGAAAAAAAATGTTCCCGAAACCTTATTTACGAATTCCACTCATTCTTTATTGATAAACAATCAATATTTTAGATCCAAATTAAGAAATTGTATTACATTCGAAATAAATTGAAAAATACGTTTTATCGTGGCTAATTGTTCCGGATTATCATCCATCACAATTTGACCGATGCTAATGAGCTAATGCATTCTGTTTTCTCCAATTCTAAAGATGTTGCACCAATTTGGTGCCTGATCGATATTTGGATTGAACGTCATCTGTTTTTTCAGGCTTTACCTTACGACTTAAATCAGGTGCCTGGACTGAAGTTCCCGAAAAAAAAAATCCGAATTGTTTTTCCCCCCGAAAAAGAAAGTCTCATCTATGACTCATATACTATGAGTAATTGATTACTGAACGTAAGTTATAAAAAATAAGAAATAGAAGTTTGACACGACGCGGTGCGAATAAAATTGGAAAAATTAACATTGAATTCATAAATGTTCGAAGTTTCAAGATTTAATGTTTTTTGGAAATTGCAGGAAATTTTTGGAAAAACAGATTGGAGAAATTAATTTTTGGGAATTTAATTTTCGGATTTTTTTTCCCCGGACAATCATTTTTCGGGAAAAATAGTGTTCGGGGATTTTTTTTCGGGATCTCGAGGGGGAACCCTTCAATGATGATGCCATTATTCTGAAGAACCAATTTCGACCATTCCAAAACAAATTATTTGATTTCGGAATGTAAATTCAGTTCATTTTAGGCTCGGGTGTAAGTCGGACGTCTTTTTGCAAGCGCTATTGCATCGAAGAAAAATTTCCTTGTTGAATTTTCAAACGGAACTTAAGCCGGATTCGTTGTTTGATTTGATTAAAAAACTCCTTTAGTATGTTTTCGTTTAAATGGTGCAAATGTGTAGTGAATCAAGAATATCAAGATTCTATAAGGTCAAATAGTCCTAATGTTTCGGTAGTGGCATGTCAAGAAGATCCCATGCCGAGTGGTTCAAAACCTGTGGATACGGGTGAAAATAGTGCAGTTTGTGAAACATCTACTAAAATATGTGATCTTTCTCAAAAAGATGATTTGCTCGAATGTGAGTCTAAATCATTGACCACAAGTGGCAAAAGCCATAGCAAAAGTCAAGATCAAAGTCAAACACCCGAACAACTTGGTGGTTCAGCTTCAAGCCTTGGCATTAGACGAAAAATTATCATTGACGATTTTGATTTCATTAAAGTGCTCGGAAAAGGTACATTTGGCAAGGTTATGTTGGCTGAACACAAGCTCACGGATAAATTGTATGCCGTTAAAGTGCTGAAGAAAGGCACAATCGATGAATACAAACTCGAATATGTTATGACAGAGAAACGTGTACTTATTCTAGCTATAAAGCATCCATTTCTGGTCCATTTGCATTCGTCCTTTCAAACACCGAATCGTTTATTCTTTGCCATGGAGTATATTAACGGCGGCGATTTACTATTTCATATTCAACGTCTCGAGAGATTTGACGAAAAACATTCGGCATTTTACGCGGCCGAAATTATACTTGCAATTCAATTTTTGCATCAGAATCATATCATTTATCGTGATTTAAAATTGGATAATGTTTTACTTGATCAAGATGGTCATTGTAAATTGGTGGATTTTGGACTATGCAAAGTAAGCAAGTTTGTCGAAGTGGAAATTTAAGGGTTTACACAAAAATCGTTCAAAATATTTATTTGAATTTCCTGATACAGGTGGGAATCACTGCAAGCTCTTTAACATCGACCTTTTGTGGTACACCACATTATATGGCACCGGAGATAATTCAAGGGATAGCGTACGGTGTGTCTGTGGATTGGTGGACATTGGGTGTGCTAATGTATGAAATGATGGTTGGACGACCACCATTTGAAGCTGAAGATCGAGAAGATTTATTCAAATCAATTCTGTCTGATGATATTTCCTATCCGAATTGGTTGAGTCGTAATGCAGTATCCATACTGAGAGGTAAACAAATGTTTTTCAATGTTAATCCACAAAGAAAATGACAGCAAAGTGACACATTTTGTAGGTTTGCTGACAAAACGTCCATCGCTTCGATTGGGATGCTCAGAGCATGAGCCACAAATTAAGAGCCATGTCTATTTCACGAATTTGAATTGGGAAGCCTTGGGGTTACGCCGTATTAAACCACCATTTAAACCCAATATCGTACGTATTTAGGGCATTTTTCATTGTTTCACATCGAATAATCAACTGATGATTTCTAAATGATAATAATAAGTAAACAAAACTTCTCATTCTGGTTTAAAATTGCATTTTATTAGCAAATATATTCGAAAACCATCAGGTGAGTTAAAAAAAAAAACTAAGTTCAAATGGGATCACTAACAATGACAAGTTTCTATTTACTAAAGTTTTAGTTATACGTTTATGGTAGCAAAGCGAAATTACGCTGAATCGGCATATGATATATGAACAATGTAGACTTAATATTATGTTTGCATCAGGACTTAAAATAATGGATAGTTGTGCAGAAAACCGGTAGTCAAGACATACGTGTGCGATGGGGGAGGGAACTTTGATTTTTCCCCCGGAGTTTTTTTTTTAATCACCTTGAATCAGGGTTTACATTTTTCACCTGCTTTTCACCGAAATTGGAGTGCGTGATTATTAGTTGGCTTGAATAGTAATTATATGCCATGGGCTAAGGCGCCAACACAAAAATCACATCCGACGAAATCCTAGACGAAATCAAAATGAAATTGCTCCATTTAGGTGATAAGCATAAAAATACTGAAGCATTGTTACTTTTCCACACACCGCGTGATGCCTAAAATTATTGCGATCGATCAAAATTTGGAAACGACTCTCGTTTCATGCAAATTTTCAGAATTCCACAAAAAATACCATATTTGTCGATCGAAAACTCGCGTCAAACTTATTTATTCTTAATTTTTTACATTTTTACAATTTATAACAAGCTTCCTAACTCGCCATTATAGTAGTGAATTCATCATTTTACAGATGTTATTTTGCAAGAAATTCAGATTATTTTCACTTATGATGTCGAATATGTATCTACAAATGAAACGATTACAAACAATTGAGAATTTTTCGCACTTTTCATGCAAGCTTGTTCGGAACTTGTGCGTTTTTAGACTACAAAACGGATTTGTATCGTTCCAAATCGCTCGGCGATCAATTTCTTGGCAAAAATTGGTCAGATAAGGTCAAATGCACGTCTTTCTAGATTGGTTTAGCATCTCTTGCAATGGGCTATGTGATATTAAGTCGACCAGTCGGGCATATTCTAAAGAAAAACAACGTTGGGCGCCTATAACTACCGAAATATTCACCGTAAAAATATCATATGCACAAATGCACATCAAATCGGATTAATTTGAAACAAATCAATAGGAAATGTCATCATGTGTCAAGATGTGACATTTTTTTGCGGTTAAACTTTGCCAATCGTTTTTTTTTTTTCAATGAAAAGGAAAAAAATGAGAGGATGGAGAGTTTGATTAGATCACTTCGATGAAATTTTGGTCAGTCTAATATGGATATTTCTCTGGGGGCTGGACACCCACGAGTCCAAATAGAATCTTACGAATTATTTGAATCAAATGAATTCTATGAATATAAACGAACCCATATAAAGTGTTTTTTTTTTGTAGAAAAAAGAGTCTATGGCGAATTTGAGGACGATTGGATGACGTTTTCTTGTAATTTCACTATATACATTTTCACATTAAAACCAATTTTACAAATGACTTGATATTAAACATTGCGGAAAAGTAAGCCTTACACATGTAAATTCATTTATTCAGTAAACAAATTATGGAAACAAGGAGAAATTCTTTCGCAAGAAACGTAGGTGCTTCAAACGTAATTTGGCCGCTCACTCAAGCAAAACATGCTCACAAGATAGCAAGAAGGAAACAACCAGGGCAAGAGCTAATCATGCTTTCGGTGTATTTTTATCTGCGATCGAGCTGCATGTCGTCAGCCCCCCCCCCACTCTTGGATTCGATAATTGAGACCGGTTTTCGAAAGGTTTATATTTCTGCCAACTACTGCCAAAGCGGTAGAATTTCTGCTGCCACCAGTCACCGGCAGGAATTCATCAAATGTCGAAAATTTTCAAAATTCAAATTTTCTCCAAAATTGTTTATTTACACCGATTTTCACTATCTGAGACCGGTTTTCGATAGATCTATATTACTGCCAATTACTGCCGAAGCGGCAGAATTTCTGCTCCAACCAGTCATCGGCAGGAATTCAACGAAAATCGAAAAATTTCAAAATTCGATTTTTCTAAGAAAAATTCGTATTTCGTATTCATTTCAAGACCTTTATGAATTTTACATATCCGAGACCGGTTTTAGAAAGGTAAACATGTCTACTAATTACTGCCAAAGCCGCAGAATTCCTGCTCCAACCAGTCACCGGCAGGTATTCAATAAAATTCAATATCAAAAGAAACATCTTCCAAACTTTTGTATGAAAACTGTGTTCATTTGGCGTACGAATGACTTGAAAATTACTACAGATCATTATATATCGTAACAATTGAGGTTAGTGAAGTTTCATAGTGATTGGATAAAAACTAAGTAGTAGTTCCCACACAAAAAAAGAAGTGAAAAATACCTATTTTTTGGGTCAAAATTGGAAAGTTTCTAGTTCGCGTGTTTATTGCAAGAAAAGTGGCCATGTCTCTATTTTTAATCTATTTTTGAGCACTTAATATATTTGTGCTCGTTATCAAATCGGCTTATGTAAGCTTTCTCTTGAGATTTTGTCCAAGAAAAATATTATACCACTTCAATCAAAAATGTATTTAAATAATTGATATACAGTACTGCTCAAATGTTTTTGAACATGAAAAAACACATTTGTTTTTTTCTGCTAAATTTCTTAGACCCAATCATAATAAGAGGGTAGAAATTACTTGCTTCCGACAGATTCATGATCAAGAATTCGAATTCTCAACTGAATGTATCAAGCGAAAATATTTCTTGGGGGTTAACCGTCACTATGTTATATCTTTGAACACTGCACAGAAGCGCCATCTCATGGCAAATTGTTCAGTACTATTGTACACAGTGAAGAAAATCCAAGATTGGATTTCATTCGAGCCGATTTGATAACGAGCACTAAAAAAACACTTAAAAATAACAGCTTTTCGAGATATATCATCAAATTCTGTTCAACTCCATCGACCGAAGTGTAATTTTTTAGTACCTTTGAAGTAAATACGGCGAAGATATGAGAAAATGAGCCAAAAGCTAAATTTTGAAATTTTGGGTTTGTTGAATGTTCAATCTTCGAAAATTAATAGTTCAAAAATTCCATCTTCGAAAATTCCAACTTCGAAAATTACATCTTCGAAAATTACATGTTCGAACGATTAATTTTCGAAAATTTCATCTTCGAAAATTGCCATCATGGTCGATCATGGTCCATTGAGGTCTACCACGGTAGCCAAAACATTACTGGCATGATTTGATAGTGTCAACCTGTCAAATCTGACACACGTATAGCCAAAACTGAATTTTTGAGGAAAATGATGATTGAAATTCCAACTTCTATAACTTGAGAATGGTTGATCCGAGTTTGATAGTTGAACCCTCGTTGGATAGTTATTGAGGTGTACTACCAAAGTGTAATTTTTCAGAATTTACGGTAATGGGTACGGGGGTCAAAATGACGAAAAACGAAAAAAATCGATTTTCGATTTTTCAGTTTTTTCAATGTGGTGACCAAACCTGATAATGGATTTCTTTCATACTGAGAACATATTTGTAGCTTAGCTCAATACCTTTCATTTGCGGTACCTGCCGATTTTCTACCTTGTGTATTAGCGGAGTTATGGAATTTTGGAAAAAATCGACACCCCGACACTCCCCCCCTGCTTAATTTCTTATGAGTAAGGGAATTCGGCCATTTTCGACGGGTTTGAACTGCCCCCCAGACCCCCCAAAAATAATGTCACACATCACAGAGATCGAGAGAAGGTACGTCACACACACACACACACACACATACCAACGCTATTTTCAGGGGAAACACCCCTCTCTAGGAAAACGTACACAACTTTTGAACGGGTATTGAGGAGTACTATCGATTGGTTACTCAACGACAGTGGTCAAGATTACTCCCCGGGAGATATGCTATATAATCTAAAAAAAGCACCCCCCCCCACGTCCCTTAAGCAAAAAAATTTGTGGTTCCACAAAAATTCATTTTGACGACGTCTTTCGTCTAGTTTGGTCCTAAGCTACACGCCAATGCCTATTTCACGAATTACATCGGTCGACAACACATAGTGCAAAAATTCGCGTATATATAGTGTTGCACTCAAAAGTGTATTTTTTGGTGCGCCACTGGGAGAACTGCCGTTCTCCGTGATATAGAGTCTATATTATAGTGAAAGTGACCAATTTCACTCTCAGCCCTTCATATATACGTGAGTTTTCGGATTATGTGTTGCCGACCGATGTCATTCGTGGAAAAGGCATTGGCGTTTAGCTTAGAACCAAACTAAACGAAAGCCATTGTCAAAATGAATTTTTGTGGAACCAATTTTTTTTTCGCAAGAGCGACGCATACGTCATGGGGGTGTTTTTTAAGATTACATAGCATAAATCCCAGAAGGGTAGTCTTGACCACTGTCGTTGAGCGATCAATCGATCTTCAATACCTTTTCAACCTTTCCATCAAAATCAGTTGACCCGTTCAAAAGTTGTGTACGTTTTTCCAAAAACGGGGGTTTTCCCTGAAAACTATTTCCTTTAGTATTCGCAGTCACAGGAATCCACTGCAGTAATAATTTAAATGAAATGGAAGACCATCGTGAATTTGTAACAAATTGCAATGGCAGAAATACCTAAAAAAAACTCTTTTTTCACAAAAGTCAAAAGAAAATTTCGTTCAGATAAGCACATTTCAGTTAGTAACAACGACACTATAACAAAAGATAAATTGATTGAAAAGTTTGCAGTGCGAAAAAGTACAGATTACAGTCGTAATTCAATTTATTTTTGCTCGCCTGATGGATGAAAGCATAGCTTTCGAATACGTTTACGAATAGAATGCAATTTAACACTCACTATAATAAGAAGTTTTTTTACCTATTGTTAATATCTATAGCGACTGGTGTAGTAGTTCCATAAATAAAATATGATGCGTTTCTGTTTTGAATTTCAGGTAAATCCGAAAAATGCATCCAATTTTGATGTGCAATATACAAATGAAATGCCGATTCTAACACCCGAAACGAAATCACACATTGTAATCAATCAAGATCAATTTGTTGGATTCTCTTTTGTTAACGGGCACTTTGATCGCAGAGTTTGACCATCAAGTACGATTCATTTTACGTCAGTTACTCATATTCTATATGAAAAACAGTTTAATTATTAAATTTTGTAAACTAACATATGAATAAACCCAGTACTCTGTATGAAGTTTAGATTAAGAACGTGGGTGGTTCGAATCTTTACAGCATTCTCGTCCGTTCCAAATAGCAAAATATCTTATATTAACACCATAATGAAACAACTGAAATCTACTTTCTTATTCCAAAATGCTGTGAGTGCTTTCGCTGCCTACGTTCGTGATCTAAGCATGGTTCCAATTGAAACAAGCTAGTTTCGCTATTCCATTGATATACTCTGACTCTGAAATTTTCCACGAGTTTAATTGATTTGTTTCTTTGCTTCCAAAAAAAATGTTCTCGAAACTCTTTCAAAGAATTCCACTCATCACTTCCTTATTGATAAACAATCAGTATTGTAGATCCAAATTAAGAAATTGTATTACATGCGAAGTAAATTGAACAAAAAATACGTTTTTTATCGTAGCTAATTAGTCCGGATTATCCATCACAGTTTGACGAATGCAAATGAGTTCATAAATTGTTTTATTTTTTACCAATTCTAAAAATCTTGCACCAATTTGCTAGTCAATCGATAATTGGATTGAACGTCATCAATTTGTTCAGGCTTTACCTTACCACTTGAATGATGATGCCATTATTCTAGCAACCAATTTCGACCATTCCAAAATCATTTCTCCAATTTCGAATTGTGATTTTAATTCATTTTGGACTCGGGTGGAAGTCGGACGTCTTTTTGCGAGCGCAAAAAATCTTTGCATTGGACAAAAATATTTCTTCGTTGAATTTTGAAACAAAACTTAAGCTCCATCCTGATTCATTAGTTAATTTGGTTAAAAACGCTTTCAGTATGTTTTTGTTTAAATGTTGTAGATGTGTAGTGAATCAAGAATATCAAGATTCTATAAGGTCAAATAGTCCTAATGTTTCGGTAGTGGCATGTCAAGAAGATCCCACGCCGAGTGGTTCAAAACCTGTGGATACGGGTGAAAGTAGTGCAGTTTGTGAAACATCTACTAAAATATGTGATCTTTCTCAAAAAGATGATTTGCTCGAATGTGAGTCTAAATCATTGAGCACAAGCAAAAGTCAAGATCAAAGTCAAACACCCGAACCACTTGGTGGTGAAGCTTCAAGCTTTGGCATTAGACGAAAAGTTGTCATTGACGATTTTAATTTCATTAAAGTGATCGGAAAAGGTACATTTGGCAAGGTTATGTTGGCTGAACACAAGCTCACGGATAAATTGTATGCCGTTAAAGTGCTAAAGAAAGACACAATCGATGAATACAAACTCGAATATGTTATGACAGAGAAACGTGTACTTATTCTAGCTATAAAGCATCCATTTCTGGTCCATTTGCATTCGTCCTTTCAAACACCGAATCGTTTATTTTTTGCCATGGAGTATATTAACGGCGGCGATTTACTATTTCATATTCAACGTCTTGAGAGATTTGACGAAAAACATTCGGCATTTTACGCGGCCGAAATTATACTTGCAATTCAATTTTTGCATCAGAATCATATCATTTATCGTGATTTGAAATTGGATAATGTTTTACTTGATCAAGATGGTCATTGTAAATTGGTGGATTTTGGACTATGCAAAGTAAGTATACAATACAGGCCAAAAGTTTCAATACAGTTTCTCGACGACGAAAAAACCGTTTTCTCTTAATATTTATGGTTTTTTTTATTGACTTACATCGGAGAACAATATCAATTAAAAGATTAAAAGGAAAAAACAATTAGAAAAATCTTTGGTTTTTCCACCATTGAGGAAAACTATGAAAATTTTGGAAAATTAGAAAAAAAGCTTTTTTCTTGGGCATCCCAGATATGTGACTCTCAAGAGAAAAATGTAGCCAGGGAAAAATTAGTGCGCTTTGATATAAAAAAAAACATCAATATTGGTTGGAAAATAAGAGAGAAATAGCATTTTGAAGTTGAACAATTTTGGCGATTTTTCGTCAAAATCAGCTAAAATGATAAAAAAATCGCCAAAATTGTTGGCGGACAAATATAAAACACTTTTCAGGCGGACAAATATTCGCTACTAATCTTCTGTTGAATCATATATTCAGTGCTATTTAGGGCTATAGTCAGAAAAATTAAAGCTCCATTTTTTCGACCCCATTTAACTACGTCAATTTTTATAGCAGCTGCTATAATGCCGAAAAACTATTTTCTCGATAAGTTTCAGTTCAAAATTAATGTTTTATACATCAAAATTTAGTGCTCAATTAGTGCTTCCCAAATATGATTTTCATAACCCTGAGATCAATTTATAATACCTGATTTTACCTGTCCAATTAATGTTTCTCACCTGTTCAAAATTCCACCTGAATAATTTTTTAGTGCCCAATTAGTGCTCTCAGAATGTATATACCATAGTTCGGAAAAACTACGAATTTGTTGTATTTTCCATTACTTTGAACCAGTTTAAAAAGTTGCGATTTCGAAATTATTATCCGCAAACATGAACGATCCGCAAAACGAAGAGATAACAACTGGTATTGTTTTGATGATTTGAATAAAACTGTGTCCATACCACAAAGAAATCACGCTGTCATGCATAAAGTGAACAAATTGGAGCACTAATTCTGTACCCTGATTCATAGCAAAGCACTAAATGAGCACTGAATTCTAGTACATGTGAGCCAACAATTTTGGCGATTTTTTATCGTTTTATCTGATTTTGATGAAAAATCGCCAAAATTGTTCAATTTCAATATGCTATATTTCTCTATATCTCTCTATACCATAAATATTAAGAGAAAACCGTTTTTCGTCGTCGAGAAACTGTATTGAAACTTTTGGCCTGTACTGTAAGTCGAAGTGGAATTTAACAAAAATCGTTCAAAATATTTATTTGAATTTCCTGATACAGGTGGGAATCACTGCAAGCTCTTTAACATCGACATTTTGTGGTACACCACATTATATGGCACCCGAAATACTTCAAGGAATTCCCTATGGTGTATCTGTGGATTGGTGGACATTGGGTGTGCTAATGTATGAAATGATGGTTGGACGACCACCATTTGAAGCTGAAGATCGAGAAGATTTATTCAAATCAATTCTGTCTGATGATATTTCCTATCCGAATTGGTTGAGTCGTAATGCAGTATCCATACTGAGAGGTAAACAAATATTCTTTAATCTTAATAAAATCCACAAAGAAGACGACAGCAAAGTGACACATTTTGTAGGTTTGCTGACAAAACGTCCATCGCTTCGATTGAGATGTTCAGAGCATGAGCCACAAATTAAGGACCATGTATTTTTCAAGCATTTGAATTGGGAAGCCTTGGGATTACGCCGTATTAAACCACCATTTAAACCAAATATCGTACGTATCTAACAAGCCATTTTTCATTGCTTTACATCGAATAATCAATCTGATTTTTTGACATTTCTGTTTTAATTTCAGGTAAATCCGAAAAATGCATCCAATTTTGATGTGCAATATACAAATGAAATTCCAATTCTTACACCCGAAACGGAATCACACATTGAAATCAATCAAGATCAGTTTGTTGGGTTATCTTTTGTTAACGGGCACTTTGATCGCAGAGTTTGCCGTCTAAAATGAAATAACTAGTGAACAACAAATTACCTAAATCTTACCCAAGCAACCGTTTCCAAGTGGCTTTTTTCAATCGTCTATGTATGGCACTGAATGTTTTATCCCACAATTAGTATTTAAATAATATTCAATTTAATTTATTGTGTTAATTATTTATAGTGGCTTTCATTGGACCCGTAAACCATGTTTAAACTGATTCTCTTATAAAATATATTTTTAGTGGCAAAATATTTATACATTTCTCATCGATATACTGATCACAATATGGGCAAAATGTCCACATTCGTCCAGAGGGCAGACAGATTTTAGTTACGGAATTGTAATCCAACCAACACAAATGTCACCGATCCGTTGTTGTTGAGGTCTCTACAGCAATGATACACGGATGATTTCTCTGACGTTTTACTTTTGCGAATTCAAATATTTGAATTCCAGGATAGTCTTTTTTTTTAGCTTGGCCTGATGCATTTTCTATGGATGTTGGGTAAAAAAATGACCCTTGCAAATTTTCACTGAGACATCACCATTTCAGATCAAATTAAGATCCACGAAGAAATTTAAAGATTAAATGAGTGCATATATGATTTTCGACATCGTGGAAAAACCGATTCTCTTTGATTTTGCCATCGATATTTTACAAAATGTGTTAAGAATATTGCCATGAAGTCGCATTTGTTTCATGACACATGCAATTTTCGAAATTGCCTCGCCACCTAGCACAAAGAAAAGTGTCCAACCAAATAACTGATAATGGTTTGTGGTGCGTTTGATAGATACCTCTTTCTAGTGTTCAGAGCGAAAGAATTCAGATAAATATTGCAATTGGTTCCAAAATTATAGTCATACATGTGGAACCGTCACAGGCTGAAATGCCGAAAAATTGGCATATGCGATTCTTGAGCCCAAACGAATTTCAGGAATCTAACAGTTTACCGCATATATTTATTTTCGTACTCAGGGTCCAAGACCTTATCGCGCTGATATAATCATTTTTGGAATTTTGAATACAAATCTTCCCTCCCTCGCCAGTGGGGTGTATCAATTTCGATTTTCGTTTGAAATCAAAAATGGAGGGGTGGCACCAGTTAGTACTAGTCAAAACAAGATTTTTTTGTTTGTGGACCATATGCAAAATTTTATTTCCTACAGGTCGGAAGTTCGTTTGAAAAAAATGTTTCAAAATAGCTGTTTTTCCACAAAAAATGTAAGAAAAGTCATTCAAAATATAATTATTGATATTTACATTTACTTTATTCTTAATTTTCGGATCACAATTAATGATTTTTATGTTACTCAAGACATTTTCCTGGTTTAGTTTGAAATTTTTATTATGGAACAAGTGAAGAATGGCCGAAAAAAGTGACCTTTTTCCCAAATTGTGCCTACAAATATGTCCGATATATCATTTTATATATGCCATAATGAAGTAAATCGACCCAATTGCTCTCGTAGATAAAATATACAGAAAGATCAATGGTGATAATCACCCCTAACTCGACTCTTGTGGGAAAATCCACGAGAAAAAAGCAGAAAATATCGCTTTTTTCACATATTCTGCAACAAACATGTCGCTAAAAGTTTATCAAATTTGGTGGAAATGGTCTTAATCGACGCGGTTTAATGTGTAAAAGGAGCGAAATGTCAATGTATAATGGAAAATTAAGAGAGATATTGCATTTTGAAGTTGACCCATTTTGGCGATTTTTCGTCGAAAAATTTTTTCATCAAAAATTAAAAAAAAAATTGTGAAAAAATCGCCAAAATGGGTCAACTTCAAAATGCAATATCTCTCTTATTTTCCAACCAATTTTTATGTTTTTTATATGGAATCGCACTGATTTTTCCCTGGCTACATTTTTTCACTGAGAGTCACACCTCTAGGATGCCCAGGAAAAAAGTTTTTTTTTAAATTTTGTTCACATGTTGGTTCTATGGCCCTGCCAAGCAACTTTGAACTATTTTTACTTACATTTAAATTTTTATACGAGATAAATTGAGTGGATTTACTTCATTATGGGATATATAAAATGACTACTCGGACATATTTGTAGGCAAAATTTGGAAAACAGGTTTCACTTTTTTCGGCCATTTTTCACTTTTACCATAATAAAACTTTTGAAATCAACCAGAAAAAGGACTTGATTTATGTTAATATCATTTATTGTGATCCAAAAATTGATTATAAAGTAAATGTAAATCTCAATAATCATATTTTGAACAGACACTGGGCTGACTATAGAAGTATTATCGATACGTATCGCTACATACTATAATACGCACACTATATTATAGACTATAATATAGATTATTCCAGAGAATATTTCATTATGCAAAGCAGAGACGAAGGATATCCACACAAAAGAGAATTGGCAATGCGATTTTTTGGCGGCCCAAAAAATCATCTAGTTGCCCATGCTTATTCTCTTTTATGCGATATCCTTCGTCTCTGCTTTGCAATATGAAATATTCTCTGGAATAATCTATATTATAGTCTATAATATAGTGTGCGTATTATAGTATGTAGCGATACGCATCGATAATATTTTTATAGTCAGCCCAGTGTCTGATTTTGAACGACTTTTATTGCACACTTTTTGGAAAAACCTGGAAAAAACTCATGAACTTTTGGCCTTAGCGAGCCGTCCAGGGTTAGCTCTGCGGGATGACTTCTAAAACGAAAAATGTACCTCTTGACATGCTTTATCAAGGCCGCACTACCCGTCTTTGATATCACTCATATTTCGAAATCGGTCCACCCTAGTCTCCAATCCCAAAGTGACAAAAGCAAATTTGTTCAGAATTATGATGAATTTTCGGAGGTGATTTTTTTGGTCCTCAACTTTTTTAGAGACCCATTTTACACTAGATATATTTTTTGGGACCCCTGTCGCATTTTCGGCCATGACACAAAAAAATTTCATATCAATGCGGAAGAGTAAGGATTACGAATGTAATTCAATTTATTTTTTTCATAAAAACCACCCCCGATTGGTGTTTAAAGATAGCACTCAGTATAAGAATATCAAATTGGAAAAATAATTGTATCCCAAGTTCCCAAGTGTTCCCAATCCCTCAACCACAATTCCTCGCAGGATGGCCACTTGATACCTATACGGAAATTGTCTGCTTTTCATACTTTGTATTCGATATTCGGTTTCTATGCCCTCAAAATTGGCTTGAGTAGACGTTTCAAGTATATCCAATTAATGGATGCTTAAACATTTCTCCGAATATGTTGTAATCAAATAAGAGGTGTTTTTGAAATGTGTTGTTACGTAATGCTTATACGTGTTTTGTGAATGTTGTTCAGTGTTCTTATGCTATGTAATCCATAAGCACGTGAAATTCCATTCAAGAGATCAATAAAATGATTGAGATACAAAAAAATGTTGTTACGCTTTTGTTTGTGCGTATTTTTTTTGCAGCTCAATAGTAAAACACCGCCTCCGCCATCGATAGACATGGTTTTTTTCATAGGATTCAATTGACGTCACTTACAATATTTGTTCCGGTGATTTCGTTGCAACGTAACATCAACACAGGTCATGAATCGGATGCACGTTTTTGAGATGAACGCGAAGGCTCAAATAAAATAAAAATTCAAGTGGAAATTCAATCAAATTTGGTCTTTATGTTTGGAGGAAAAAGGTGTATCGTATAAATCTATATTCGTACATCGACATCGAATAACATTAATGAACGGAATATTGATTTCATTTTTGTTTTGTCTTGGAAAACGGTATTTCTCGCACTGTCGCACCAAAAATACACTTTTTGAGTGCAACACTATATAAATACGCGAATTTTCTACTACTGTGTGCTGCCGACTGATGTTATTCGTGCTTCGAATCTGACTTAACCCGGGTCCACTGTTAATTGAAAATCATTCATTGCCAGAAAGAAGCGGTGAGAACGACGTAAATGGAAAAACTTTCACTAAAGGTCTTTTCAACGAGTTTAATTGGTTTTTTTCATTGCTTCCAAAAAAATGTGCTCGAAACTCTATCAAAGATTTCCACTCATCACTTCCTTATTGATAAACAATCAATATTTTAGATCCAAATTAAGAAATTGTATTACATGCGAAGTAAATTGAACAAAAAATACGTTTTTATCGTATCTAATTATCCATCACAATTTGACCGATGCTAATGAGTTCATAAATTGTTTTTTCTCACCAATTCTCAAAAATCTTGCACCAATTTGCTAGTCAATCGATAATTGGATTGAACGTCATCAATTTGTTCAGGCTTTACCTTACCACTTGAATGATGATGCCATTATTCTAGCAACCAATTTCGACCATTCCAAAATCATTTCCCCAATTTCGAATTGTGAATTTAATTCATTTTGGACTCGGGTGGAAGTCGGACGTCTTTTTGCGAGCGCAAAAAATCTTTGCATTGGACAAAAATATTTCTTCGTTGAATTTTGAAACAGAACTTAAGCTCCATCCTGATTCATTAGTTAATTTGGTTAAAAACTCTTTCAGTATGTTTTTGTTTAAATGTTGTAGATGTGTAGTGAATCAAGAATATCAAGATTCTATAAGGTCAAATAGTCCTAATGTTTCGGTAGTGGCATGTCAAGAAGATCCCACGCCGAGTGGTTCAAAACCTGTGGATACAGGTGAAAGTAGTGCAGTTTGTGAAACATCTACTAAAATATGTGATCTTTCTCAAAAAGATGATTTGCTCGAATGTGAGTCTAAATCATTGACCACAAGTGGCAAAAGCCATAGCAAAAGTCAAGATCAAAGTCAAGAACCCGAACAGCTTGGTGGTGCAGCTTCAAGCTTTGGCATTAGACGAAAAGTTGTCATTGACGATTTTAATTTCATTAAAGTGATCGGAAAAGGTACATTTGGCAAGGTTATGTTGGCTGAACACAAGCTCACGGATAAATTGTATGCCGTTAAAGTGCTGAAGAAAGGCACAATCGATGAATACAAACTCGAATATGTTATGACAGAGAAACGTGTACTTATTCTAGCTATAAAGCATCCATTTCTGGTCCATTTGCATTCGTCCTTTCAAACACCGAATCGTTTATTTTTTGCCATGGAGTATATTAACGGCGGCGATTTACTATTTCATATTCAACGTCTTGAGAGATTTGACGAAAAACATTCGGCATTTTACGCGGCCGAAATAATACTTGCAATTCAATTTTTGCATCAGAATCATATCATTTATCGCGATTTAAAATTGGATAATGTTTTACTTGATCAAGATGGTCATTGTAAATTGGTGGATTTTGGACTATGCAAAGTAAGTATAAGTCGAAGTGGATTTAAACAAAAATCATTCAAAATATTTATTTGAATGTCCTTATACAGGTGGGAATCACTGGAAGCTCTTTAACATCGACATTTTGTGGTACACCACGTTATTTGGCTCCGGAGATACTTCAAGGGATAGCGTACGGTGTGTCTGTGGATTGGTGGACATTGGGTGTGCTAATGTATGAAATGATGGTTGGACGACCACCATTTGAAGCTGAAGATCGAGAAGATTTATTCAAATCAATTCTGTCTGATGATATTTCCTATCCGAATTGGTTGAGTCGTAATGCAGTATCCATACTGAGAGGTAAACAAATGTTTTTCAATGTTAATCCACAAAGAAAATGACAGCAAAGTGACACATTTTGTAGGTTTGCTGACAAAACGTCCATCGCTTCGATTGGGATGTTCAGAGCATGAGCCACAAATTAAGAGCCATGTCTTTTTCAAGCATTTGAATTGGGAAGCCTTGGGGTTACGCCGTATTAAACCACCATTTAAACCAAATATTGTACGTATCTAACAAGCCATTTTTCATTGCTTTACATCGAATAATCAATCTGATTTTTTGACTTTTCTGTTTTGAATTTCAGGCAAATCCGAAAATTGCATCCAATTTTGATGTGCAATATACAAATGAAATTCCAATTCTAACACCCGAAACGGAATCACACATTGAAATCAATCAAGATCAGTTTGTTGGATTATCTTTTGTTAACGGGCACTTTGATCGCAGCGTTTGCCGATCAAGTACGATTCATTTTAATAGTGAATAAAAGTTTACCTAAATCTCCACAAAAAGCAAAAAGGTTGTCCATTGTCCAAGCAACCATTTCCAAGTGGCTTTTTTCAATCGTCTATATGTGGCACTGAATGTTTCATCGCACAATTAGTACTTAAATAATGTTTAATCTAATGTATTGTGTTCTATAGAGTGGCTTACATTGGACCCTTGAACTATGTTTTCGAACAGATTCTCTTATAAAATATGTTATTAATAGGAAATATATATCATATACAAAATGGTGATACATTTGTCATGTTTATAAACAAGTATCTTAGGTTCTGACGTCAGTGAGCCAAGGGCGCGAGTTAATATGTACCTTCGGCACTCTCATCGGAACCCATGACAAGTATACTGATACAATTCAGAAGAGAATGCAAGAATATAAAGTGAAAGTTTGAAACTTGAAAGATGTCTTCAGCCATTTTAAGGAATGTTTTTCTTTGTCACCAAAATAATTCGATTGGATGAAAAATTGGATTTGAAATTTGCAAAAAAAAATCGCCGAAATATTAACTAAGCTTCAAACTATGTTATCAATGTTCGAATTAAGTTACAGTTGTTCAAAACCATATTTTTTCCATAAAATCCATTCCCGATTGGTGTTTAAAGATAGCACTCAGTATAAGAATATCAAATTGGAAAAATAATTGTATCCTAAGTTCCCAAGTGTTCCCAATCCCTCAACCACAATTCCTCGCAGGATGGCCACTTGATACCTATACGGAAATTGTCTGCTTTTCATACTTTGTATTCGATATTCGGTTTCTATGCCCTCAAAATTGGCTTGAGTAGACGTTTCAAGTATATCCAATTAATGGATGCTTAAACATTTCTCCGAATATGTTGTAATCAAATAAGAGGTGTTTTTGAAATGTGTTGTTACGTAATGCTTATACGTGTTTTGTGAATGTTGTTCAGTGTTCTTATGCTATGTAATCCATAAGCACGTGAAATTCCATTCAAGAGATCAATAAAATGATTGAGATAAAAAAAAACGTTGTTACGCTTTTGTTTGTGCGTATTTTTTTTGCAGCTCAATAGTAAAACACCGCCTCCGCCATCGATAGACATGGTTTTTTTCATAGGATTCAATTGACGTCACTTACAATATTTGTTCCGGTGATTTCGTTGCAACGTAACATGAACAGAGGTCATGAATCGGATGCACGTTTTTAAGATGAACGCGAAGGCTCAAATAAAATAAAAATTCAAGTGGAAATTTAATCAAATTTGGTCTTTATTTTGGAGGAAAAATGTGTATCGTATAAATCTATATTCGTACATCGACATCGAATAACATTAATAACCTGAATATTGATTTCATTTTTGTTTTATTTAAATTTTAACATAAAAAAAAATGTGAATTCACTTGTTGCATTTTGACAACGATTGACAAAAACACAAAAAAAAAAACAAAAAAAAATATATATTTATCAATTTCTCTGATTTTCGGTTTCTTTTTGCTATTTGTTTGAATTAGTTCGGTTTTTTTTTGGCTGTAAAATGTGCTCCAAAAATATGTTGTAGCTCATGCTCAACGTTGACCAGGTGTAAAATGCTATTGCTCTCACCACACTGTGCTCAATTTGAGATGAATTTTGTTTTTGTTATTGTTACATAAATCTAAACTCTAATCGATTAATTTCAATGCTATTGTATTAACTTCGAAAAATATAATCTGCCAAAAATTAAAATGTGAGATTTTCCATTCGATATCGAAACAATTTAACGCTCTTTTAAATGTCTTTTTAAAAAAGTTTATTTTAAAAGCGAACCGAACAATATATAATTTGTCTTCATTTTCTTTTCTTTCTCTCTCTCTCTATTGTTTTTTTTTCACATCAGCTTTGTATTTAAAACACATTTAATATTGTTAAATTGACACTAAAATCTGAAGAAAAGAAAATAATAAAATGTGATGATTGCTTAGAGACTTGTTGTCTGTACGTAGTTTCGAATGCGATGGCATTTGATGTTCAAATTTTTGGTCGATCGTATGTGATGATGTGTGATTCAAATTCGATTTTTTGATGCATGATTGCGGCCAATACGAGTTCCGTTGAGCAAATACATCGATTTGATTTACCAACTTTCATCAGATCATGTACCAAATGTAAATCCGGTGTACACGTTAAAATGATATAACTATCCGGTTGCTGTGCATTGGCCTGGGCAATTTGAGCGGCCGATCGACGTTTTACTTCAATTTGACCGCCACAAAATTCAATCAATTTGATGACATCACGTTGCTTTGGGCGAACACTTGGTGTGACAAAAAATGTTTTACCAGCAAACAATGTTTTTCGTGTCATTGATTTTATCACCGCCGGTATATCACAATTGTATTGCTTCCGGAATTCATCATCATTCAGTGTGTATTCGTCGGGTCGTAAAAATTTACCCGCTTTTGCACTGTCCACAATCCATTTACTGCTTACAACGTGATCGACAAAGCACAATGCAAATAACAATTTGTACGTTCGCACGAGTTTAGTGAGAACGAGATGTGTGGCAGTTTCTGGTTCAGTCACCACCTCACCACCAAGTGATCTAATGTGGGCGGGGGAAAAAAACGATTGAGATTTAGATTTGGGATTTTTTTTTGGTTTGGCTACCATCATCAGTGGCTTAAATCATGGTCCCCGGAAGGACTCAAATCCAAAAAAAGGGATTTTTGGATTGCAGCCACTTCCGATGGCCATCAGCCCAATCATACTTACGTCACGGCATTTTTCAGTCCAATTAAATTGTCAACCTGTGAAAATAGGATACGAGGCACTTGTTCAGGTTTTTCATTGCACACAATTTCATCGGGTAGCACTTCCAATGGTTCATGTTTTCGGATTTTTTTCGGTTTTGATTCATTTGATGCTGGTTCAGCAAGCAGTCGCTTCACACGTTCGTATGAATCCTGTGTCAAATTGATGGGTGATTTCCAGGCATCTGAAATGTCAATAAAAAAATGGGTTGTTGTTTTCTTGTTGCTTCTGGAAAGTAATTAATTTTACGAATAACATACTCATTAAATGCGCAACCAGCGTATAATCAATGCGAAGTGGCCCATTGATATTGTACTGTTGATACTTTTGCTGATCATACTGTGTCATATGGCTTAAATTTCCCTGCAAAATATCACTCAACCATACACAATTCACAACCGGTATATTCCAATCTTTGGCCCGTTTGTACTTATTGCCGTCCAATTTTTTACAAATCAATACCGAATTATGACGTGAAAAATATGGCGTCAGCAATGCACCAGACTCATCAACCATCTCCTTGACTCGTGTTCGTTCATCACCCTCAAACCCTGACACCGATATAATATGCTTGCTGGCTGGCCGCTGTGTACCAAATGTACTGGGCATTGGTAAATGCAATGCTTCCGATGGCGGTTGAACTTGTTTTCGTAAAATGGTATCGTTTAACCAGTAGGCGGTCACACATCGTTTTGAGTCTCGAATGGCTTGCATAACGACACCATGACGTTGTGTACGGCACAATACATGCGTAACACGTGGACAATAAACCGTTTCCACTTCACCACCATGATGTTGAATCAATTTTTTCCATTCCGATATGTCGGATGCATTTGATTCATCGTATTCAACGATATAGAAAATGCAACCGAGCAAAAAGAGATTCGGTGGTAACTTTAAATTTGGATTATGACCGTAGAATTGAGGACGGGGTAGCGGTCGATTTGGGCTAAATGGTGGTGATTTCATTCCAGATGGTGATTGAAGCATCGGCGTTTTTGCCTTACTCAATTGAATTTGAGGTGATTGTCCATCGGCTGGCGGTGTTTGTGACACCATTCCAGTCACTTGAGACGGCAATTGTTGCTAAAAATTCAAATCAGATTTGTTTACAAACAAAAACAAACAAAATTCATTAAATCACTCGAAATTCCCGAATTTACCTGATCAACATTCTCTGGGAAGGGTTTTTGGGCTGTTACAATCATATTGCTTTGAGGGATTGGCTTTTGAGCGGCACCTGATTGAATTTGAATACGTTGAAATTGTGGCGGAGCATTCGGGTCGACGGGAAATTGCTGTTGTTGACCTTGAGGTCCGGGTGAATTCAACTGAGCCGTCATCATACGCAATGTTCCAGCTGCCGATGGTTCAACGATCTGCGCATCAGGTGTTTGCATCGCCATATTTGCACCATTGCTACCGCTATTGCTTAAACGATTACTAAGCATATTCGCCAATGCAGTTTTCGTTTTATTCGTTGCGGCTCCATCACCAGTCGGCGATTGTTGAACGATTCCAGCCACTTGATTCGGTGGTTGTTGCTGTTACAAAATTAATTTCGGCACAAACTTTAGTATATTCTTGATCAAAATGATTTCTAATCGTAAAATACCTGATCAGCATTCTCTGGGAATGGTTTTTGAACAGGAACCACCATATTTGCTTGTGGCATCGGTTTTTGGGCAACCGTTTGTTGGATTTGAATGCGCTGAAATTGTGGCGGTGCATTTGGATCTTGGAATTGTTGCTGCGGAACCGGTGATTGTTGCGGTGCAATGTTACCACCGGGACTGACAATCGTTTGCTGAGATATAGGACTTAATCCAGGCGCTGCACTTCGAACTAAAAGTGGTCTCTGTTGCTGTGGTTGCTGTTGTTGTTGCTGCTGTTGCTGCTGCTGCTGCTGTTGTTGTTGCTGATGGAAACATTTTCAATCAAATTTAAATTAGAGAGGCTCAAGAGGACTTGTCTGGAAAACATTCATATGTTCCCTAGGGATTGGCAACTGAAACCATTTGAAATCATTGAATAGATTACCTGTTGCTGCATCCATTGCATTGGTGCACCTGGCATCTGAGGACGAGCTATGATATGATTCGGTGGACGTGGTTGACCAGCTGCATTGCCTTGTTGTATGAAACCTGTGCATCAAATCGATTAAATTAGAAATGATCTAATTCAAATTCTCAATCGAATCAGCAACTTCAATAGAAAAATGATAGAAACCTTGTTGTTGTTGGCGAAAGAGCATATTCCGTTTATGTAACTTCGACAAATATTCGGCACGTTGAATAGGATCAAGCGTTTGTAGATGAGCATGTGTTTGGGCATCTAACTGAATCAATTGACGTTGAAGGCCTTGCTGATTACCCGGCCATTGTGGTCTAAATAAACACAAGCAGTTCCAATTAGAATTATAAGTGCATTTCATTTGAATTCGTGATAAAATTGAAAGAATGAGGGCATTACCGTGCTGCTCTGATGAATTGCGTTTGGCCCGGAACTGCATTCACTTGTGGCCCTTGTTGCGGTGGTTTTTGTTGTTGTGGTGATATAGCCTGCATTTGCATGGCCGCATGCTGCGGAGATTGATTTGGTGCCAATACAATCTGTTGATTTTGAACATGCATTTTTTGCATTTGTGGTTGACCTTGCATCATACTCTGGACCTATTCAAATGAAAATAATGGAATTTTATTGTAAATAAACAGATTCTAATCGGAAAATGGTCGCACCTGTTGAATGGGCGGTGTTTGTGATGGTTGTTGCTGTTGGGCTTGACTGCCAGTGATCATAATCGTTTGATTGTGCTGTTGGCCCATTACTTCTTGATGCTCAACGCTTGTCATTTTTGAGTATGTGACCTAAAAGTACAGACAACAAATAATAATATCATAAAATCAACGCCTATTCAGATCATTCACAGTGGAATGCAACTGCTTACCTGTTGATTTGATCCAGGCGATTGTTGAATCAATTTCTGTTGCATGCTTTGCATTTGCTGCGGTGAAACCTTCAATATAAGAAATAAAAATATCAAATATGGAATTTGTCAAAGCCAAATACAATAGAAAAATGATGATCACATTGCAAAAGTGAAGATTTCGTGTTTCATTTACCTGAGTTACATCAGTGCTTTGAACCATTCCCTGCTGTTGCTGCTGATGCTGTTGCTGTTGTGGCTGTTGCGGTTGCTGCGATTGTTGTTGCATAAACCAAGTACCAGGTGTTCCTGTTGGCGTTTTCTGCATACGCTGATTTGGTGATTGATTCATCATTTGAGCACCTTGACCCGGTGATGTTTGCACAATAAACTGTGTTTGTTGCTGAAATTTGTTCAATAATATTTCATTTTCAAATCATTTTTTCACTTGAAAACCAAACAAAGATGTATATTTTACCTGAGGTGATTGCAATAGCTGATTTTGATTCGATTGTTGTACAGACGAATGAATTAAAATTTGTTGACCCTGAATTTGCTAAAAATTCGAAATTTATTGCGATTATTCGATTGTAGTTCAGTTTGATGATTCAATTTATATAAATACAGAAAATCGACATGAAATAGACATCATTGAGTACTTTGTTAAGCCTCATTAGTACGGTTTATTTCTTTATATAGATGCGGGAATTAATTGGAGAATGGAGATTAATATTCTATCGATTTCTTACCATTGGCTGTTGTGATGTAATATTTCTTTGTTGCTGCTGGATTAGCGCTAAAAATATAGTTTGATTTTATATCAATTAGTAAATATTTATCTTTTGGGTATTTTTAAAATAAAATGATAAAATAATCAATTTTAAAATTGCTAAAACTATGGCATTGGCAGCAGAAATAAGAAATAAGAGGTGTCTAGTGCACAGCGTCCAGTGGACACAGTGTTCAAAATCGGGTGTTTTTGCGGGTGTTTTTCGGAATCTCTCAGAATGACATGCAATTTTGGCTCTAGCTTAGAATTCTAGGTGTTTCGGGCCAAAAAGAAGCAAAACATGTCGGGGGTCCCCCGAACCCCGACTTGATTCGGACTCGTTTTGACCCGAAATATCTGAAACAACAATTTTCTGGTGTTCTGAGATAGTTTGAAAGAACACCCAAAAATCCCGATTTCGAACACTGAAGTCCCCGCATACAGTTTGTATTTGTCTGTACCCAATTCCATCCGAATTTTCAACCTCAAATCGGAGCGAATTTGGATCGATGACAACTGTACCCGTGGACACCTCTGTAAAAAGTGTTGTTACTTTGAAATATTATGATAAAAATGAATGAAAATTGTTTTAAAAAAAAACGTAAATTTGGAATCACACATGAATTCGACTCACCGACATTATTTCCTTGCTGCTGATTTGACGTAATGATCTGCTGTTGTCCTGATTGATTGATAAAAACGACATTTTGATTTAAAATAGTCTTATTTGGTCCCGGTGACTGAACAATAAACTGTTGTGTTGGCTGCAAAAAAATGGTTGCAAACAATTACTTTTATGGTTACTCGCAATTTCAAACATACAATTTACAAACTGATAACTTATCAGTGATAAGAATGAATTGGATAATTGTTATTGGATGGTAAAAATGAGCAATTTTTTGACAAAACAAACCTGCATTTGTTGCTGTTGAACATTTATCTGCTGCTGTTGAACAACTTTCATTTGCTGATTTTGTTGCACCGGATTATA
The DNA here is from genome assembly GCA_030463065.1 of Aphidoletes aphidimyza. Lineage (NCBI taxonomy): Eukaryota > Metazoa > Arthropoda > Insecta > Diptera > Cecidomyiidae > Aphidoletes > Aphidoletes aphidimyza. The sequence goes on from CM059999.1 coordinate 36,790,706, forward strand.
ATTGGTTGGCGTTCCCGGCTGGCCGGAATTCATGAACTGCATTTGACCACTCTGATCAACTCCAATCTGTTGCATTTGATTTGGCTGTTGGTGTTGTTGCTGCTGCTGTTGAATTGGCTGTATTTGAATTTGATTCTGCATCTGACCGGCCAAATTTTGCGATTGAACGGTAATATTTGTTGGCTGAGCGTTGATATTTTGTACATGAGCTGTCATATTCGGTTGTCCTTGCATCGTTGATGCATTAATCGTCGTTTTTTGTCCCATCATTTGATTTGGTTGTTCAATTTTAACTTGGCCCATCATGTGCTGTGTCTGTAACATTTGTTGCTGTTGTTGCTGTTGCTGTTGCTGTTGTTGTTGCTGTTGTTGTTGCTGTTGCTGTTGCATCTGTGGTAGCTGTTGCTAGAATGAAATACAAAACGAATTAAAACAAAAACACACCAAATCCGAGTGGAAACCGCAGTAAACTCAATCACTCGATTGTGAATCACAATTTGTGATGAATAAATCGCTTGCATTCACACAACGCATACATACATTTTGCGTTGATTTTTGCGGTTGTGTCACTTGAAACTGTTGAATTTGCGGTTGATTTTGTGTAATCTGTTGCATCGTCATTTGTTGATTGTCCATTTTAAGCGGTTGTTCGAGTTGTTTTTGTAATAAATGTGTTTGAACTGGTGTGGACGGTGTTGGGATTTGCGTTTGTGTCAGCGTTTGTGTTGATGGTAAATTTGGCTTTGACACTTGAGCCATTGTTTGCCGTTGTTGTGGTTCCTACAAAACAATAAAATGCATTGAATAAACCGTAAGCAGATGCAAAATTTACAAAACAAACAAACAACAAAAACTCACGATTTTCTCGATGATTGTCGCTTCGGGTGGTTTACTTTGATTCGTCACCTGATTCAATGCTATGCTTCTCTGGGTCATTGCTTGCGATATTTCCATTGATTTTGATTGAAGATGTTCAGTCTTTGGTTTAATATCTTCAATAATAATCGGTGGCAATTTCATTGCTGTTGACATTGAGCTGCTCACATTTATTGTCGTGTTTGTCATCGGTTTGGTGGTGATTTGTGTTGTATCGATCATCTTTGAAACGTTATCCGATTGAATGGATTCGGCAGTTTTCTTAAGTTCCGCTTTTAAATCATCAAGTCCAAGAATGCTAGACAGGCTACGTGTATCGGTGGTATTGTTACCGGTCGCCGGTTCCAAAAGACGTGGATGATATGGTTTTGAATCGATTAACTCTTGCATTTTTAAGCACTCATAAAACCAATCCGGTGTTACAATACAAAATTTATCCGATTTCATTTCCATGGCTTTTGCATAAATATTCCCCGTTGCGATGCCACATACCAAATGTGTTGTTTTTGCCGTAAAATTTCGTTCCACACGTCCACCGTGGAATGTGATCAATGCATACAATTTTTTACGATCATTCATATTTAATTGAACAATAGCCGCTACAATTGGTGTAAATAAGCCACTTGAAATCGGATGATAGGGTTTTGGGCAGGCCAAACGGCCAAGCCGCACCGATGCTTTCACCCATTCACCTGTCACACTTGGTATATCATAAATATCGGTCGCTTCACTCGTATCTTTTTCATCAAAATCCACACCGCACAGCAAATGTGTTACATTTGGAAACATAATCTTTGTCGATGAAGCGCCTCCATTTTCCAATAATTTTTCAATCTAGAAATACATATTCAAATGGGAGGGTGGGAAAATAATCAAAACATATATCAAAATTGCATTGCTGTTGTCATGTGTTGCCTGTCAAAAATAGTCCGCCAACTTACCTCTGGCTCAATTGTACCGTTCACATAGTACTTTACATCCTTAAATAAATCACTTTTCACCTGAATGTCAACCGTGCCACTCATTTTTTTTTCTATCTCAATTCAAACAAAATTCGAGCCAAAAACTATACAATTCTATTGGATCCTACTTATCCTACATAACTTTACACGTAAACATACATAATTTTTTTTTGTTGTCGCTTGAGTTTTACTCGAATGTTGTCTTTAGACTCTATTCTATCTTCAATACACTTTGGAATTTTCCACACAATTTCGACATTTAGACGTTTTTTTTTTGTTTGTTTGTTGTTCTGCCGATTTTTTGTTCGGATTTGATTGTATTGGAATTGAATAAATTTTTTGCACATGAAATTTACAAACGAATTAAATTGAATAGCTTAAACTAAATAAGAGAAATAAACGAAATGAACAAAACGCGAAACGAAAACAATGTTGCTTGGTGCACGGAATAAGAATGCCGCCGCCATTGACTTGGGCCTATTATCGTTGGATTTGCGTGCGTGTGTGTGCGTGTTCCTCAATTTCTTGTGTATGTCATCTGTCTCTTTCGAATGAACTGAGCCCATGTGACAGTTGGTAGCATTGAATCGGTGTTTTGATTGCTGTTAAACAATTTATTCCAAATTGTTTCTCTAATCCACATGGTTTTTATCACTTCAATGAGTCAATTTTATCCTAAAAAAAACCAAATTCCTCTAGAATTCGTCCAAATATACCCAAAATGCCCAGACTTTCACTTAAATTCCATTCAAATCACAGTCCAAAAACTACTGTAAACATTGATACGGACAAAACATTGTGCTGTCAAATGAACTGTCATGCTTCTGTCTTCCCCTACGAAAACTGTCAACAACAACACACAAGAAAAAATAAATTTTTCAAGTCAGTCATCGATAAAAGTCATTCGAAGTAGTGAAAAAATCGCCAACAAATTTGTTATTAATTTCAATTTTTGTGGGTCAACAAAAATAAAATGTCAGCGATTCGATTATTTTCGGTGGCTCGCAATGGTAAGTCTTCATTTTAATGGTAAAACAATTCACGTTCATTCGCTAAATCAATTATTTTTCGATGAAAAACATAACATTGGTTGGCCAATTTAAGGTTAACTTGATGACATAACAATTGATTTTGATATGAACGACGCAAAACTGAATTGAATTTACAATTTTGAAAATTGAAATTGTTTTGATTTTAGGTTTAAATTTGGTGAAGCTACAATTTGCAATTGCATCACGTGCATATGCAGCTGATACCGGTTTAACAAAGCCCAGCGATGATCAGGAATTGGCCGATCCACGTCGAACCGATGATGGTTTTATCTATGTAAACAATGTTGAAACTGACATGAGCTATGATGCATTGACCGAACGAGCGAGTACAACCATTTTTATGGCCGAATTGATACGTGGCATGGGCGTTGCATTGGGCCATTTCTTTAAAGAACCGGCTACGATTAATTATCCATTTGAAAAAGGACCATTGAGTCCACGGTTCCGCGGTGAACATGCGCTGAGACGGTATCCAAGCGGTGAAGAACGATGCATTGCATGCAAATTATGTGAAGCCATTTGCCCAGCACAAGCCATTACCATTGAAGCCGAAGAACGGGCCGATGGAAGCCGACGAACAACACGATACGATATTGATATGACCAAGTGTATTTACTGCGGTTTTTGTCAGGTAGGCGTAACATTATTCCAAAGTTTGAACTCGATATAAAGACGTTTAGGTGTAGCGGTTAGTTTTTTGAACTCAATTCATTCATAAAATGAGTTTTTCATGAAAAAATTGCTTGACGAAGGAAAAAATGCTATCCAAATGAGCCTAAATTTAGTCTAGATTATTCTTTCGATGAAATTAACCGTCGAGTATGGTTGGCGATGGATTTGAAACCAGTTTCATAATAGTCATCCCAGGATTTCAAAAATGGAGCTCATCTCAAATCTGTCACCGACTATTCTCGACGAATTTAAATGATATGTTTCACCGAAAAAAATTGAATTGGACAATAATTAAGCTCTTCTAATTAAGATTTGTTGTCACTTTGGTCAAATGATTGAGTTCAAACTTTGAGAATGTGTTTATTTTGACAACAAAGTACGAAACCAAGGGTGTCTTCCAATTTCACAAATCGACCCAATGAGGACCACCGCAATGAACAGTTTACAGGAAGAGTTAACTCCATTTACCTTTATTCACAGGAAGCGTGTCCGGTTGATGCCATCGTTGAAGGACCAAATTTTGAGTTTTCCACGGAAACACATGAAGAATTATTGTACAATAAGGAAAAATTACTTTGCAATGGTGACAAATGGGAATCGGAAATTGCGGCTAACATTTATGCAGATCATTTGTACCGTTAAATCGATGGAGAATCGTCTCAATTTGCGACACAATTGAAATACAATAAAATCTAGATTTTGTTTTTAAAATTAAACCCAAAATGTCAGTGTGAATTTATTTTGTGAATGAATTTTATTATTTCGTTAAATCAGATAACATTTAATCATTAAGATTGGACTAAAATGGGTTGAAAACTGCTTGAAAAGGCGATTTTAACTCGTAGGGATCTACCCCGTAAGTATCGATCGTGGGTCATTTTCACTTTGGATCGTGTGGCAATTTAAAACCAACCATATCAGCTGTTTCTTTGATACTACGTTCACCCTTTCCCTTGTACTCTTTCTGGATTTCATTGTATTTTCTCAAACTGCGCAAATAGCACAGATACGTTTCGCCAAGGAATTTCATCTCTTCGCGTGCCTTGCAAAGTGTTTGATCGGTGATTTGATGCTTTTGAAATTGATCGGTAATGTATTTAAAAGCCAATGATTCTTTATTCAAACGACCCGCAGGACTGGCTAAACGAAGCTCATTCAACAATGATCGATACAGTTGAGTGCCGGCCATTTTCACTTGATTGAATCTCCTTAGATCTTCAATTTATCTGCCAAATCAGCTGTAATTAATTCCAAATTATCCGACTCGTAAACCGGTTCTTTGGAATTTTCGCTCCAAAATTCTTGGGGAAGCTTCTCAACAACGGCAAATTGATGCACCGAAATATCGTTAAAAATATCGGTGAATTTAAAATTATTCTCTAATTCAATTTCTTCACAAATTGGCTGCAATTTGACAATAAATGCAGCGTCAATGGATAAAAATCGACTTGGGGTAGAATTTAACAGGTTTGAATAGCTATTTCCAATGTAAATTAACCGCTTCAGTGAGTCAGCCGTCCAATTTTTCCACAATAAATTGTTTATAAGCTGCTTTGGACAGTGGGGTGCATAAACAAGTGTTGGTCTATCGATTTGGATTTTTCCTTCACAATTTTCAACAGCCACTGAACAATTTAGAGTCTTCAATGTGCTTACTTCGGATCGAGTAAGGATTGGCTCGTGAAATTTGATCGATGCAAAATTAAATCGGTCTTTAATCGCTAAAATGAAGGCCAATTGATGACGGGAGATTGAACACTCGCTAAAATGACCGATTCCAATGCAAATCAAATGCTTCTCTTTGCCGTCAAATAAACTTAAAATTGGGTGAAGTTTCTCGACCGCGTTTTCGTAGTAAGAGGACAATCTCACGTCAATTTGAGTTTCGTTCAGTCGTCTGTAAGAATTGACAATCAAAAATTACAATAAAATTGGTCAACAAATCCGCCTAGGAATGTTCCAACTTACTTTAAAATCACCTCTTCATCAACGATATTCGTATCGATTGGATTCACGGGTTGTGACGCTTTTGATTGTTTGTTTGTGTGCTTTTTCTTGTGTTTACGTGATGTAACCAATGTGAAAGAGTCCTCTTTTACCTTTGAATCATTTGTCATGCTGAAAATAATGGAAACGAACAAAAAAACCAGATATTTCATGAAAATTATCGAGCAAATCGGGGATTTTATGCTAAAAAACCAAATAATTCCAAATATTTACAGGAAGCTGAAGAAAAATTGGCCAAACGCACGAGATTTCTGCTCACTTTTGACAGATCCAATGAAAAAAAAAATATGAGAGTCGACATAACCTCACTTCAGTCAAATGACATTTGCGCATTTTGACAATGTCGAATAGCCCAATTTCAATCAACCAATTAGAATTTGAATAAATTGAAAACTATTGCAAATTTTATTAATCTTGTTTTTTCATCTTATCAATGACTTAAATGCTAGACAAATTTGTTTACGGCGTTTTTAATACGTTCATATCTGTTTATTGGCTATTGAAATGCCAAATTCGAATGGAAAAAAGGATTTTATTGACCAAAACCAGCCAATGAGTGTTCCATAAATCGTTTTTTGGCAAAGCAAGTCCACCATTTGCTTGGCTTTCCATCGGGAGCACTGAAAACCTTTTCAATTAAACGATTGCCGGTCTCTTGACGAATTTGTGTTAAATATTGACGCAATAAATCTGGAAATAAATGTACAATTTCATGAATATAACACTTTTTTGGGGTCCAAACTAGACTATGTGAATGATGCGGTAATTTTGTTTAATACGCACCAGCTTCATTTGGTGACGATGGTTTTGGATATACTGAGTTTAGAGGGAATCCAGCATCACCAGGGATATCGAAGCGACTGATTGCTAACGAATAGAGGTCTTGTTGGGCCTGACCTTTGTTACTGCATTTTTGAAGCTTCTTCAAACACTCCGTAATGTATAGGGTGATATAGATGAGCATTCGGTCAATGCCGCTCTAAAAAATGCAAGTGAAACAAAAACACCATTTAAAGTCATTCAATTTGCTATGAACACGGAGGTCACAATCGGGCCAAGTTTGGAACTTCGAGAATCGCTTTCAAATCTTTGATGAAGGTGTTTGGCCCAAATGACCGAAATGGGATGAAAAAGATGTTCAAGACACCCGAAAACGATTTTCCGAACCAAACCAGATTGTAACCTCTGCTATAAACTGAGGGAAAATTAAAGTCGATAATTTCGACTGATTCATGAGCTTACCTTGATTTCATAGGTGCGAAAGAAGATGTTGGCTTTGAAGTAGTAAATCGTTTCATCGATAATGTCCTCACCATTAGTGATTGGTGCAGGTCCTCGTGTTTGTGTGCGAATTGGTAGCAGAGCAAAGCTGGACAAGTGATCGTCCACTTTGGAAATTTGCGAATGATAAGCCTGGAAATGTGAATGAAATCATTAAATTGACATAAATCACACAATTGACGACCAGTTGATCGAAAAACACAGTATGAAATTGTTAAATTGAAACGACATGCACCAAGAGTCGATCCATTCAATAAAATTTAATGAAAAATACACGAAAAATCAAATGTGGTAAAAAAAAAGCAATTTAACACACTTCGTTGCTCTGTTTTGAGTGAATCATTCGGTCGTATCGATGACACACCCCGGTGGGTCCGAATTAATTCCATAAAAATGGATCTATTTTGACTTACCGGCATTTTAAACAGATGAAATTACAATTGACTGCCAAAAATCCTTCGATGAATCTAGATAATGTGACGATTTGATGGAAATTCTGCACAAAAATGCGATGCAAACTAAAAATTTGATCTGAATTCACTTCACATGAAAACAAATCAATTTCGGAAAGTGTATGAATGACAGTTGCTGTAAACGTAAACTGTGTTGCACCGTCAATGTATTGGTGAATGTATATTGTGCCAACTGCACGACAATGAATGTACTGAATTGTTATGTGTTTTTCAATCTGTTGATTTTGTTGATATATCAGACGGGGTCGTATACAGAGGTGGTTAATATCACGGTTATTTCAAAAATTTGAGTTAATTTTGGTTTAAAATGAAATTTTTGTAATAAAAACTTATTTCGAATATTTAATCGTCATTTTTTCCTATTGTTCCATCAATTTCGAAAGAAAAATTTGAAAAAAAATCCAAATTTTTATCGCGGTTTCTACGTTATAATTTGATACATCGAAACCATGAACCAACCTTCATCGATGAATTTTACAGCAGTTTTCTCCTGCCCGTTTGGTCAGTGATACCAACAAATGTCATGAAAAATGTTCGATTTAACATGCATACATCGATATTCATGAAAACACCGAATAAATATGCGAGAGAGAAGAAAAAAAAATTCTTCAACACGTCCAATCAAACGACAACTTGCAATCAAACAAAAGACCAAATAAACTGTTCGGCACTGGTGAATCAGGCGAGTGATAAAAGTGTCTCATTTTTTTTCTTTGGGTAAATGTTGATCGAATATTTGGTGATAAAAATTGTTAATTGAAATAAAATTTCATAAATTGAAGAATTTCGACAAAACCAACTGTTTTGGTTTTTGCGCTTAAAGGTGTATATGTGAGAGTGATTTTGCGAAGGTGTTGGCGAAAATCGACCGAAAAACTCCGTGATTGAACAATCCGAAAGTGATTGAACAAAAACACACGCAAAAAAAAATAGAACGCAATGAGCAAGATGTCAAAGAATAAATTGAATCTAACATTGCCACCTGGTTCAGTGGATGCAGCTCCAATTGTTCCAACACCGCCATTCAAAACACCATCTGGTACCGAGTAAGTTCCATGCTATTTTTTTCTCTCCATGATGTCATGTTTTTTTTTACCGAATCCATTGTTGTTTTTTTGCTAATCAATTTTTGGTTTGTTTTTTTTTTCTTTTGTTTCATTCAACAGTCGTTCGAATTTGCTGACTCAATCAAGGAACAGTATTGATACAATTACACAAACACTTGAAGAATTAAATGTGGACGAGAGTGCATTGAATCGTATAAAAATTTTCTTAAGCCAAAAAGAGCAAATGGGTGAAATTCGTGATGAAGATTTAGAGAAATTGGGTGAATTGGGATCGGGCAATGGTGGTGTTGTTATGAAAGTGCGTCACATCCCAACACAATTGATAATGGCACGCAAAATGATTCATTTGGAATTAAAACCACCGGTTAAAAAGCAAATTATCCGTGAATTGAAGGTGTTACATGATTGCAATTTTCCACATATTGTTGGTTTTTATCGGGCATTTCAAACGGATGGTGAGATTAGCATTTGTATGGAATACATGGATGGTGGTTCATTGGATTTGATTTTAAAACGAGCTGGACGCATACCGGAACCAATTCTTGGTAAAATTACACTTGCTGTTTTGAAAGGATTGAGCTATTTACGTGATAAACATGCAATTATGCATCGTGATGTAAAACCCAGCAACATCCTAGTGAATAGCAGCGGTGAAATCAAAATCTGTGATTTTGGTGTATCGGGACAATTGATTGATTCGATGGCTAATTCATTTGTTGGCACAAGAAGCTACATGTCGGTAGGTTTGAACACATTTTGGTCCTTGGTTTCAAGGATTTGTTTCTTCGCGTATTTTAACCTAAAAATGACGTGAAATTTAAAACTTGTTTTTACCTCACTGCAGCCGGAACGTTTAGAAGGCGGTCATTATTCGGTGCAATCGGATATTTGGTCATTGGGTTTGTCACTCATTGAAATGGCCATTGGTGTTTATCCCATTCCACCGCCAGATCCACGATTTTTAGAACAAATACTCAGTGAAAATGCCAATCAACCGCCACCCGAACCAAAAATGATGGCCATTTTTGATTTACTTGAATGTATCATCAATCAACCGCCACCACGATTGGAACATCGAACATTTAGCCCGGAATTTACCGATTTTATTGATAAATGCTTGAAAAAAGATCCTAATGAACGGGCCGATCTCAAGACTCTACTGGTATGTTTTTGCCATCATTGCCTCTATTCCGTCCTATTGATTCAGTTTAAAATTGAAATGTTATTCTTCAATTTGCCACAGGAACATCCATGGATTAAAAAATACGAACATGAAGCGGTCGATATCGCTGGTTGGGTGTGTAGCACAATGAATTTGCCACCATCAACACCAAACTAGTGTAGCAAATCAATTTGATTCGTTTCGAATCGAAATAGCCACAAAAATTCATAGAAAGCTACATTTAAAAAAAAAGTAAAATTGTTTTTTTTCATATTTTTTTTCCTCCGTCTTATTTTGAACAAACTGCTTTGAGTGTAAAACAAACAACATTTATCTACATAAATCAATGTCAATATAAAATATAAATACCATAAATTAAGAGCATCAAACAATTAAGACCGTGATGGTTCAATCGCAATTTTTTGTGATTTTACTGTCAATTTCATCGGTCAAGCTAACGATCAAACTCATTTTTTTTTTGTGTCGTAGAAAGAAAAAAAAATTACATTTTTATTGAAATTAGACATGATACTCAAAGCATTTATAGCCATTTTATGGATGGAATAACCTGTCGAATTGACACAAAATGAATTATTATATCGAAGAAATTTGTATGAAGATTTTCAGCGGCTGTAAGCGATTGCGTGAAATGTTTGTCAAACAGACTTTGAAAATCAACAGACTTTGTACGTTTTTTGTTGGTGATATTTTGGTTTTTGAATCGACATGTTTTGTCAGCCTCACACATTTCAAGCAGGCACAAAATGGTCAACACCAAAATCTTTAAATAAAAAATTCACTCTTTTTAAAAGCAGGAAATTTATATCACTGATAAACAATTGTATTATTATGTATTTTAATGTATCATAAGACATAAATATAAACGTCGAAACTGTGAGTAAATTTGATTCGGTGTTTTTATTGTATCAATTTTTATTGATGTAATCAATGTTTATCGTCGATCCGGAAACAGTTCAACGTAACGTTTTAAAAACCTGACCTAATCGGACCTAACTCAGAATCACCCTGTGACAACCACTTTTTCATTACACAATAAAAATATGGATTCAAACGGACAAAACCAAAATCCGAACTATGTTGTTGGCCTTACAATAAATCTCTTTGAAATCAAATTCTATCGATCTAGTCTTCCAAATAGTCCACAAATGATCCGGCGACTAAATTTATCCGAAATCCTGTCCGAGATTGAACATTTAAAAACATTTAAAAACATTTATTTGTATCAATGTAAGTCATCGGAGAATAAGTGTCAGGAAATGATGAAATGTGATTCTGAGTAGTATCATTTACTATCCCAACAGGCTCAATTTTGATATCAATTGATTTACGAATCGAAAAAAAAATATGATTTCTCATTCAACTCTTGCTTTAGTAACGGGACATGTTTAGTAAACAATGTTTACTCGCATATTCAAGAGTGGTGCGTTTGGCCTCATCGGCTTTTTCACAGGATCAGAGGTTACTGAGTGTAATTGAACACAAAGAATCTACTAGGATTTTGACTTCTGAACATGAGCTATAGCAACATCTGACCCATTGGGAATATTTCAGGCGTAAAGTGTCTTCCAATTTTATTATTTAGTAAGACTTACTCATTCAATTGATACTGTTGATTTTGCCACGATTCCGTTATTCGATCGATAAAGTCTAACCTTACCATTTTCTCAATACTTTGGCCAAACTTTTGTTTCATCTTACCTCATTTACCCCTGAAACATTTGGCGAATAATTTGGTTGTAAAACGAAAAACGCCAAAAATTGTCTTAATGATTTTAAAATCATCTTTATTTATAAAATGTCTATAGGTTTCATTTTCTTCCTTTTATTTTCTCTATAAAAAGTTTTCCTAATTGTTTTTGGAAAGCAATTTGTTTAAATTGGTTTTCCTTTGACATAAATTAAATATCTCTCTCCCTAATGGGGAGTCCCTATCAACGGCACTATGAATCGATTAAAAACCAGAACAATGGTTATAAATACCGTTTCAATTGAAATGATGATTAAAACAAATAAATTTGTGATGAAAAAAAAATTGAAAAAATTAAAAAAAAAAAGAAATTAAAATCATCGATCGATTTGTTGTGCTTAATTATCTAAAAATGTATTTACGAAAACATTGTTCGTAACATGTGTTTCAATGGGATTTATTTGAATGAATGCCAGTTCTGAGCAATTTGACATACACTTGATGCTTAAATAGGTTTCTTCCTTCAGGTAAATTGTAAGCTTTGTTGGTGTACCGAGTTTTTTACGTTGTTTATTTAAATGTTGTAATCTCAATTTGGTGCCCGGTTTCATAGCCGTTGTGTTGTTAATGTAAATTTTTTTCAGTTTTTTTGCATACCGTACAAATGGTACGATATAATCGACTTGATTCACATCAATATATGCTTCTTCAAGATGTAACAATTGTTCGGCCAACTGTTTTGCTTGTTTCATTGATGTTATGTCCATTTTCAGTAATTTTAAGCTTGGAAACAATTCAGCAATGGTTGTGCTTGTGATTCGGCTGCATGAAATTCCTTCAACATTATTCAATGTAATCGATATATTCATCAAACCTCGGAAACTCCCCATCAAATACAACGTTTCAATAGTCTTTTGTTCGCACATCTCACGTAATCGTTCGAATTTATCACGTGTCATTTCATCGAATTTTAAAACAAACACCTTCAGTTTAATATCATAGTTTCGAATGAATGGTAACAATTGTTCGGTGCCATAAACACTTGTTACATTGGAATTTTGTCGAAAAAATGTACTCAATTCGGATGGTACCGTCTTTGGTAAATCCCAATGTAAATGCACCAGCTGTGGATAACGTTGCAATAGCCAGCCATTTGTATGGCCATGCATTTTACATTCAGTGAATGATTTTAACACTAAAAACTTCATATTCGAACAGTATTTCAAGATGTCGCTGATACTGGCCACCGTTGAACAGCGTATAAATTCAATGATTTCGGCTCCATTTATGATGCCATCAATATCGACGGCATGATTCTCCGTTAAATCGTCGGCGGCAAAAAAGCTAATCTTTTTTAATGGTTTCTCTTTGAATTTGGTCGCAACAAATTGAAATAAATTTCGATCAGCACCATAAATAATAATACTTTTAAATTGCTCACTAAAACAATGCACGTACGGTTGATCCGGTGACAATGACACTTTTCCCTTTGATGAACTAATTACCACATGATTTGCTGGATGCTTTCGTCGAAAATAACTGCTGCACACATGATTTAAACGATTGCATGTCATGCCAAGCGATGCTAATGTGCTTAACGGTAACCATTCACATATCTCATCGATACAGTAGTCGTTGAGCTCCAAAAATTCCGTCATCGATTCTAACTGTTCATTTATCGCCAGTCCCTTTGGTTCACATTTCAATTTTCGACTACATCGAGGAGCACGCTGTTTTGTTTTTGGTTTCGATGATTTTGCTTTGGTTGTTTTCATTTTTTTTTCTGGTGTAAATGACATGTTTTTAAACAAAATTCAGTCGATTAGTGAATGATACTTATTACAGAGTTTGTTTTGAAAACGAAAGAAAAAAATCTATTTTTTTTGTGTATTTTATCACAGCGATTGACACCATTTACTATGAAGTTTGCCGAATTGAACACTTCAGAGTTTGTTTAGTCAAGGAATTTCTGGTGTTTTTTTTTTCTCTTGACAAACGAAAATTTCAACGCTCAAACTAAAAGTTTCAATTTTGGCATAAATTATTTTCAAATAGAGCAAACCAAATAAGCGTTGACTTAATTCATTTGAACTGGCTTCAATCAATCTATATAACATTTAAACTTACCACAGCTTTCTTTTTTTCCTTTGTACAAATTCTCAGTTCAGATGCTTCTGTTCAATTTCACTGTTTAACCACTGAATAAATGAAATTCAGCTGAAATTGTTGAAAGTTGTTTTTCTTTCAACTAACAATAAAATTCGATAACAAATGTTCACAAATATGATTTATTCGATTCCATTTTCTGTTCGCACGTTTTATATTTGAAATGTGGAAAAATGTTGAGAGTTTGGAATGAATATTTAATTAGAATAGAAGTAAATCGACGAATGATGTCTTTTGTTGGGAATGCATTTATGTCAAAGTGACATCAACATTTGTGTTAAACTGGTGTGAAGTTGGTGCACAAGTTAATACCGTAGATTGTTGTGCGCGTACATTTGAAATTGCTTCAATGTTATGATGTGATTTAAATTTCAATATGAAATTGATTTTATTCGATACATTTATCGATATTAAAAATGGATGTGAAATTTTCTTTTAATGAACAGGATTTTTTGCTCGTGACTTTACGTACATCGATGAAAAAATAGCATCAACACAAATGAAATGTTTTATCGTTCAAGCAGCTTGATTGTGAAAGTGTTAACCAAACCTTATTCCGTTAAAATTATTTTTGGCCGATGAATTGGAGCAAAATTGATTACAATCGCATAGGATTATAGATCTGATCGTTATTTCCAATGAGGAAATGAACGCAGAACTGATTCTGAGCAATATGCGAAAGAAAAGAGTAAATCTATTTATATGAAGTTATGGAGAAATACAAAAACTGATATATTTGAGGTCTCAACAATGTTCATTGAACATGAACAAGTCTTGCAAAGACTATATTTCAGGCTGGAATTTCTATCTTTAGTGAAATTGATAAAGTTTTGATGACCCAACGATATTGTTGTCTTGTAATGAGGAAAAGAAAAATGAAATGAGCACACATTCAAACGATATAAAAAAAATGATTGAAAGAAAAATTCTACGACAGCGTCCGTCGATATCACTGCACTTGCATATAACTTTTCCGGACGCCACGAATGTGTCAAATATCAATATCCGGCCCTTGATGGAAATCAAAATTCTATACACACTTGGAGAGGGCTTGAGGTCCGCTACAAATTTACTCCATAGATTACTATTCTATCACCAATTATTACTAAGCTATGGGCTCAGGAAAAGGAAGGTAAATTAAAAACAAAATTCCATACCCTCTTTAACGCCCAGAGGGGGAAACGTAAAGGTGTTATTTCCAGAGCGGTGCACTGACGGTGAAATTATTTTTTGACACAAGATGTACATTTTTAACACAAAACGTACGTTTTTGACACAAAATTTACATTTTTGACACAAAACGTACATTTTTGACACAAATTTGTTGACACAAAACGTACATTTTTGACACAAAATTTACATTTTTGACACATAAATTACATTTTTGACACAAAATTTACATTTTTGACACAAAACGTACATTTTTGACACACATTTTTTGACACAAAATTTACATTTTTGACACAAAATTTACATTTTTGACACAAATGTTTCTTTTATATCTTTTGTGAAGAAATTTAGCATTAATGCTATAATTGATGTTTAGATTTTTTTTTTTTATCGAAATTGAACAGAAATAAGTTTTCATTTCTGACTTTTAGAGCTGTTAAAAAATCATTAATTCAAAACGAGTAATGGGGGGGGGGGGAGGGGTACGAGTAATGAAAATCTTTTAATTCATAATTAAAAAAATAGAGGATCGAACGAGCGCGGCGCGAGTGAAGATCCTCTATTTTTTTCCGGTGTAAAAAAAATACTGGATCTTTCTCATTGTGAGGGGAAGGGGGGGGGATATGAGTAATGAAAATCCTTTAATTCATAGATAAAAAAAATAGAGGATCGAACGAGCGCGGCGCGAGTGAAGATCCTCTATTTTTTTCCGGTGTAAAAAAAATAAATACTGGATCCTTTTCATTGTGGGAGGAAAGGGGGGGGGGGAGTACGAGTAATGAAAATCTTTTAATTCATAATTAAAAAAATAGAGGATCGAACGAGCGCGGCGCGAGTGAAGATCCTCTATTTTTTTTCAGTGTAAAAAAAAATGAATACTGAAATATTTTTTTGTGGAGAGATAAGGGTTATAAACATGTCTTAAGCTTGAAATTAAAATTCTCTTCTGTTCTATTTCGATTTTAAAAAAGTATCATGATAAGTATTTAATTGCAATTATAACTTTTTTTTCATAAAAAAAAATCATGTGTGTCAAAAATGTAAATTTTGTGTCAAAAATGTTCGATTTGTGTCAAAAATGTACGTTTTGTGTCAAAAAATTTGTGTCAAAAATGTACGTTTTGTGTCAAAAAATTTGTGTCATAAATGTACGTTTTGTGTCAAAAATGTTCGATTTGTGTCAAAAATGTAAATTTTGTGTCAAAAATGTACGTTTTGTGTCAAAAAATTTGTGTCAAAATTGTACGTTTTGTGTCAAAAATGTACGTTTTGTGTCAAAAATGTACATTTTGTGTCAAAAATCTGTGCGACCTGCACTGACGAGACTACGCGCCCAAACAACGCTATGCAAATCACACGACGTAGCCTACTACGCGCCGTAGCGTGTTTGTATGGTCAGTGCACCGCTCTGGTTATTTCCCAGGACACGATTGGAATCGTTGACGATTTGTGTCCATTGTAATCGTACACACAAAGTATTAAAACAAATCGTCCACGATTCTAATCGTGTCTTTTTGTTATGGTTTGATTCGACCACAAGTTAACAATTATTTTCGCAATCAATTGATTTCATTGCACACAAATGTGCGTACACACAAAGAAGAATTTGAGTGAAAGTATACTCCTACTGGTATTTATGAGGTAATTAGGTAATTGACACGTTTACTCCCCTTTTCTATTTCGTTTACAGTTCCGTTGTCAGTGTTGTGATATATATTACTCACACATTTGCAAAGCTTTCATCGATCTGAGATGCGCGCTCAGTGAATGTTCAGAACTTAAGAGAGAAGTTATGAACCGAAAAAGGGGAAATGTGTTGCATTACACTGACATGGGAGTGAACGAAATAGAAAAGAGAGTAAACGAGCCGATACTGCCACTCAATTTCTCTTTTGTGCATAAGGCACACACATATGTGAAAGAGAAACGATATATATTATTTTCTTATTCGGTCAAATGATTTCGAACAGTTAAAACATTTGGAGACACATTTTGCTGGCAGCAATTTCACCAGCTTACGATATGATTAAAATAAGATTCCTTTCATGATGCCCACAATGCCCACAACGCTCACTCTCGGATGTTCGAAAATTATGTAAACACAGTAGTTTCTTTTATGTTTAAGAATACTGCAAACATGAAAATGAATGTAATCGCATCAGTTTTTTTAAGTCATACAAATGAGTCATTTGAAATGATTGGAACGCTTGCTTGTAATGGCTGATATCAAGCATCCTGATCTACCCAAATAGCTCATTTTCGAATGAAATCATAAAAAAATTTTCCCAATAATATTTTATTGGTGGTCCATTCGCTTCGACTTTTTAACAAAAATTCGTTGAATTCTGAAGCAGTATCAAATAGGAAATTAATTTGAAATCGGATAGAGAAACTACGTAGAGTTGAAAGATTTGAAACAATAATAATCGATGAAAAGATCCAAAGTAAACACAATTGTTTTTAACAAAGCAATGTTGCTTAATCATAATATGAATTTATTTATATATATTTGATAATAATTCAATGTTTAGATTCAATTCCAAATATGTAATTTCTTCTATGAATGATACATGTGCCAAATGTTGTTGTCAGATAAAGCACCCAAAGAGAATGTGTTTAAAGCATATGATTGGTCGCTATTTTTTGCATGCACGGAAGAAAACGTTCAAGGTATAATGCCTATGATGCTTATTTTGAATCAAATACATTTCAAAATATCACTACTTATATCTAAATCAATCCACTTGTTTGTTCAAGTGAAACAATGTTCGAAAACACAAATAAAAATCAGTAAATTTAGAAATGTTTTTCGAATATTTTGAAGATTGATATTAATTTCCATCTGAATGACGTCAATGCAGCACACAAAAATGTTGTATAAAAGGTTCGGAAATCTAGACATAAGTTATCAGATTGTCGATTTCTATCAAAGTAGTCATTTGAAACGAGAAACAATTCAAAATGAAGTTCATTATCGTCGCACTTTTGTTTGCTGCTGTCGCTGTAAACGCTCAATTTGGTATTGATAGTATTATTAAAAATAGTATGGCTATACCTGGAGAAATAATGGGTGGAATGTTTGGCGGAAGTGGTGGTAAAGGTTCAAGTGGTAAAGGCTCAAGTGGTGGCAGTGATGCAGGTCAGTCAGATTCAGGTTTAACCGGTCGTTTGGGAAGCACAGCTAGCGGTGCCACCAGTGGTTTGGGAAGCACAGCTGGCGGTGCCACCAGTGGTTTGGGAAGCACAGTTGGCGGTGCCACCAGTGGTTTGGGAAGCACAGTTGGCGGTGCCACCAAAGGTTTGGGAAGCTCAGTTGACGGTGCCACCAGTGGTTTGGGAAGCACAGCTGGCGATGCCACCAGTGGTTTGGGAAGCACAGCTGGCGGTGCCACCAGTGGTTTGGGAAGCACAGTTGGCGGTGCCACCAGTGGTTTGGGAAGCACAGTTGGCGGTGCAAGCGGTGATGCAGGAAGCCAAGTTGGCGGTTCAACTTCAGGTGTTGGTTCCCAAAGCAAAATAAACGCACAAGTTTGATTACGTTGAAAAACAAGTCTCTACAAAAGGAAAAACTCTAATGCCATGGTAATGAAATGATAACAAACAATAATTAAAACTGAAAGTAAATCTTACAGATAATTTTCCCAGATTCAATAAATGAACATGTAAAAAAAACAAACAATTGACTTTCTTTCAAACATATAAAGAGCTCATTGAAGCTGAAAATCTATATCTGGTCTGTAATATTCATTTCAACAGTAGTACGCAGAGTATTTGCAAGCGTAAGTAAGTTGCGTCGAATGAAGCTAAACTGACGCTGAATCCATACCAACAATGCAACAATGTATATATTTATTATTTATTTATGTTTTAAAGTCTACTTCAATAAGCCAACCGTACAGTAGCTTGGAAAAGTGTGGTCTATGACCCAGGGATTACTATGGGCTGACAATAGCAGCCCATCTGAAAATAGCAGCTGAAAATAGCTGATATCTCAAAAATTTCGACTGAAAATAGCAGATATTTTCCAAATAAAACAATGGATTTTATTGATAGTCACACTGAATCTCTTCGAGCCACAAATTTAAAGATGCATCCCACATGTGGGTCGAAGATTTATTTTCCAAATAAAACAATGGATTCCATTGATAGTCACACGAAATCTCTTCGGGCCACATCTTAAAATTTGTGGCTCGAAGAGATTCAGTGTGACATCAATAAAATCCATTGTTTTATTCGGAAAATATCTGCTATTTTCAGATAGGCTGCTATTGTCAGCCCATAGTAATCCCTGCTATGACCCTCGTTAAAAACCAAGATCTTTTCCTTAGTCAACAGCTTTAGAATAGATTTTACAAATCACAGTTAACTGCCATGAAGCAGCGCGTAATAAAGAAGAATTCGTAAACTAGAAGTGAATTGCAAATAGTTTATCAGCTGAGTACATAGAGAATTTGAATTTAAATTAAAAATAAATTGAATTACATTCGTAATCCCGACTTTTCCGCATTGATATGGAATTTGATTTTTCTCTTGAACAATTTCATTCATCGACCAGTCAGGAGAGAAAGTATTGGTTCTGCCATGAATATGGGCAAAATGTTCAAAACACAAAACATTCTTTGACACAATAAAACAAATTGGCCATCTTCACTTTGCGATTTGAGACTCCTTTCTTGAGATATATTCATATCAAACTTCCATTTTCTAAGAATTTCGTACATTTTCACACGTATTCATATTCCATGATTTTTCGGCATGTAGATACATTTTGTGCATTGTATGAATATTTAAAACTTCAAGCGGACTTAAATACCTTTCAAATGATGCAAACTGCATGAATTTTCATTGGAAAATACGGTCAGGAGAGTCAAAAACGTGAAAATCAGTTTTTGTGTAAAAATGTACTGAAAACCCGACTCACGTGCACTTGAATGCACATATCTCTGGAACGGCTATACCAATATGGCTCAAATTAAATAGGAAACCTCCGGTGACAATACTGTGCAATTTAAGAATCCATTTGTGAGTCATTTTCATTTTTTACAGTTCAATTTTCTGAGAATTTTCTAAAAATTTCGTACATTTTCAGTAGTTTTCACATTCCATGATTTTTCAGCATGAAGAAACAGTTTATGCACTTTTTGAATACATAAAACGTCAAGCGCGCTTGAATACCATTCAAATGACGCAAGCAACAAGAATTTTGATTGAAAAATACGGTCAGGAGAGTCAAAAATGTGAAAATCAGTTTTTTTGTAAAAATGTACTGAAAACCCGACTCACGTGCACTTGAATGCACATATCTCTGGAACGGCTACACCGATATGGCTCAAATTCAATAGGAAACATCCGGTAATAATTTTGAACAAATTTGCTATTGACACTTTAGGATTTGAGACTCCGTTCGAGAGTTATCGTGTTAACATACATACACAGACGACGAAGACGACGACGACGACGCCATTTTGCACCGGAGCTACCAGAACCGAGTATCCAAATAAAAAAAGTGAAAATCAAGTTTTGTTCCCATGGTGAACTGAGACTCTGGTCAAAATTTGAGCCCGATCGGAGTTCATTTACTCAAGCAATGTGGAGTTGAATTTTTGAGGCAAAACCAATACTTTTCCTAAGCACATTTCATGTGCGGAAAAGTAATAAACAAAACAAAAATATATAAATTATGAATTTATAGAAATTCTCAATAAAATTGCAAGCTAAATAGAAAATTGAAAAATTGCAACAAATTAAATGGGCCCTCTGATTAAGTCTCGATTAATTGGAATTCGACCGGAACACCAGATCCATTCGAAAGTATAGTAGTTGTCAGTGGGACAACCATCAATAGTTGTCAGCATCAGAGACTTGAGACTAGAATAAAAAAAGATTGCATGATTTTTTTGCCATCAAAATAAATTGGATAAATATCACCTGGAACGGTGCTTTCTTTTATCAAATGTCGAGTCGGGCAACCTCATGACCAGCTTTCTAAATGTTTCTCTGTCCTTTGTAACATCGACGAAGAGAGCAGTTACGTTGTACAAACGGCATGCTGATCTGAAGAGCGCGTTGTCAGTGCAATCCAGGCGACAGCGTTTCATTTTATTAAATTCTGGACTTCTTGTAAAGTAATTGATCGTTGTAAATGAAAGATGATCTCTTAATACTGGTGAACAAATACGGCCAGAGATAATGTCGTGAATAAAGAAAATTCAAGCATTGATTCGCCTTCTTCTTAAGGTTTGCATATTTAGTTCATCGCAGCGAGTGATGTATGGACGAAGTACGTGCTCATTTGTTTGATCGTTGGCACTGTTGTTGGGATGAATAAATATCACCAATTTCTTTTGAATGCTTTCGATCGTATTTATGTATTTCTCCTGATATGGTGACCAATCTTGGTTTGCGAATTCAAGATTTGATCGCACGAATGTTAGAGCAGTTTGGCTACCTCAATGTTGAATACTTTATAGCACTGTCGTTTCACAAATGCAAGCATTGCGTATGATTTATTGATTACATATTCGACATGTGATGAGAAATTCAACTTGGCGTCAAATTTCACACCTAAATCTCGAATTGAATCAGTCCGCGTCACTAACTCATTATTGATGAAATAGTCTGCATGAATCGATATACGCTTCAGTGAAAACGTCATTACTTTGCATTTCATTGAGTTGACTGATAGCCCCTTTCTGTTACACCAGGGCCGTATTTCACAAACAACGAAGAATATGAGATCTTCTCAAAATTTCCGTCAATAAGGAACAATGTGCGAGAAAGGTACAGACATATATCAAAAGAGAGAGATCAATGTATTGAAAATGAGAAGTTCTCATATATCTTTGTTATAGCTACATAGGTCCTTCAAGAATTTTTGAGAACTTCTCATTTTTCAAAGATTGGTCTCTTTCTTTTTATATATATCTGTCCCTTTCTTGCACATAGCTTCTTATTGAAAAGATTTTTGAGAAGATCTTATATTCTTCGTTGTTTGTGAAATACGGTTAATGAATTTACCCAGTTAATGAATTTGTTTATTGAATTCTGCAGAATGAGTGTGGCATATGGATGGTTTATGATCTGTGCAATTTTTTTGTCATCTGCAAAATTGAAAATTAGCGAGTCCAATAGTTCATTGTCTGAATCATCGAAGAAAATTAGGAAAAGGAGTGGGCCCAACACAGGACCCTGACCCACTGATGATGGAACATTAAAAGCGTTGGATATTGACGATCCCACCCTTACTATATGATAGAAACCATTTTAGAATAGAATTGGCCATTGGGAAATTCGCCATTTTTCGTACTAATAGTAGTTGATTCACCGCGTCGAATGCCTTACTTATATCTGAATAGAACACATCCACCTGCCGTTTCTTATCGAAAGCTTCGTGAACGAAGGATGAGAATTCCAGCAGATTAGTTGTGATGCTTCTGTTAGGTAGAAAACCATGTTGTTTTTTCACGGAGAACGGTAGTTCTCCCAGTGGCGCACCAAAAAATACACTTTTGAGTGCAACACTATAAATACGCGAATTTTTGAACTATGTGTTGCTGACCGATGTAATTCGTGAAATAGGCATTGACGTGTAGCTTAAGACCAAACTAAACGAAAGCCGTTGTCAAAATGAATTTTTGTGGAACCAAAAAATTTTTTGCTTGGGGGACGTATGGGGGTGTTTTTTTCAGATTATATAGCATACCTCCTAGGAGGTAATCTTGACCACTGTCGTTGAGTGATCAATCGATAGTACTCTTCAATACCTTTCCAACGAGTGCTCGAATTTCAAAATCGGTTAACCCGTTCAAAAGTTGTGTACGTTTTCCCGGAAAGGGGGGTATTCCCTGAAAATTGGGTTTGGTATGTTTGTGTGTGTGTGTGTGTGACTTTGTAGTTTGTCTCGATTTCTGTGATGTATAACATTATTTTTAGGGAGTCTGGGGGGCAGTTCAAAACCGTCGAGAACGGCCGAATTTCTTTACTCATAAGAAATTAAGCAGGGGGAGAGTGTCGGGGTGTCGTTTTTTTTCAAAATTGCATAGCTCCCTCCACTAATACACAAGGTAGAAAATCCGCAGATACCGCAAATGAAAGGTATTAAGCTAGGCTTTAATGAGAAAGAAATCTGTAATCGGGTTCGGTCACCACATTGAAAAAACTAAAAAATCGAAAATTGATTTTTTTGGTTTTTCATCATTTTGACCCCCGTAGTCATTGTCGTAAATTCTTAGCGAGGCGTTTTCCGAGCTTGCAATCCAAAATGCGGTTGTGAATAATTTGTATTCCAGTTTAGATTATAGCCATTGTTATTCAAAGATAATGAAAGTGAAAACGTTCGGGACTCGCAACGGCGCCCTCTACTTCACATTCATTGTAATATGGCATGGACAAATTGTTGAATTATTTGAAGACTGTGGAACGACAATATATTTTCACAAGCGCCACGTAAAATGTGATATCAGTCATTTTGTGGGCAGGATCTATTAGTGCGCCACTCTGTTTATACCTCGTTCAGAGGTTTTTCATCTTATTTTTTTGATAGACGAGGGAACACGATGAGTTTTAACTGATTGTATACAATGGTCTCTAACATTTTTGCGAAAATCGATAGCACATTCACGCCACGGTAGTTGTTTACGTCCATTTTGCTACCGCTTTTAAATTTCGGCGTCAAGTCAGCTTCATCTAGTAAATTTGGTACTAAAATCCTTTTCGGCGGGTTTAGATTAGGAATTCGAAGATATAACGTTGAAGTACAGCAATCTAATAAAACAATGAAAACAATGACATAAAAAACATTCGGGAATGTTGAGGCTTTCAATTGCTGCAAATCTTATGATTTTATCTTGAGCGGTTGTTGAGTTACAAGTAAAGGTGTACAACGGACAGGGTGTTGTCCGTGTGCCATTTTTCATTTTGTCCAACTTGAGAAGAAGGACTGACGGACGGACAACATCCTGTCCGTTGTCAACCTTTAGATACAAGCATGAACGTAAAAATTTTCCAATTTGACAACAAAAAATTACAAATTCTAATTTTTGACCCCTTAGGAATGAATTTTAGAGGTCAACCCCTGAGACAAAATTCTTTTGAAACTCAAAATCTACAACTTTGTTCGAGATACCCAGACCAAAATCGGTACGGTTTGCGAGATTTATTCAAGGCAGCAATTTCGAAATTTTTCAATTTTTTATCGAAAAAAATATCAAAATCGAATTTTTTTCGACGTATTTCCCAGTTTTTCACTATTTGCGAAGAATTTAACCATATGAATTCGAAAAAAAACACAGAAAAACAAATTGTTTTGGAATTCTTCAATTTTTTTTTGATCGTAAATGTTGAAAAATTCAACACTGAAGGTACTCAATAAAATGTGGTCATTTTTTTTCCTCCAGAGGTCGAAAATCGTTACTTTGTCTCTTTGAGAGATCAAATGCATACATTTTGTCTCTTTGGAGGATGAAATTTCATTTTTGACAGTGGCTCATAATGTTTGTATATCAACCACAACTTACAACGTCTGTACCCAAATGTCAAATATTGTGTTTATTCTTCCACGGAGACAAAAATCATGCATTTTGTCCTCCAGAAGGACAAAGTGTTTATTTTAGACTTCTTTACTTTTTAAAGGTATGGTTTAGGCCTCAGCTAAGAAAAATCATTGAAATCTTACAGGTTCTTCATCTGCGGTGGGTAACAGAGAAGACTTGTACAGTTGGAGTAGACTAAGTTTATAAGTTCAGCTTTAAGGTTACCAGTAAAGACCGTCAATTTTCCAAATCCTATCTCATAAATAACGAGCATAGCTAGAGCCTTATCAGAATTTTGACTCTTAGTGACACCTGTTTCGCTGAACAGTGTAAGCCACGTTGTACGTCGTTGCTTTGAAATTCAAAGCAATGCACTGAAAAATTTTCGTTGTACAATGTACGAAAAATTTCGTTTATCATACAAAACTATTTGTCATCTTGCACCACGAGACAGTTTTGTACATTTTACAAATGTTGTATCGTACATATTACACATAGAGGAAAATTTGTGGATTGTACGAAATGTACCATTTTTGATTATTGCTAAAAAATGACAATATCTCCCAATTTATTGTAAAACTCTCAAGTAAAACATATCCCAATAAATAAATTTTGGACGTCTAAAGGGGTTTACTTAGGTACCCAACTTTGAATGAAAAATGTTCTATGGGGAGTGACCCAGGGCGCTCCTATCTAAACAAGTTTCATGCAGTACTCTTCAAAACCTATCTGCTCCGAAAATTTGAGCAAGTTCTGTAATGGCGTTTGGTGGTCATTCAAAAACTTCGAGTTCAGGAAAAAATCGAAATTTCGATGTCTGAGGGAGCTTAAGCCTCTATACCGATTGAGCTAAAAATTTGGATTTTCGAGTTTTTCTGAATTCCCAACAACTATTAAATTATGATTTTGAAATCCGTCACTATGCATGTGAATTTTTTTTGATTTCACATGGAATCGTCGATTTACGCTATGCTGTTGTGTTTATGGTAGTCTCCTTCTAGCACATCGAGTTAAATTAAGTTATAAATGAGTGCTGTTGTTATCAAAACGTGAAAACTTCACAAAAAATAACATTTTTAAGATGTCGGTTTGTCAACTTAATATAAAAATATGAGACTTTGCGAAATTGAAATGCCAATTTTTTGACAGTAAAAATGATAAAAAAATTAAAATTTCCATTGAAAGTGGGTATGCTACCCCTCTCAAAATTCACGTGCCACAAAACTAATTGATATTTGAGGAAATTTGGAAAAAGTACCGAATAATTCGCCAATAATTCGATTGTTTTTCCTCACAATATCATTTTCTAAATTCATGTTAATGAATGTTTTTCAACTATCAATAACGAAATTAAGATTTTGTCTTGAATTAATAAATCTATAAATTTAACGAATTTTTTTCAAACAAATTTCGATTTTTATGCAATGAAAAAAATGGCATCATTCAAAAGAAGCAATCATATGTTGTTGCAAATATCCTACGAAACTCTTTTGTAAATAGTACGAACGACTTCTTACAATATACAAATAGAAAATTTTTACGAAGCATTCGTTATATTTACAAAAAACGTTGTATTTGTAGCATAACTATTTTGTGGAATATACAAACATTTTGTACATTTTACTAAATCAATTCGTAAAAGTACATTGGTTCATATTACTTCTCCGCACATGAAATGTGCTCAGGAAAAGTATTGGTTTTGCCTCAAAAATTCAACTCTACATTGCTTGAGTAAATGAACTCCGATCGGGCTCAAATTTTGACCAGAGTCTCAGTTCACCATGGGAACAAATCTTGATTTTCACTTTTTTTATTTGGATACTCGGTTCTGGTAGCTCCGGTGCAAAATGGCGTCGTCGTCGTAGTCTGTACGTTAGCACGATAACTCTCGAACGGAGTCTCAAATCCCAAAGTGTCAAAAGCAAATTTGTTCAGAATTATTACCGGATGTTTCCTATTGAATTTGAGCCATATCGGTATAGCCGTTCCAGAGATATGTGCATTCAAGTGCACGTGAGTCGGGTTTTCAGTACATTTTTACACAAAAACTGATTTTCACATTTTTGACTCTCCTGACCGTATTTTTCAACGAAAATTCATGTTGCTTGCGTCATTCGAATGGTATTCGAGCACGTTTGACGTTTTACGTATTCAAAAAGTGCATAAAATGTTTCTTCATGCTGAAAAATCATGAAATGTGAACACGTGTGAAAATGTACGAAATTCTTAGAAAATCAAAGATTGATATGAATATATCTCAAGAAAGGAGTCTCAAATCGCAAAATTTATTTTGTCACACGATGTTTTGTGTTGAACATTAGCCATATTGCAGAAGCCATCTCCGGCCGACATGAACCATGTCACATACATTGCCCAAATACAGTTCATTGTATGAAAAAAGAACATTTTCCCCGTTTTCGTGACAAAACCAATACTTTTGCTCTGAATATTCGATGATTTCAATTGAACAAGAGAAAAATCAAATTTCATATCAATGCGGAAATGTCAGGATTACGAATGTAATTCAATTTATTTACGACATGATTTTGTATATTGAACAAAATTGTTGTATTTTCTACAAAATATTTATGCTACGAAGCTGTTTTTGTATATTTTACAAATGTCTCGTAACAAGGAAAATGATTTTATATTTTTGACTACGAAAGTTTCGTTCATTCTACTAGTTACAAGACAGTTTTGTAAAAATTTTACAAAACATATTTTTCAGTGTGGTTATTAATTGTATCATCGCCTGATGTTATGCAACAAAAAAATTGATTATCAACTGATTGTAGGCAAAAATCACCCAAATTTATGCAAAATATGAGTTAAGGCTCGAGCTATGATAACACGACTCCAATCGA
Source organism: Aphidoletes aphidimyza (assembly GCA_030463065.1). Taxonomy (NCBI): domain Eukaryota; kingdom Metazoa; phylum Arthropoda; class Insecta; order Diptera; family Cecidomyiidae; genus Aphidoletes; species Aphidoletes aphidimyza. The sequence continues at coordinate 36,817,696 of CM059999.1, forward strand.
TGTATCAATTTTCCTTTATGAATTTCTGTCAATAGTGGTCATTCCATTGCGGAGCGATACTTAACTTATTTTTTAGCAGTCTTATCCTTGGATATGCAAATATTTGGGCCCTTCATTCACTCAACACATTGACGCGATGAAATTCCGAGACTTCTTGATCGAATAACCTGTCTCGAATCGATGTTGTTGCTCTATTTGGCTTCATATTTAGTATGTCGTCAAGATCTTCTTCTCGTTTCCCAAGCTTGTCCTGACTTGTTTTTTGTAAGAATCCAAATAACGCGTGATAAAGAAAGGGGGAAATGACATTCGCACCACATTCAGAAAATGCGATGATTAAGACCAAAAAGTGTTTTTTTTTCAAGATTTTATTCGGTCAAATGTTTTCGAACAAATATACACTTTTCTTATCCGAAATTTCACCAGCATTCAAAATGAGTAAGATATGCTATTTTCTGTTTCGGATTGTTTTTTTACAACTAAGTGATGCCCAATGCCCACTCTCGAATGTTTAAAAATGATGTAAATATTATACTAAATTTCCTAAATAGTAGATTTTTCTTGATAGATACTATTATTTGTTTTGAATATAACAAACATAAAAATGAATGAAATCGAATGAGCTTTTTCAAACTTTTAGTCATAATCAAAATGATTCCAAGTGATAAATCAAGTTGCTGGACAACATTTGCTTCAACTTTATAACAAGTTGAGTTGAACAATAATGAACAATGAACATCAAGTGAGATTGAAACAGTATCAAATAGCGAATGAATTTTGAAATGGATTGAGACGCAGATTTCAAGGACACTTGTCTCAAAAATACGCAGAATTGACAGACTTGAAACAAAAAATCGACGAAACCATTTAAAAACAAAGTAAACACAATTGTGTTTAACAAAGCAATGTTGTTTAATAATAATAATAATTATTATATATTTATTTGCATTAGATAGTTCAATGTTTGGATTCGATCCACGTGTCCATTGGTGTTTGTCAGAAGAACACCACCTAATCTGTGTTCAGAGCATATGATTGGTCGCTATTTGTTTTGCATTCACGGAAAAAAACGCTCAAGGCAATGTTGCTTACTTTTTTAATCAAATATATTTGAAAATATCGTTACTTATATGTAAATTGAGCCACTTGAACAAACAAACGATGCTCGACAACACAAATAAAAATCAGTAAATTCCGGAATGTTTTTCGAATGTTTTGGAAATACTTCTAATCCATTTGCGGAGACGTCAATGTAGCACACAAAAATGTTGTATAAAAGGTTTGGAAATCTGGACCTTAGCTATCAGATTTTCGATTTCTGTCAAAGTAGTCAATTGAAACAAGAAACAATTCAAAATGAAATTCATTATCGTCGCACTTTTGTTTGCTGCTGTCGCTGTCGCTGTAAACGCTCAAGCCCTTAACGACATTGGAGGCATCGTTGACGATTTGCTTAAAAATGTGGGAAAAACAGTTGACGGTACAACCAGTGATTTGGGAAAAACAGTTGACGGTACAACCAGTGATTTGGGAACAACAGTTGACGGTACAACCGGTGATTTGGGAGGAACACTCGGCGGTGCAACCAGTGGTTTGGGAAGCACAGCCAACGGTGCAAGTCAGACAGCTTCAGATGCAACTTCAGGTCTTGGTTTGGACGTGAACGCACAAGTTTGATTACATTAAAAAAAAAACAAATCTTTACCGAAGGAAAACCTTCAATGCCATGGTAATGAAATCACAGCAAACGATAATTGAAACTAAATGTAAATCTTAAGATAATTTTCCCAGATTCAATAAATGAACATGCAAAAAAAACAAACAATCGAATTTCTTTCAAATTTCTGAAGAGCATTCACATTTGCGTTGGGTTGATAACAATTTCAGCCGTTGAATAGACTTTAAAACTATGTAACTGGAAGGGATTTCAAAAAAACTCCTAACGTGTCATTTTCCAGGTGTTCGTGCTTCCGTTTTGTGTTTTATAGGAAAAAATGGAATTAAATTCTTTTGATTAAGAGCAAATATTGCCAAAACGATGAATGAGCAGCAAATTAGCCATCCAAAGGATTATCTATTCCATATGGCGAATATTCTAACGCATTTTGTTTGAGTCTTTGATAAATATGGTTCAATACCAAGCTATGAATCCATATAAAATACATTGCGCCACGGAAGAGATATAGATGGCGCTAAGAGTTCAAAATGTTAGAATATTCTCCATATGATCTATTCGATGAGTGTGCGCTAGGGTGCATAGATTTTTTAAAAAAGGGAGTATCAAAATTGGCGCTCTATAGTACACTTCAATACGAACATTTTTTTGTACTGGGTGAAGTCTGTAAGTTAATTCCTCTCGCGGCGCTGTCAATTTGAAATTTGGATGTTTTAGGGCTGATTTTCATAAAAATTCACTCAAAATCAGTGAATGTATTTTGCTGAGGAATTAGTTGCGCGTCAGCGTTAGCAACTAAGGTTAGCAACTAATATGTAGCGTCAACCGACGCTCGATTATGGTGCGGCAGATATGTAGACGCGTACACTCACACATTCACATTCACATCTTCACCCTACAGCGGCTGCTGTGTACCGCTTAGATCTAACTGGTCTGCATATCTGCCGCATCATAATCGAGCGTCGGTTGACGCTACATATTAGTTGCTAACCTTAGTTGCTAACGCTGACGCGCAACTAATTCCTCAGCAAAATACATTCACTGATTTTGAGTGAATTTTTATGAAAATCAGCCCTAAAACATCCAAATTTCAAATTGACAGCGCCGCGAGAGGAATTAACTTACAGACTTCACCCAGTACAAAAAAATGTTCGTATTGAAGTGTACTATAGAGCGCCAATTTTGATACTCCCTTTTTTAAAAAATCTATGCACCCTAGCGCACACTCATCGAATAGATCATATGGAGAATATTCTAACATTTTGAACTCTTAGCGCCATCTATATCTCTTCCGTGGCGCAATGTATTTTATATGGATTCATAGCTTGGTATTGAACCATATTTATCAAAGACTCAAACAAAATGCGTTAGAATATTCGCCATATGGAATAGATAATCCTTTGGATGGCTAATTTGCTGCTCATTCATCGTTTTGGCAATATTTGCTCTTAATCAAAAGAATTTAATTCCATTTTTTCCTATAAAACACAAAACGGAAGCACGAACACCTGGAAAATGACACGTTAGGAGTTTTTTTGAAATCCCTTCCAGTTACATAGTTTTAAAGTCTATTCAACGGCTGAAATTGTTATCAACCCAACGCAAATGTGAATGCTCTTCAGAAATTTGAAAGAAATTCGATTGTTTGTTTTTTTTGCATGTTCATTTATTGAATCTGGGATAATTATCTTAAGATTTACATTTAGTTTCAATTATCGTTTGCTGTGATTTCATTACCATGGCATTGAAGGTTTTCCTTCGGTAAAGATTTGTTTTTTTTTAATGTAATCAAACTTGTGCGTTCACGTCCAAACCAAGACCTGAAGTTGCATCTGAAGCTGTCTGACTTGCACCGTTGGCTGTGCTTCCCAAACCACTGGTTGCACCGCCGAGTGTTCCTCCCAAATCACCGGTTGTACCGTCAACTGTTGTTCCCAAATCACCGGTTGTACCGTCAACTGTTGTTCCCAAATCACTGGTTGTACCGTCAACTGTTGTTCCCAAATCACTGGTTGTACCGTCAACTGTTTTTCCCAAATCACTGGTTGTACCGTCAACTGTTTTTCCCACATTTTTAAGCAAATCGTCAACGATGCCTCCAATGTCGTTAAGGGCTTGAGCGTTTACAGCGACAGCGACAGCAGCAAACAAAAGTGCGACGATAATGAATTTCATTTTGAATTGTTTCTTGTTTCAATTGACTACTTTGACAGAAATCGAAAATCTGATAGCTAAGGTCCAGATTTCCAAACCTTTTATACAACATTTTTGTGTGCTACATTGACGTCCCCGCAAATGGATTAGAAGTATTTCCAAAACATTCGAAAAACATTCCGGAATTTACTGATTTTTATTTGTGTTGTCGAGCATCGTTTGTTTGTTCAAGTGGCTCAATTTACATATAAGTAACGATATTTTCAAATATATTTGATTAAAAAAGTAAGCAACATTGCCTTGAGCGTTTTTTTCCGTGAATGCAAAACAAATAGCGACCAATCATATGCTCTGAACACAGATTAGGTGGTGTTATTCTGACAAACACCAATGGACACGTGGATCGAATCCAAACATTGAACTATCTAATGCAAATAAATATATAATAATTATTATTATTATTAAACAACATTGCTTTGTTAAACACAATTGTGTTTACTTTGTTTTTAAATGGTTTCGTCGATTTTTTGCTTCAAGTCTGTCAATTCTGCGTATTTTTGAGACAAGTGTCCTTGAAATCTGCGTCTCAATCCATTTCAAAATTCATTCGCTATTTGATACTGTTTCAATCTCACTTGATGTTCATTGTTCATTATTGTTCAACTCAACTTGTTATAAAGTTGAAGCAAATGTTGTCCAGCAACTTGATTTATCACTTGGAATCATTTTGATTATGACTAAAAGTTTGAAAAAGCTCATTCGATTTCATTCATTTTTATGTTTGTTATATTCAAAACAAATAATAGTATCTATCAAGAAAAATCTACTATTTAGGAAATTTAGTATAATATTTACATCATTTTTAAACATTCGAGAGTGGGTATTTGTTCGAAAACATTTGACCGAATAAAATCTTGAAAAAAAAAACACTTTTTGGTCTTAATCATCGCATTTTCTGAATGTGGTGCGAATGTCATTTCCCCCTTTCTTTATCACGCGTTATTTAGATTCTTACAAAAAACAAGTCAGGACAAGCTTGGGAAACGAGAAGAAGATCTTGATGACATACTCAATATGAAGCCAAATAGAGCAACAACATCGATTCGAGACAGGTTATTCGATCAAGAAGTCTCGGAATTTCATCGCGTCAATGTGTTGAGTGAATGAAGGGCCCAAATATTTGCATATCCAAGGATAAGACTGCTAAAAAATAAGTTAAGTATCGCTCCGCAATGGAATGACCACTATTGACAGAAATTCATTAAGGAAAATTGATACATCGATTGGAGTCGTGTTAATTACACAGATGAATCATCATTTTGACTATCAAATCCCTTAGCGCAAGCTTGGTGTAGAGCCACACACAAAGCGGTGGTTAGTACTGTTAAACACTCACTGAGTGTTCACGTCTATGGTGCCATTTGTGAGACGGGATTTGGAAAATTGACGGTCTTCACTAGTAACCTTAAAGCAGAACCTATAAACTTAGTCTACTCTAATTGTACAAGTCTACTCTGTTACCCACCGCAGATAAATTTAATGGAAATGCCTCCACAATCACCAGATTGCAATATGGAAGTGGTTGTGCGCTTCTCAAGGCAAGACTCAAACGTTCCTTCAACGCCAATGTAATCATTTCCCCAAAATTACGCTAAAATTTTGATCCAATTATGCCCGACATTCTAAGTGCGTAATTATTGAAAAACATTTATTACATCCTACAGGTCCAAAGGGGGGTCGCCAATAGATTTTTCACCTTAACTGAAAATTAAGAACATTCTGGTTAGATAAACAAAAACTTTTAAATTATCGCGATTTCATATATGTAGAAAAACATCAAAATTGGTTGGAAAATAAGAGAAATATTGAATTTGGAAGTTGAATAATTGTGGGTGATTTTTAATAGAATGCTATTTACACATAGCTGATTTTTACGGAAAATCACCAACTTCAAAACTCAAAATCTATTTTATTTGAATGAATTCTACTGCATCAGTAACTTACCCCTAGAATGTTTGCTACTACAAAAATCATGCGTGAAGCAAAAAGAGAAGAGAAGTCCACATGCACAGTGCACACTGCCGTCGGTTGCGTGATTCTCTCAGTTTGTTTACTTCTTCTTTTTTGAACTCGGAACCGGTATGTGAGTTGCGGCATGTGATAAACATGCTGGAAAGAGAGCACCGCCGGAGAGAATAAGAATTGTACATGTTGCTGTCAATAATACTGGTTTCCATGCATGCAGTGTGTGTAACAATGCGTGTATAAACTGCATTGGTGCATAATTATGAGCAATTTACAAAGCGAAAATGCTATTTTTATGCATTCAGTCGAGATCTCGAGTGTATTGTGTCGGGTCGATTCGTACAAATGGTAAGTTCAATTTGATTATTTTATCAATTTTACTGTGTAGGTAATGAATAAAAATGCATTGAATGCTTGAATAATTTCATAAAAAGTGTATTTTCATACAGAAAGAACTAAAAAATTGACAACAAATTTCTTTATAAAAAAAAACAACCATAAATGTCATATTTCAGAGGAATCAAGTCACGTTGATGATATGTGCTTTGATGCACTTTGCAAGTGGCTACAACATTTTATTCTTAACGCCATTCAATGGAAAAAGCCACTGGGTTTTAATGGAGCCAATCATCGAGGCGTTATTAGGTCGTCAGCATCAAGTGACCACAATTACGAATTTCAAGTGGAATGGACCAACGCCAGTCAATTATACGGAAATTTTAATCGATCCGCCATTGGATTTTGAGTCATACAGTAAGTTGAATTGGAAATGTTGTGCATTTCAATCGATTCAATTAAATTTGAAATAAAATGAAACAATTCATTTGTTTATATAGAATCTCAGGAGCATATGATGAAATCAGCTGTAAAATCACCATTTTTGAGTGTCTTTGAATATACGGAATTCTGTCAAATATCGGCCGATTTTGCGTTATCAAGTGCCAATGTTCATGCGTTTATGAAACGTACTGATCAAAGATTCGACTTGATTATCAATGAAGAGTTTTTTCATGACAGTTTTTTGATGTTTGCACATAAATTCAAAGCACCCATTGTCACCATAAGTGAGTCATTTGACCAAAATGATTATTGATAAAGTGAAACGGTTTAGATGTTTTATTGATCTATTGCAGGCACATATGGAACATCGGATTTTTTTGACTGGCAAATGGGTCTTCTAACGCCTTGGTCGCATATTCCACATTCATTGCTTGATTTTAGTGATCATATGACCTTCTATCAACGCTTGTACAATGTGGCTCTATCAACACTTGACTCAGTGTTGATTCGCCGATTTTTGCATTTGCCTCGTCAAACATCAGTGGCTCATAAGCACTTTTCTGATGTTGCACCATTGCCATCGCTGGATAGTTTACTGAAGAATATCTCGGTGATAATGGTTTATACACATCGAAGTATTTCATATCCTCGACCAGCCATGCCGGGTCTCATAAATATCGGTGGAGCGCATATCAAACCAACAAAACCATTGCCAAGTGAAATTCAACAATTTTTAGACGAAGCAAGCGATGGTGCGATTTTCTTTAGTTTGGGAACTTTTGTTAAGAGCTCTTCCATGCCCAAACAACAATTGTTGGCGTTTTTAAGTAAGCATCTATTTAAGCACATGCAGAATGCGGAGGCCTTGAGAAAATTTATTTGGATTTACTTTTTCAGATTGTTTTAAGCAGCTAAAACAGCGTGTAATTTGGAAATTTGAAAGTGAATCACTGTCCGATCTGTCATCGAACGTTATGATTCGAAAGTGGCTTCCACAAAATGATATTTTAGCTCATCCAAATGTCGTTTTATTTATAGCCCATGGCGGTGTTTTTGGAACAGTAGAATCTGTTTGGCATGGTGTTCCACTGCTGGTGATACCATTCTTTGGAGATCAACACCGTAACGCGATGCGCGCTACTAGAGCTGGTTATGGAAAATTTTTACCATTTTTCAGCATCACCAATGAAACATTGATGGATTCTGTTCACGAATTACTTACAAATAACTCATATTTACGAAAAGCAAAAGAGATGTCATCAATTTTCAAAGCGAACCTAGTACCACCCATTCAAGAAGCTATTTTTTGGATTGAATACGTTTGTCAATTCTCTGGAGCACCTCATTTGAAGTCCTATGCAACGAATATGTCATTATTTTCGTATTTAATGATCGATATCTTAATTTTGGCTATGATCTCAGTCGGTGGCTTTATTATGATTATTTGGACCATTTGTCGCTGTTTTTGGCCACGAAAAAACACTTTTGATAAGACCAAAAATGAATGAATATTTTTATTATGAAAAGATAAAGCACACCAATTGACATGAAAAGGTCGCTTTCAATTCATTCAAAACTTAGATTTAGAGCGTTTCTTTTGTATTTTTCATCCATTTGAAATAAAATATGTGTCTACCATTTAAATTGTGATTTTTTTTTTACTGAATTTTGAATTTCGGATACAATGAACACAAAAAAAAAGAATGAAGTCCATGTGTGAGTAGCTCATTACAATATAATATTCAATGCTGACTGCAGAAGCTTGCTTTTTGCCACGCTTCAAATAAATATTCATTGCGATAAAAATCAACCGCGAAATCAACGTGTAAAATCATGAAATCACCTTGCAGTAGATCAGGTACATTATTGGGACGATATTCTCACAGTAGAAAGATAAAAGGTTGTGTAGAATATGGGTTCCAGAGAGGGTTTATGAGGTTTATTCAAAATCTAGCGCGTGTCTATGCTTCAAGATTAAGAATCAATTACGTTTCAAATTGTCGAAGAATTGGCCCATATTCTACGACTTAAACCAAGATCAAATGCATAAGCAATGTGTTATATAAACATAGAAATCAACGAAAGAGTCAAACTTCAAACTGCATGCGAGAGTTCACATAGATGGAAAGCCATACCACTGCAATCGATATTCAATACAGTTTAGACACAAGCTACTGCTTGAATTTTCATGGAAAAAAGGTGAAACGTACGTTATTCAAACAATTCCGAAGGAAAAATTGGTTCATTTTGAAAAATTAAGACAACCAAAACCACAGAATATCTTATGGGAATTAGAACGTGTGAATATTACATGTGGATATTTGGAACGCAGTTTAATCATTTGAAGCTCAACTTTGAAATGCTCAAATGTGCATGGAAAAAGAGCACAACGAGGGTCACTTGTTCAATTGTTCGTTATGTACGTCATTTCTTTGAATGAATGCTACTCACACAGCAATTATAAATTCGATAATTATTCACAAAAGAGAATTTTATATCATCTTCTTTATCTTGTTTCAAGAAAAAGTATTGCAATCGATTCAAAAAATAATGAAAATATAGATCTGGATTGTTGCGACTATCGAACAAAAAAAAAATCCGTATACGTCAAGCTTTTGTGAATTGTACAATTTGGTTTGCAGGACCAATTTGAACCGAATCGATAGAAAAATGCCTTGCAGTTTCTTCTCTAGCATAGCTTCCTCTAATTGCTTCTAGTATGCTCTAATTTTTTTCTGCTAATACGGATTCGTGTTCAAAACACTGTATACATCCTAGAGCCTAATATCGATCTAGAAAGAACCAAATGTCACAAATGAAGTATATTCCATTCTGGAAAAACGTCCATATCGATATATTGAGATTATACTGTCAACATTTATTGAAATACAAGAAAATGCTAATAGAGTTGGACAATTACGAGGCATTGCAAAAATTTATTACTTTTCCGCACACCACGTGATGCGTAAAAGTATTGCGATTGGCCCAAATTTTGGAAACCCCAAAAATGAGTTTTCTATAAGTTTGGAACCCATAGGAATGCAGTGGGACCGTTTTTAGCTCATGTTGATGTGGGGCTGTGGCACGTTGTCCGCCGTCCTTTGTCCGCCGTCCTTTGTCCGCCGTCCGTTGTCCGGTGTCACGTTTTTTGTTACCACGATAGCTCAAAAACGACTCCACCGATCGATTTCAAATTTTCACCATTGTTTGGAAATTATTAGACTTAGATCCTATCAAATTTTGAGCAATATTGGTATAGCCGTTTTGGCACGTCATGCTCTCAAGTGAATATACGTTTATTGCCCTAAAAATGCCATTTTTGAACGAAATTACCACAAATAAGCCTACTGATTGTTTTTCGAGAGCCCATTTCACTTTCCTGGGCCAAACTATATTAGTTCTGAGATTCCTTAATACAATCATTCCATATTTGATGTGAAATTTCTCAAATTTGCAGCCAAAATAGACGAAATTCATAAAATTCGTACACGTACGCCATACGCAAAATTATTAATCAATTTGCGCTCAAATCCAATCTTTGACTCGTGGACCACTATCAAAAATGGTTTGCACTTCATAGCACTAAGATTCCATCCAATTTTGAGCAGTATTGTAGTAGTCGTTGAGGCGCATGACTGACTCAAGCGAATGTGGCTATTTTGCTTGAAAATTCAATTTAATATGGAAAGTACCGCGAATATACGTACTAAATGTATTCCGCGGGTCCATTTGACTACCCTGGGACAAACTATAATGGTTTTGAGATTTAAAAATTGAATCATTCCATATTTGTGGTCATAAAATAGATTGGATTCAGAAAATAGGTGGAACCACCAATTTTTGACTCACTGCTCCGAACCCATATAAATTGCTTATTTTGTAGAAAAAATGGTCTAAATGAAATTTGAGGCCGATTAGATGACGTTTTCTTGTGATTTCACTATGTTTACTTTCACATTAAAACTAATTTCACAAAATCACTTGATGGTTAAAAGTGCGGAAAAGTAAGCCTTACGCATGTAAGCCCATTTATTTGGACTTGGAACCGACTTATGTTGAGTTATCATTGCAATGGCCAATGAACTTATGGACATTCTTTCCAATAGCCAAAAATAGAATAGTGGACAACATTCATGTTGCATTAGAAAAATGCATTTCGATTAATGTATTTAAGAAATAATTTTATTATTCATGAAACAAAGTAACTCCTTGCTTCTTCTGCTACATAGTTCAAAGTTTAAATTATTTGAGTCTAAAATAATAATTGCTGAGAACAATATATAATATATTATAGCATTTGAAAAGCGACCTAGCCATGGCAAAGACGTTCTCGTATAAGTGTTCAATTGACATTGCCTTTGATTTCTATAGAAAAAAAAACTTAGTTCAAGAGTACACCGCTTTTCATGTCTATCCCATGGACCTAGCAAATGGTGTCTTCATGTCATTGATTGCATTGCAATATGGTAATACGGTGTAAGCAAGGTATTAGTCAAAGAACACGTCACTAACACATAACAAGCCGACCATCAATACACGTTAGCTAATGTCAAATGCATGTATTGACTTTTGAATGTATTGACTTTGCCTTTGGATTTGTTGTTGCTTTCAGTGGCGCCGCGTGGTGTAATGTTTGGGCAAAACTACAAATTTGGACTAATTCCAATGCATACAATGGTATAGGCCATGTTGTCCCATTGTTTCATTGGGTAAACAACAAGATAATATTACTTCGCCATTAAGTGCCATGCCATAAGTTCCTACTAATAGTCTGAATTCTCATCTATTACTTGTTATTTAATCAATTACTTTTCAAACCAACAAGCAAAGCAACAAGCTCATGTTAACATTTTATCCTAAATATTCTCTCATATTCTCCGATGAGGAAAAATACAAATAATATTCCTCCCGAGGAATAAAATGTGAACCTTCATATTTACTGAGTAGCAACAGTATAATCAATATGAGTAAAAAAGAAACTAATAGCAGGCTAATAGCTACAGTGAAAAGTAATAGCACATAGAAGTCATTAGTACAAACAACAAACTAATTGAATTCAATAGTGATTAATAGTGAGACAAATAAAATAGTTGCTCTTTCTTCAATGTATATCGATTACGAATATGCCATTGGAAATGTAAAAATCGATTATTTAAATTTCACGACTTAACAATTTCAATTTTCAGTGAATTTGTACAATTTCATCAACAATTTCTCCAACCAAATTCTTTGAAAAGGTGAGTTTATAATCTTAAATCATTTTTTGGACTTAGTGATCGTATGTTCTTTTCATTTTCCTATTTAAAATCAAAATTCCATATGCACGACAAATCGAAAATTGTTCAGTTGGGAAATCTAAACAATCGATTTTAACATTTCCAATGGTATATTCGAAATCTGAGGACAGAATAGTATCTCATCATTTTTAACTGGGTAGCGTATCGATGACACAACTCAAAACCGTTAAAAACGAACTACCCGAATTACCCAATTACATTATATTATCTAGTATCTCTGATGCACAATACGATTCACACTAAACGTTGTGTCTCTAAAGCAGTTTTTTTTTTGAATCGCATGAAGGAAAAAAACCATGCCATTTCAATTGACTAGCGTGCGAAGTACCATAAAATATGAAAATCCACCATTTGTAACCTAAAACAGTTCAAAATGTTTGAAAATAACAATATCCAAATCGAATATAATCTGATTCAATTTAGAACAACCTTTTTGAATGTTTGTCGTGTGCACAAAATGTTTCCGAATCCTTCAAAAACAACAGCTCGTTGGGTGTTCATCATGATTGTTGGCAATACACGTTGCATACGTACCGGAAATGAATACCAATCGCATTGCTGATAAATATTAATCTCATCAAATCGACTGGTCATCATTTCACTGGACTCAGAGAACACACAGATTTGAGCAAATGACCAAAATATCAAAAATATAACTTGTATGATTGCCGAAAAGTTTGATGTGTCATTTGCCTAATTCAATCATAAAAGAGATGAAATTAATTTATTGGCAACAGAACAACAAATAATAATTATAATAGAACACTTTACCGATTGAAACATTAAGAGTGTATCACAAATGGTTATGGCCGCCCACAAAAAGTACAATGTGAAAATAGATTCGTAGATGCTGTTAAAGTCATTGACCAATCTGAAAATTGAAGATAAGTTGACATCTCTAGATCAGAAATCATTTTAATCAAGCACAGTGGAGTTGAGTTTTCGTGGCAAAACCATGGTTTTGCACTGCATTGCAACCACTATGCAGAGTGCCGTCGAGAGTCGGGCTCAGATTCTGGATCTAGGTGTTTCAGTCCAGAAGGAGTGAAAAATATGTTTGAACTTCCGAGACCCGATTTTCTTTTCGGACCCAAAACACTCTCTGATCCAGAATTTCAGCGCCAGTCTAAAAAAAAAATGGCCGAATATAGTCCGATTTGCGACCTCTGTGCAAAACTAATACATTTCCTAAGTGTATTCAATATGCGGACTATTTTCGAGTTAGAATTTGATCTCAACTTAACTGTTTTGCAGTGGCATGAAGATGAATGAGTTCTCCAATTTTTTTGTTAAGCTGGATTTCACCTTCTTTTGTGTGATTATAATCATTTAAATCGTCAAATTCTTTTTTAATATCGTTTGCAATCGCCATCATAAAACAACACGTTCCAATCGGAAAGCATACATTACAAATACAGCAAAGTGTAGAAAAATAAACGCATGATATTTGTATAACAATTGCAATTAAATATCCAAACGGTGTTCTCCAATCGAATGGCATCCTTGAAATAAAAACTACTTCTTAATAAACAATTGTTGAACATTTTGTTAAGAGCCCATAGAAAAATATTTGAGGAATTTCAACAACGATCACTTATGCAGCACTGTTGCAGCAGCAGTGACTATATGAGACTATGACATACTTAGTACCAATCAGTAATTTCGGTTCCAAGTGCTCGCACTTGAATTTTGAAGTTGACTTTAAAAATGTGTTTTATTGAAATTTATCACAAAAATGAACATTTATGAAGCAAATTTATGATTTGTTGGTTTTGGGTATGGAAAAATAGACACAATTTTTTTTCAAAGTCGACTTTAATTTTTGAGGTATTGAAATTTATCTCAAAAATAGTAATTTATCGAGCAACATTTTATCTTTTGCCCCAAAAATGTATTCTGCATTGATAAAATGTTGATTTTATGGTTTTTGAAAAAACTGACAAAGAAAATTGAGGTCGACTTTAGCTTTTTAGTCCGCTTTTCCTTGCCCAAAACCAAAAAATCAACATTTTATCATTATAGAATACATTTTTGTTTGCAATAATGAACATTCATTTTTGTGTCAATAAAAAAATAAATGGGCTTACATGCGTAAGGCTTACTTTTCCGCACTTTTAACCATCAAGTGATTTGTAAAATTAGTTTTAATGTGAAAGCAAACGTAGTAAAATTAAAAGAAAACGTCATCCAATCGTTCTCAAATTCTATCTAGACCCTTTTTTCTACAAAATAAGCAATTTATATGGGTTCGGAGCAGTGAGTCAAAAATTGTTGGTTCCACCTATTTTCTGAATCCAATCTATTTTATGACCACAAATATGGAATTATTTCATTTATGAATCTCAGAACCAGTAAAGTTTGTCTCAGAAAAGTGAAATGGGACCGCAGAAGACATTTTCTAGGCTTATTTGCGGTACTTTCCACATAAAAATTGAATTTTCAAGCAAAAAGCCACATTTACTTGAGGCGAACGTGAGCCGCAACGACTACTTCGATATTGCTCAAAATTGAATGGAATCTTTGTGCTATGAAGTTCAAACCTTTAGTAATAGTGGTCCAGGAGTCAACGATTAGATTTGAGCGCAAATTGATTAACAATCTTGCGTATGTCGTACGTGTACTAATTTAATGAATTTCGTCTATTTTGGCTGCAAATTTGAGAAATTTCACATCAAATATGGAATGATTGTATTTAGGAATCTCAGAACTAATATAGTTTGGCCTAGAAAAGTCATATGGGCTCGCGGAAAATATTTAGTAGGCTTATTTCAGGTAATTTCGTTCAAAAATGGCATTTTCAGGGCAATAAACGTATATTCACTTGAGAGCATGGTGCGCCAAAACGGCTATACCAATATTGCTCAAAATTTGATAGGATCTAAGTCTAATAATTTCCAAACAATGGTGAAAATTTGAAATCGATCGGTGGAGTCGTTTTTGAGCTATCGTGGTAACAAAAAACGTGACAACGGACGGCGGACAAAGGACGGCGGACAACGTGCCACAGCCCCACATCAACATGAGCCAAAAACGGTTCCACCGCAGTCCTATGGGTTCCAAACTGATAGAAAACTCATTTTTGGGGTTTCCAAAATTTTGGCCAATCGCAATAATTTTACGCATCACGTGGTGTGCGGAAAAAAAAATACAGTCGACTTTAAAATTTAAGTCCGAGCACTTGGAACCGGCATAAAGGCCAGAGAATCTATTCAAATATTTGTTTTTTTTTTTCGCTCTGTGTGATTAACAATGAATACGAATAATACAATACCAGTAAGGGTACGGTAAACGAAATGCATCTCTATCCAAATCGGTAGCAAAGTATTGAAAATAGCTCCAGATGAGGTAAGGTACTGTTACGCTTGAAATGGTCACATTTTTGAGGGCATAACAGGCGATTTTCGACCATTTTTCATTGAATGTGTTTGCTTGCTGATAAATTGCTTTCGATGCTGGTTTATCCCATCCTATATAATACAATTCACAAATCGTAAATGTTATGCTAATTCTAAAGTGGAGTTAATCGAAATCAAACTTACGTGTTTGTATTAATTGTTCAAAACTATCGATCAATCCATATATTTTGGTTCTTTGCCGAATGAAAACCGTGAGATTACAAAGAAGTAAGGCAGCTGATGAACATAGAAAAACACAGTCCGAGTATTCTTGAAATGTTTGAGCTTCACAAAAAAAATAGATTGCCGATGAAATCATGGCATTTCCGATGAAAAAGTATGGCACAACATTCCAACCAAATGAATGAAATCGATTTGAATTTGGTGCATTGGCAGCCGATTGCGAATTTGACACAGCTCTTTTCGATTTCTCACGAACAATTGCAAAGCTAAGCTCTTTTTGATACGTTTGAAAAATATTCATCGTTTAAATTACAAATTAAACGTTTAACAATTTTGATTAATCGTTGATCGTACACCTTGTCAGTTTGATTTCGGTTGAAGAACTAAAACTATTCGACTTTAAAGTAACATTCAGACAACTGTATACTGTCATTTATATTTGGAATACTCAAGGATAACTGCAATAGACGTCAGCAATTCTACAAGGACGCATTTGTGTCTTGTTGACGATATTATACACCTTGACTATATGACGACGTGTATGTTGAGTTGTCATTGCAATTGACAATTTTTTCCAATAGCCAAAAGTAGAGTAGTGGACACTGGACAACATTATTGTTGGATAAATGCACAAAATTCGCATTTGTTTCGATTTGTCTGTATCACGAAGAATTGAAGTGCATTCAGTGGCTCGCACCTCAATATGCAATTTTTTAATTGTCACACAGTATGAACCGGTGGGAAAAAATACTTATTTCATAAGTAAATCGCGACTATCTAGTTTGATAGTCAAGAAAAAGATGTACCCAATATTGGTACTTTTAAATGCGCTTTAGGTGACTCTTTGTATGTGCGTGTGAAAGGTATCAAGATAAGCTTTCAAATAAGCCTAAGTTCAACTTACTAAGTTGAGTGAAATCTTCCACCTAGTTAACTCACCACATAGGAAAAAATCGAAAAAAACATGAATGTAAAAATTGCAGTTCGTGCGTTGAAAAGTTAAAGAAGACGACATGTCGGAAGTTCACTTTATTCGTAATTTACCAACAACATTTGATTCGAAATCTATAACATAAGTTGATTTTGCAAAAGTATATCTGAATCCTGAAGATATAAGTATCATCTGCTGCTATCGAGTATCCGCTGTAATTAGATTCCAGATTCTCAGTTCCAACTACGTGCCTTACCTTTAGAAACTGCCAGAACAAATCAAAGCATCTTCTAAAACAATAACTTTCTAAAGAAACGTTTGAATTTGGGTCTCACGGTCTATTTTCGTAATATCCATGGTCATTGGTAACTTGACATTTATCCCATCATTCAAGATGCAGGAGGTTGACTTTCTTTGAAAAATTTGAATAAATGAAAAAAAAACCACTTTGCTTTTTGCTTTTTGCGTTCGCATATTCAATTATTTAGATTGGGATATCGCAGTTCCATATGTGAAAATCAAAATTTCGTGAACAAACATTCACAAAATTGTCACATGAAATAGCCTCATCTGTCTCACATGGGAAAATTACTCTGAATTTGCATTCGAGCATTAGAATACAAGATGAAGAACAGAAAAGATCAAATATGAGAACTTAAAAGTGTTCATTGTTGACGAAAATCCATTTTCTTCAGTTCCGAATTCTCTAGATTTCTGTGATTAATAAAAAAAAAAGTAGTAAATAAGTAAATGGATTTAGCAGACGCGTTAGTTACTGGTCAGCATTCGTATCTGCCCTTGTGGAAAAAAATGATTGCCAGCCAGACGACTGGTGGACGTATACAGTCATTTGATTAGGAACATTGGACGTCTGAAATCATTTTTCAATCGATTTTTATGTACTTCAGGGGGGTTCAGTCGACTAACAATCGATTGGAAAAGGATTGAAAAATCATATGCCGCAACAAAACCAAAATCAAACGATTCCCAATCAGTTTTAGTCGTTTCTGGTCCCAAATTGACCGTTTGTTAGCTTTAATAATTATAATATGAAGCGTCAACTCGAACTTGATGCAGCAGAACAGCGAGTATAAGTATACTCACACATTCACATCTACACTCTACGGCGATCAGTGTGTACCGCTCAGATTCAACTGCTGTGGCTCTCTTCCACACCACACTCGAGCGTCCATTGACGCTTTATTTTAGCGCTAACAGACAGATTCTGATATTGATCAGTATCTAACGCGTTTGTAAAATATCATAGAAATCTAGAAAATTCAGTACTGAATAAAGTGGATTTTCGTCCAAAATGAACACCTTTGAGTTCTCATATTTGATCTTTTCTGTTCTTTATCTTGAATTCAAGTGTTCGAATGTAAATTCAGAATAATTTTCCCATGTGAGACAGATGAGACTATTCCATGTGACATTTTTGTGAATGTTTTTTTCACGAAATTTCGTTTTTGACATGTGGACAACGATATCCCAATCTAAATAATTGAATATGCGGACGCAAAAAGCAAAAAGCAAAGAGCATTTTTTTTTTCATTTATTCAAATTTGTCAAAGAAGAAGGTTAACCTCGGATTTGTTTGTATTCTTTGCTATAATTATTTCTTAGAATCATCAAAGGAAAAAATGAACTTGACTCAACCAAATGAAAAAACGTTCACCGTTTGAATCAGTCATTCGTTCATTTTTTCCAAGACATTTTTCATTGTTCGATATGTTCCTTTAGCAATTTTTAAATTTTAAATTGTATGCACATGCACATTGTACACTAATTAGAACAAGGAATTTGTATATAAAGGCCAACCTCAAGCTCAAACACTTCAGTTGAAATTTGTCTTGAAAACTAAAAGTTTCAAATATTCAGAAAAAAAAGTAAAAAAGAAATAGATATTCGATGGCGAAATTAAAAGTACTCGAACCTAGGGGGTTTTAACTTAAAATATAAATACATATAAACATCTATAAACGTCTATAAACCGAAAATATGACGTATATTTTCCAAAATCAACCAGGAATATAGGGCATATATTTAAATATGCGGCAGCCATTTTGAAAAAATAAAAAAATATAATCGTGTATATTGACAAATAATGCGTATAAACACTCAAAATACGTGAATATTATACAAAACTCTTGAATATCGCATATTTTTCCCTCGATAAATATACATAAATGCCCCTAGACTCGAACTAAATCAGGCCATTCTGACACGGCTTGGCAATTATTCGAATCGTTTAACCGAACCCACGAATGATTTTTTCAAATCATTTGCTGCCTACTATTTTATACTCATCGCTTTGGTCGATATCATTTTAAATGCAGCATTTATCATCGAGAATTGGCCAGACAATGATAAAGTATTTGACGCATTTTTGATGATTATTTCTGCATTACAAAGTGGTGGAATGTACGTAAGCCTTGGATTGAACATGAAAAAGGTGAAAATTGTTCATCTTGAATTACAACGAATGGTTGATGAAGGTAATTTGTATGACATCAAATAGAAATTTCAACTGGATTTGATTTTCAACTCAACTAAATAGCCTTCTTCCATCTTTGGATTGGTAAATTTTAAGTTTCCAGGTTGGTTGCGCTAAATTTTTAAAATGTCATGAAATTCGATTTTCAATCTTTTTTTTTCGGCCAAATTGAGTTCGAAATCGCTTTTTCAAATAAAAAAAAAACAGTAAAAATTCCATTTCATTTAGTAATGTCTTAACTTAAGAACCGCAAAAACGATCCCTCTCACATCTATTTATTCCTTTCGCAAATCACATTCAATGAAAATAGTTTAAAATTTCCAGTTAAAACAGCCACTGGAACGCCCGTATTCGACATTTATTGGAACATTGAGAAAAAGTGTCAAAAATACACAAAAATCATATCAACGTACATTTTTATGAATCAACAAATATTTGTGGCCGCTTTTTTCAATGCCTTTTATGAATCTGTTGATTGGAAATTATGAGACAAGCACATGGATTCTACCATATGATGTAACCGTACCGTTCGATACCAAACCGATTTGGAAATGCTTCATTTTATGGTCAATTCAATTTCAAATTGGTTCGATTTTCAAATGCGTTTACTTGTGAAAGCTATCGAACGCAATAACAGAGAGAACAATCCAAAAATGTATCAGAAAAGGTATCAACAAATTGTTAAACAATTTTCTAAAGCCGTGAATATTCATGCTAAACTGTTTGAGTGAGTGGACAAATCAAGATCAGCATAATCACAAAGAACCAACATTTACATTGAATTCTTGTATTTCAATAGAATTTTCAACCAGATGGCGGATATAAAAAGCTTATCAATTATTTCACTTTTAACTCCCAACGTCTTGTTGACTGCTTTCAATATGGAGAATGTTGAACATGTAAGTATCCCAAATTGACCACATGTTTGAATTTCAATCAAATAAAATTTTTTGGTTTTTTTTCCATAGCAACCCTGGGACATAACAATGATCTTCTTTCACATTCTCTGCATAATCTGTTCATGTTTTTGGCCGTTTATTTATTGTTACTATGCCACTCAAAACACCGCTAGAATTTCATCAATTGGACGTAAAGCATCCGAATCAAATTGGATTGACTGCCCAAGATTACAGTATAAACACTGATTCATAGTCACATAGATTTTCAATGCTAAAATGCAAACACTGGCTTCAAAATGGAAGTAAGATTAATATGAATAGATTACGTATATTTAGAGAAGTAAAGCTTTACAAAGGCCTTATCGATATTATTTCTGTTATGTTTTACTCAAATGTCTTTAGTTTAGTTATCATTTAGCAAATAAAATTGGATTTTCTTTGATTTTACTTCTCCACACCCAAAGTGTTTAAAGAGTATTGGAGTCGGTTAAGAAAACCAAGTCATGTGACATTAGAAAATGGTTTTTATTGATTTTATTTTCGTTAGTAATTACTTAACTTGACTTAAGTTAACAATAATTTCCACCCGATTCGGTCCATAATTTCACCAATTTCATTTCCAAGTTTCAGCGTTCCATTTTGTCAAATGTCAAAATCCACTGAAATTACTCTGACATTTCGATTGTGAAATTCCGCAAATCATTCTATTTTTGGTTAAAATTCACCGAACACGACTTTGTCATGCAAATAATTATTATTCTTAACGGGAATTTCAAAGTAATTAAATCGTTCTATTTGCACCGTAAATCTGAAAAAGAAATCATTGTGACCAATCATGGGGGTGAAGTCAATGCATTTTTATATGGAGAAATATTCCGAAATAAGCGCCGTCTATTAATTCAAAGTTGAAGCTCAATCTGGTCACTTTTGTGACCAAATAGCTCAATTTGGTTACTTTTGTTACCGAATAGCTAAATTTGGTCACTTTTGTTACCAAATATCCTTTCATATTGTTTGTCACTTATAAATTACATTTCTTAGGTGGAAATGTTAAGATGTAACGTATATGTGACGAACCATTATGAAACACATCAAATGATCTTTTACACAAAAGCAAATCGTAATAGATCATGCTTAGATTAAATCTTCAATTTTTTACGATTTTTCTTTACTCAAAAGTTGCCATATTATTATGATTTGGTTAAGCAAAACTATTGTCACTTATACATCACATTTTGAGATTTGATCCTGATAAACATAAAGAATCCGTGATAAATCGACAATTTTGATAAATATCAATTCTAAGCATGATCTATTATAAGTTGTTTTTGTATAAAAGATCATTTCATGTTAATTATTATGGTTTGTCACTTATACACTACAACTTTAAACCAGCATGCAAAGCAATGCAAAGAATAACGTTCAACCGAATAAGATTATTTTTTCAACTTCATATGCGAAAATAATAATTGAATTTTGTTAATATCATAACCAGTGTTCGGTAAAGATATAGATACAAGATAAGATACCAGATAAGATACCAGATAAGATACTATCTGTATCTCATCTAGATGCTTACCTAAAAAGACAGTATCTTACCTAGATACTATAAAAAATGACTATATCTTTGCATAAAATCTAAGATATTCTTAAGATACTTATTTGTTTGAAGAAAATGCGATTTTTTGCTTCATTGAATATGTCAGATATATTAAAAATTTATAATTATTTCAATTTGTCGAACATTGTTTGCATTATATGTAACATGAATTGAAGCAAGTATCTGAAAAAAATCTTAGATTTTCTTTAGATAGTATCTAATCTATAGTGTTTTTTTAGATAAGATATGGTATCTTATCTAGATACTTATTTAGAAGAAAGCAAAAAATCTTATCTTATCTAGATACTATACTTTTCGACATTACCGAACACTGATCATAACTCATTTTTTAGGAAAACTCAAGAAAGATTCGAATAAAAAAATAACGTTTTTTCAATTCAGACACTTTGTTATGTGGTTCCTTTTGTAACCAAATAGCAATCTGGTTACTTTTGCAACCATATAAGAATCTGGTTACTTTTGTGACCAAATAAAAGCAATTTTGGTCACTTTTGTGACCACATTGTTATCTGGTTACAAAAGTGACCAGAGTTTCCCATTTGAATTGTAGAGGATACTTATTTCGGAAAAAAATTCCTTGATTTCGCCCCCATGTGACCAATTAATACTGTCCGGATAATTGTATACACTTGAAGTAAAAGTTCATTGATTTTATCAATTGAACTCAAATCACAGCAATGGAACAACGACCGGCGATTTTCAAACTAAACTTGGATTGTTTTGACCATGTTTTCGATGATTTGGCGCTGGAAGATTTGGGCCGATTCAGTCAAACTTGCAAGGCAATGAAATGAGCCGTCGGCGAATATTATCAAACGAATTATGGGATAATCAAAAAACCAGCTAGACTCGCAGAAGAATATTTGTATTTGGAAGATGAAACAATGGGTTATTTATTGATGCATTTGTAAATGAGAACAGGAGTGTTGTGAAACGGAATTTGAGTAAAAAAGTTACGGAAGTTACGATTCTTCAATCCAAATTCACCAAACCTCAACTGCATCGTCTTGAATTCATACTGAACAACGCTGAAGTTTCGAATATTGCTTGTGGCAAGATGAGCGAATCATTCTATGAAACAGTTCCCAGTATGTGCAACAGTTTAAAACGTCTTCACATGCGCGATTTTGAATGTGTCAATGCTGCTCGAACTCAAATACAAGATGGAAACAAATGGCTTCTTCGCGAGTATCCAACACTACAGCATTTGGAATGGACACAGTCCGAAACGCATATCTACAAAATCAACGAAATTGAAGCATTTTTCGAGCGCAATCCAAATGTGCGCAGCTTCGCAACAGACGCCTATTGCCTCTGGGGAAGTAGCCGCTTAATCATCGAGTCTGGTGTAAAACTCGATGATCTAACCATTGAATTCAATCAAGATTTGTACAGAAAAATTCCAAAAACAATTAAAGACGGCTGCATTCTACTAAATGAACTCTACGAGAAAGGTGTTTATGAGCGGCTTCACTTGAAATTCATAAATTATTTGAATGTTCCTTTTGATCAACAGTATATTCAAGAGGCCATTGATCAAATCATTCCAATAAATGCTGTAAGAAGCATAAGCTTTCAATCATTCAATTTAAATTTATCGAAGCTGGTGAATCTAGTTGAGCTGAGAATTGGATACTTTGGTAGTGGAGCAATGCAAGATGTTAATGTGATGGCGAGAAACCTCGTGAATCTCGAAAGACTTGACATGAATTATGGGTATTTCAGAGAAGTACTACCATTCATTTACCATTCGGTGAAATTGAAGAAGCTGAAGCTCTGCTGGTTTGGTGATAGAAATGTAGCAGTTCTTGATCTAGCGAATATGAACAAGCGACGTGAACAGTAGGGTGTATCAATTTCGATTTTCGTTTGAAATCAAAAATGGAGGGGTGGCACCAGTTAGTACTAGTCAAAACAAGATTTTTTTGTTTGTGGACCATATGCAAAAATTTATTTCCTACAGGGGAGGAGCTCGTTTGAAAAAAATGTGTCAAAATAGCTGTTTTTCCACAAAAAATGTAAGAAAAGTCATTCAAAATATAATTATTGATATTAACATTTACTTTATTCTTAATTTTCGGATCACAATCAATGATTTTTATGTTACTCAAGACATTTTCCTGGTTTAGTTTGAAATTTTTATTATGGAACAAGTGAAGAATGGCCGAAAAAGTGACCTTTTTCCCAAATTGTGCCTACAAATATGTCCGATATATCATTTTATATATGCCATAATGAAGTAAATCGACCCAATTGCTCTCGTAGATAAAATATACAGAAAGATCAATGGTGAAAATCTCCCCTAACTCGACTCTTGTGGAAAAATCCACGAGAAAAAAGCCAAAATATCGCTTTTTTCACATATTCTGCAACAAACATGTCGCTTAAAGTTTTTCAAATTTGGTGGAAATGGTCTTAATCGACGCGGTTTAATGTGTAGAAGGAGCGAAATGTCAATGTATAATGGAAAAATAGTTCAAAGTTGCTTGGCAGGGCCATAGAACCAACATGTGAACAAAATTTAAAAAAAAACTTTTTTCCTGGGCATCCTAGAGGTGTGACTCTCAGTAGAAAAATGTAGCCGGGGAAAAATCAGTGCGATTCCATGTAAAAAACATCAAAATTGGTTGGGAAATAAGAGAGATATTGCATTTTGAAGTTGACCATTTTTGGCGATTTTTCGTCGAAAATTTTTTCATCAAAAATTTGAAAAAAAAATGGTGAAAAAATCGCCAAAATGGGTCAACTTCAAAATGCAATATCTCTCTTATTTCCCAACCAATTTTGATGTTTTTTACATGGAATCGCACTGATTTTTCCCCGGCTACATTTTTCTACTGAGAGTCACACCTCTAGGATGCCCAGGAAAAAAGTTTTTTTTAAATTTTGTTCACATGTTGGTTCTATGGCCCTGCTAATCAACTTTGAACTATTTTTCCATTATACATTGACATTTCGCTCCTTCTACACATTAAACCGCGTCGATTAAGACCATTTCCACCAAATTTGAAAAACTTTAAGCGACATGTTTGTTGCAGAATATGTGAAAAAAGCGATATTTTGGCTTTTTTCTCGTGGATTTTTCCACAAGAGTCGAGTTAGGGGAGATTTTCACCATTGATCTTTCTGTATATTTTATCTACGAGAGCAATTGGGTCGATTTACTTCATTATGGCATATATAAAATGATATATCGGACATATTTGTAGGCACAATTTGGGAAAAAGGTCACTTTTTCGGCCATTCTTCACTTGTTCCATAATAAAAATTTCAAACTAAACCAGGAAAATGTCTTGAGTAACATAAAAATCATCAATTGTGATCCGAAAATTAAGAATTAAGTAAATGTAAATATCAATAATTATATTTTGAATGACTTTTCTTACATTTTTTGTGGAAAAACAGCTATTTTGAAACATTTTTTTCAAACGAGCTCCTCCCCTGTAGGAAATAAAATTTTGCATATGGTCCACAAACAAAAAAATCTTGTTTTGACTAGTACTAACTGGTGCCACCCCTCCATTTTTGATTTCAAACGAAAATCGAAATTGATACACCCTAGTGAACAGCTGTTGGAAGCCAGCAATGTTACGATTTTCATCAAAGAAAAGGTCTATTTGGCCACCAAATGGGCATCAACATTGACAGACTTTCGTTTGATTGAAATGAGACGGAGCACAGCGCATCGATGGGGCCATCATTTTGGACCATTTAACTGAATTTTAAATATTTCAGCTCACATATTGAATATCTCTTTATAAAACAAAATTACTCGCCTTTAGATAAACTGTTTTTGATGAATTAATGAACTTTGATATGAAGAATGCATTTTTTAATTGAATAAAATTCCGATTTTCAATAAAAGATAAAAACTCACCTTTTCGTTGAGATTATTGATATTATCATCATAATAACTCTTTTAATAGCAAACAAATTTTCAAAGGTAAAAAGTGACGGGTGTTAAATGTTCAGTTAAAAATTCATGACTTTGATATTAAATAACGTAATTGTTGTCTGTTTGGAGTCCAAACTTTGGACGCACTTCGATGTGAATCTGCTGCTGACGGAAAATGATCGATGATTTGCGATTCTTCTTCGCCCTTTTTACAGATTAATTGAGATGCTCAAAACAAATCACACCAAATTCAGAAGGAAAGATACGAACATCAATATGTGACAATACATTTGAAATCTAGGTTTTCAATGAGTTTTTTAATATTTCGATTTCATTAGTTTTTTTTTTAGCACCATAGCAGCATTTCAAATCTTCTCATGCCAATTAAATGAGTCATAATGACTGACATCAAATTTTGTGTGACTTTTTCAAAACATCACTCTCCGAACCAAACACGGGAAATGTTACTAATCTTCCAGATATTACCTCAATGCACTCTCAGGAGTTGAATAAATAATCTCATTTTGGTAAATTGTGGCATAGCTGAGGTAAATGGTCTTTAAAGTCGTCTAAATGGCATGCGTACATGTGACCCTTTTTCAAGTCATCCGACCAACGCATTCGGAAGCCATAATCTTTCTCAAGCTGTGCTTTAGGGATCTTATGTCTACAAAACGTATAATCTCTGTCAATTTCCTCCAGCGTTGCGTATGGATTGTTCACACCTACAAACACAACTGATGGCAAACCTTCTACGATGACAATTTTATAGAAGATCTTTGGCACTCGAATTCGCCCATCTGGTGATAAGGAAATTGGTGTTGGATTTCCATTTACATCGTTTAGCTCAAGAGTACCATAAACACCAGTGCGAACTCTGGCTGTTACTTGGTTTTCATTGACGAAATCTCTCAATCTCTGAAGAAAATTGATGTTTCATTTGATTAATAAACAGTTTCATTGAAAGCTTATTGAGATTCAGTTTGTAGTAAAATTGAAATTTACCAATTCTGTGATATTCCAGTTAGCTCCATTGAATGATTGAAACTGTGGATTGATGTTTAAATAGTGGTTGGTCGCGTTCTTATGTGTGTTGAACTGATAATCCGAATACGAAGCCCCGTGACCAGCTGATATAAATAAATTGTCCTCTTGCGATATCAATTGGTTGCCAAGGTCATCGGATTGTAAAATCGATGCTATTGTTTTCTGTTGAGACGTTTGACCGTATAACTTGTTCAAACTCAGTCCTACAAATATAAATGCAATTTATTTGTTTCTGTTTCCCCTCGATCTCCCGACAGTTTGCAAAACAAACAGTTTCCGAACAATTTTATTGGGACGATCAGGAATAATGATTCCGCAGGTGATCCCCGCGGAGAAACCCGCATTCAAGATTACAATAAAAATTTGGAAAACTCCTTTTTTCGGGAATTTGAAGGGACACTGAATTGGTTCTGTTTGATTTTCATGCACATTAAATTACCTTTGAAGTAATCTCCTTGAAATTTGTTTGAACGACCGGCCGTTTTTTGAGGGAATTTAACTTCTGGAGTTAGAATGTGATCAACCCAGTGTGTTTGGCACGTTTCACATTCATGACAAACAGACATCAATCCCATAAACCCTCTGTGCGTTTCAAATCCAATCTCATGAATCGTTCCACCAGTTTCTGTGCAGTTGATATTTGTCTGCTGTACAATCGACATTATCTTCTCTCTACACGACAAACATTCCCAATCAATCACACCATCGTTGACTTTGAATTGACCATCATTACAATGAACTGTAACCACATTGCCGGTGTACGGTTGTTCAAATCCACTTGAGCAAAACAATTCAATTGATTCACCGTCAGCTACCTTAATTTCACCATTCTGAGTAGTTATCAATTGTTCGGTTTTTGGGTTCAAATATAACGGCTGCTTTTTATCTATATTCAAATCATTTATATGAACTGAACAACCTGTAGGTTGAATCATAAAAAACAATTCAATCTCTCAAATGGTAAATGATAATCATTGAGTTAAATACTCAAATAATTTGAATAAAAAAAAACTAATTGAATATAATAATACTCACCACCGCGTTCTTGAATTGATAAATTTAGGTGTTTTTTCTTCTTCTGATGATGATCAGAAGTAACAGACAATTGCCTTGTCAAGGCCAAAAATATGATGATGATAATAGAAACTAACAATACAATGACTAACAACGTCCAGAAGATTCCAATCCACATTTTCATCTGATTCACTCATTATTCAAGTCTGGATACATCTGGGACATTTATCACATTCTACTGAAAACAGCGACGAATTTAATGGAAAAAGGAAAGATGATCACTAACAATAAGTAAAAAGTGTCTCACTTATTTAAATGACTCTTCTTATACTGATGCAAAAGGCAAATTTAGTTTAGCTAACGTCTACGGAATATTTCATTCTATTCGTCAGGCGAATTCTCTAACTGAAATTGAATTGGAATTATGTCAAGAAAAGGCTACTTATACTTTGAATTTCACAAACAAAACATCTCAGCAATATTCAAATGACATATTCATAAACTTACATATAACGATGATATTGCCTGTATAATGTGAATGCTCGGTGTACATGTTGTTTCGTTTTGTTCTAAAAATCTAGGCATGTCAAAGTGCCCCGAAACCTAAGCCTTACCAAGTTCCCGTATTGAACAATGAACATTCCCAATTAAGAAGATCATCACGATATTAACTGTCGTGTGTCAGAAATAATATTTCTTTTCCACTGGAAAAATTCTTTTCCAAACAATTCAAAAAATCCACCACAATCTTCAACTAAATTACGCCGTAACACAAAATTTGAATATCTATTGAAACAAAATAAAACACCGAGCGCTTTTATCCACTTGTTTTTCTTGTCTTCAATTTGAATATTTAAGATCAATCTTATAAGTTGTGTATACACATCGAAGTAAACAGCTAATGATTCCAATGGTAAGTTTAATTTGATAGTAAAAAGACAATTGTTGTTATGATTTACCATGCGATATATCATAGAAGAGATGTTAATGAGCTCGATTGATCAAGATAATACCCAAATAAAAGAAGATAAAATGAGCTAATCCATAAGATTTTATTGGCTTAGCTACAACATTTTGGAATATAGTCGTACAACTAAAATCTTAAATGTTAATTTTTACGGTAATCGTGTTAATTTTGTTGATTTTCCATAGTTCATTAATTCGTTTCCATATCTTGTGAGTCCTGTGGCTCTTGTGGCTCTTCTGGATTTTGCTGAGCTTGAATAGCCTCTTCGTTCTTCTTTTCAAATTTGTTAACTTCGAATTTGCTGACATCAGCACCAAGCAACCGAAGAAGATGAACCGAATCATTTAAATCGATATAAGCTCGAATCGATTTGGCTCCCTTCCAACCAACAACATTCAATTCAAATCCAGTTTCATCGGCATAAATCAAAAGACAGCTGCCCGATTCCATTTGCTTCAAACGTTCCAGTGTTTTTTCGCTCAATTTATCCAATTCCACCGGTTTATTTGCATCAGTGCATTCCAACAATGAAATTAAATCCATTTTATTCACATGAATGCGTCTTGGTTCACCGATCACATTGCTCATTGTGTCCAATCCTTCATTTGTCATACGAAATTCACATTGCATATTACGATGGTCACACCGTGCAAACACTTTGACACCCGTGTTAATAATTTTCACATTTTGTTCATTTGCTTGTACAAATTGTTTAACTGCGTCGGAACAAAAGTAAATATTCTTCTTTTTACCGGTCAATGACCGAGTCAACAATTGTGTTGGTTTAAATGATTCCAATTTACTACCATCGATCGCATAAAATGATTTAATTTGCTCCCAAACCGGTTCATTTTCATCGAAAAATACAAATGGATCCTCTTTGAAACCACGAATAAATGAGCGACGTGGTTTTTTACGTTGTGGTGCATCAGAATTGGACTTTTCTGGATCGTCGGGATTTTCTGAGTTTACATCAACTGTTTTATCAGCATCAACATTTGACTCTTTAGCGACACGTTCCCATGGTAAATTTCGTTTTTTTGTAAGAGCAGCCACAAAAAATCCACCAGTATTTTGAAAATGTGGTAAAATTCTTAAGCATTTATTCAATGAAAATTGTGATGCGTCTTCTTTTGATGGTGGAAACATCTGTGGACGAATCACTGTACGATATTCATCTGGAACCTCATCAAATGTTTTATAAAATTGCGTACAATTTTTGTCACATAATTCCCAATAATCCATTCCAGGTGCATATTTTAAACCGGGAACAAGATAAGAAGCATCTACTATTTCCAAAGCTCCTTCACTATCTTTCACCAGACGATGCAATACGGCTTCATTTTCAACGGGATTTAATGAACATGTTGAATACACCAAGCGACCCCCAATTTCTAAGAGCTCAGCTCCACGTCGCACAACACGATATTGAACACCGTGTAAATTTAATGCATGTCCCAAATGCCATTTTCTCCAAATGTCCTATTTTAATGAGAGTAAACGGTTAATTTGAGAAATTTATAATAAATTTGAAATTTAAAAAAATGTTGAAATTTACCGGATTTTTTCGCATGGTTCCATCACCGCTGCATGGAACATCGCATAAAATACGATCGAATTTCAAGTCTTTGTCGTCAATTGTTCGGAATCTTGGCATACAGGTGCTGTCTTGGTTGATGACCATAAAACAAGGTGAATTTAATCGTTTGGCTTGATGAACCAACATGTAACATCTGGCGTTATCGACCTACGTAGGTAAAAGTACAATTTTTATTGTTGTTGCATAAATACTCAAACATATTGTGAGAGAAAAAAAAACTGCAATGAATGATTGGAACTTACATCATTGGCGATAACAAATCCAGATGGAATTGAACCATGGTCTGAACCATGAAGTGTTTCAATAAGTTGTGCTGTCTTTGAACCGGGTGCAGCGCACATATCCAACACCTTGTGATGAGATTGAACATCAAGTACCAACGGTGGAATCATCGATACAGCCTCTTGACGGCTTATACTTCCAGTTGCCGTTTCGGCAATTAAAAAATTGTGCAATTTATAGCAACTTTCCAAGCGTCGGATGTGTCGCCGAGTGAAATCCAATTGCCATGCCAAATTGTTTGGATACCATGGCAAACAGAATGGTTTTTGTGGATTTTCAATTGGACCCTCAGCTTCGGCAACGTACTTACTGAAAAATTCATTTTGTATAATTTCAAGTAATTTTTGTGTGGTACTTCGGCAACCACTGATACGAAATGTTGTTGGTAAATCGGTTTGAAGTGTTTTTATAAATTCATCCCAATCGGTTTCGGGGCACACTTTCATATGCCGATAATAATTCACAAATTTCTCATTTTCCTTAACAATGTCCTGATATGCGGCTGGACGTTCGGTTTTTGGTGTATCTGCACCTTGTTTGCGTTCACGTCGTTTTTGGGCAAACTTATTTGCTTTATATTTACGTCCCATTTTTGTTTTTAATTTTACCACTGATTGTTACTTTTACCCGGTCGATATAAATTACGCTCAAAACACGTGTAAACTAGCAATATTCAGGAATATGACATTTCAAACGTCATGTGTCATATCGATGGAGACGCTTCCGAACACCTCTTTGTGGCACTCAGTGCAAGTATAAACATTTGAACATTTTTTGCTTTCAGAAATTGTATTTTTACACCGAATTTCGAAAAAATCGTATTTTATGCTGTTTATTTTTCAATATTAATGACAACTCTTTGGATTCATTGGAAAAAATGTCGAAGAAAAATATATCGAGAATATATTCAAATTGAAGAATGCCCAGCTTCACCAATATAATAACGTGATGAAAATCAATCGAATCCCTATTTATTATTTTATTGATTTGGAAGCTTCTCTGTAGTTTTTTCGTTGAAAATTACAGTTCAGAAAATGGAAAAAATATGATTTTTTTTGCTCTTCATATTTAAATGTTCAATTTGATTTGATTTTATCGGTTTTGTTTTTTAAATTAAACTGATTGAATCTATCAAAGTGAATAAAAGAGTAATGAGCACAAGAGAGCAAGAGAACAAGAGAGCAAGAGAAATCTACGGAGTGACAGTATTGTTGCGCTGTTTGACAGATAAAATGTCATAATAACACCGGCAACTGTTTGATATTTGTTTGTTATTCAGAGTTTAAATCGAAATACATTTTTGGTGAATGCGGTAAGTGTTTAAATTAATGGGATTTGGAACGAAAAGCAAGAGACAAATTATTGTTGCAGCAGAATTTCCTGAAAATTAAAGATAATTCCGAAAACTAAAAAAAATCAAACAATTCGACGTAATTTATTATCGAACATTGCACCATTTCGTCATATCAATTGACACATTAGATCTTTTTTTAGCTAAAAAAAACCTATAAACATAGAATTTCAATGAAGTTTAATTTGAAATGTGTATTGTCAAATTTGGAATTGTCTTAAATGTAGAATTATTTAGTGTGATTTATGTTTTGAAACAGAATGGCATTAAATGAATTCAGCTGCCAAAGTAATTTGTCCCATCACCAAAAGTCATTAGAATTTGAAACGATTTTTTAAATTTATGTGCTTTAAATCTGAATTTCAGTCGGCAGATGAACCTAGAGTCGTCACTATGGCAATGCCCACCAGAAGTATTAAAAAAGAACGTCAAAATGCCGAATTCTCTGAACCAAGTACTGAAACTATTGAACCAGATTTGAAATCTGAAGATAATATCATCGAAGTTGATGATCAAATTTTCATGCAAAATTCATCCGTCACTCATCGCAATGAACCGCCTCAGATCGATCTTGGCTTGGAATTTAATAATGAAAACACAGAAATTGATGTAAATTCAGAGGCTATCGTTTCAGATGTGATTGTTAAAGAAGAGCCCAAATTCTACGATTCAGTTGGTGCCATTTATAAAACAGAAGATCATCTCTCATCATTAGTACAAAACACAATGGCATTAAAATCAGTATTAGCATCCGACGAACTAAAGTGTCCACAATGTCCGGCAACATTTCAATATAAAAGAGTTTTGACTCAACACATAATTGGGCATAAAGTCAATAAACGGTTTGAATGCAGTACCTGTTTTCGGAAATTTGCCACTGAGGAGCGTTTGAAAATTCATGAACGAATTCATACGAATGAAAAACCATTTGAATGTTCGTTGTGCCATAAAACATTCGTTCAAAAACACTCATTGATTCTGCATGGAAGGCTTCACACGGGTGAAAAACCATATCGTTGTGATCAGTGTGGAATGGGATTTCGAGTGTCACGGCAATTGATTTCGCATGCTAAATCGCATACAATTGGCAAAAGTTCAAAAGTTTCATTTAATCGAAAGGTGAATCCATCAAAACTGCAAATTGAAATTCGAACACATGAATGCTATTTGTGCCGTTTTCGATGCTACAAAAAGGATTTAAGATTGCACATAAAGAAAGAACATACTAGACAAAAGATATACGAATGTTGCGTGTGTTCGAAACAGTTTACAGCAAAGAAAGTTCTATCGATGCATATGCAAACACATTCAAACAAATATCAATATAAATGCGAAATTTGTGATCGGAAATTTTTACGCAAAGATGGCCTGGCCATTAGGGTGTATCAAATTCGATTTTCGTTTGGAATCAAAAATGGAGGGGTGGCACCAGTTAGTACTAGTCAAAACAAGATTTTTTTGTTTGTGGACCATATGCAAAATTTTATTTCCTACAGGGGAGGAGCTCGTTTGAAAAAAATGTTTCAAAAAAGCTGTTTTTCCACAAAAAAGTCATTCAAAATATAATTATTGATATTTACATTTACTTTATTCTTAATTTTCGGATCACAATTAATGATTTTTATGTTACTCAAGACATTTTCCTGGTTTAGTTTGAAATTTTTATTATGGAACAAGTGAAGAATGGCCGAAAAAAGTGACCTTTTTCCCAAATTGTGCCTACAAATATGTCCGATATATCATTTTATATATGCCATAATGAAGTAAATCGACCCAATTGCTCTCGTAGATAAAATATACAGAAAGATCAATGGTGATAATCACCCCTAACTCGACTCTTTTGGGAAAATCCACGAGAAAAAAGCCAAAATATCGCTTTTTTCACATATTCTCCAACAAACATGTCGCTAAAAGTTTATCAAATTTGGTGAAAATGGTCTTAATCGACGCGGTTTAATGTGTAGAAGGAGCGAAATGTCAATGTATAATGGAAAAATAATTCAAATTTGCTTGGCAGGGCCATAGAACCAAAATGTCAACTAAATTTAAAAAAAAACTTTTTTCATGGGCATCCTAGAGGTGTGACTCTTAGTAGAAAAATGTAGCCAGGGAAAAATCAGTGCGATTCCATATAAAGAACATCAAAATTGGTTGGAAAATAAGAGAGATATTGCATTTTGAAGTTGACCCATTTTGGCGATTTTTCGTCGAAAATTTTTTCATCAAAAATTTAAAAAAAATAAATTGAATTACATTCGTAATCCTGACTTTTCCGCATTGATTTTTCTCTTGAACAATTTCATTCATCGAACAGTCAGGAGAGAAAGTATTGGTTCTGCCATGAAAATGGGCAAAATGTTCAAAACACAAGACATTCTGTGACACAATAAAACAAATTGGCCATCTTCACTTTGCGATTTGAGACTCCTTTCTTGAGATATATTCATATCAAACTTACATTTTCTAAGAATTTCGTACATTTTCACACGTATTCATATTCCATGATTTTTCGGCATGAAGATACATTTTATGCATTGTATGAATATGTAAAACTTCAAACGGACTTAAATACCTTTCAAATGATGCAAACTGCATGAATTTTCATTGGAAAATACGGTCAGGAGAGTAAAAAAAGTGAAAATCAGTTTTTGTGTAAAAATGTACTGAAAACCCGACTCACGTGCACTTGAATGCACATATCTCTGGAACGGCTACACCGATATGGCTCAAATTAAATAGAAAACCTCCGGTGACAATACTGTGCAATTTAAGAATCCATTTGTGAGTCATTTTCATTTTTTACAATTCAATTTTCTGAGAATTTTCTAAAAATTTCGTACATTTTCACACGTGTTCACATTTCATGATTTTTCGGCATGAAGAAACATTTTATGCACTTTTTGAATACGTAAAACATCAAGCGCGCTTGAATACCATTCAAATGACGCAAGCAACATGAATTTTCATTGAAAAATACGGTCAGGAGAGTAAAAAAAGTGAAAATCAGTTTTTGTGTAAAAATGTACTGAAAACCCGACTCACGTGCACTTGAATGCACATATCTCTGGAACGGCTACACCGATATGGCTCAAATTCAATAGGAAACATCCGGTAATAATTCTGAACAAATTTGCTTTTGACACTTTAGGATTTGAGACTCCGTTCGAGAGTTATCGTGCTAACGTACAGACTACGACGACGACGACGACGACGACGACGACGACGCCATTTTGCACCGGAGCTACCAGAACCGAGTATCCAAATAAAAAAAGTGCAAATCAAGATTTGTTCCCATGGTGAACTGAGACTCTGGTCAAAATTTGAGCCCGATCGGAGTTCATTTACTCAAGCAATGTGGAGTTGAATTTTTGAGGCAAAACCAATACTTTTCCTAAGCACATTTCATGTGCGGAAAAGTAAAATGGTGAAAAAATCGCCAAAATGGGTCAACTTCAAAATGCAATATCTCTCTTATTTTCCAACCAATTTTGATGTTCTTTATATGGAATCGCACTGATTTTTCCCTGGCTACATTTTTCTAAGAGTCACACCTCTAGGATGCCCATGAAAAAAGTTTTTTTTAAAATTTAGTTGACATTTTGGTTCTATGGCCCTGCCAAGCAAATTTGAATTATTTTTCCATTATACATTGACATTTCACTCCTTCTACACATTAAACCGCGTCGATTAAGACCATTTCCATCAAATTTGAAAAACTTTAAGCGACATGTTTGTTGGAGAATATGTGAAAAAAGCGATATTTTGGCTTTTTTCTCGTGGATTTTCCCACAAGAGTCGAGTTGAGGGTGATTTTCACCATTGATCTTTCTGTATATTTTATCTACGAGAGCAATTGGGTCGATTTACTTCATTATGGCATATATAAAATGATATATCGGACATATTTGTAGGCACAATTTGGGAAAAAGGTCACTTTTTTCGGCCATTCTTCACTTGTTCCATAATAAAAATTTCAAACTAAACCAGGAAAATGTCTTGAGTAACATAAAAATCATTAATTGTGATCCGAAAATTAAGAATAAAGTAAATGTAAATATCAATAATTATATTTTGAATGACTTTTCTTACATTTTTTGGGGAAAAACAGCTATTTTGAAACATTTTTTTCAAACGAGCTCCTCCCCTGTAGGAAATAAAATTTTGCATATGGTCCACAAACAAAAAAATCTTGTTTTGACTAGTACTAACTGGTGCCACCCCTCCATTTTTGATTCTAAACGAAAATCGAAATTGATACACCCTACTGGCCATACACCTTGACACGCATACAACCGTATTCCAGTGTAAATTTTGTCCAAAGAAACTCTCAACGAAGCATATCCTTACGGCTCACCTTAAAACACACACCGGAATCAAACCATACGAATGTGAAGTTTGCAAAAAAACATTCCATAAACGAAGTGACATGATACGACATAGCCGAATTCATACCGGAGAACGTCCATTCAAATGTGATGTTTGCCAACGAACATTTACACGCAATCACATGCTTTCGGAACATAAGCAAAGCGCTCATATGTAGTGAAACAATATTTTCAAATCGAAATGATCAACTCCATACCAATTTTGTACAATCACATTTAATAAATAAACATTCATTGGATATTATAGGTTTCTGACATTGTTCTATAGAATAATAAACAAAACGGAACATTTTCCATCTGCTTGATGATAATCACTTTTGGTTTATTATTTTTTTTTCA
The DNA here is from genome assembly GCA_030463065.1 of Aphidoletes aphidimyza. Classification (NCBI taxonomy): domain Eukaryota; kingdom Metazoa; phylum Arthropoda; class Insecta; order Diptera; family Cecidomyiidae; genus Aphidoletes; species Aphidoletes aphidimyza. The sequence goes on from CM059999.1 coordinate 36,854,030, forward strand.
GTTATTTACATTTTGTACAAATTTCTCTCATCGAAAATCAACATACAAAATCCCATCTCTATCATAGAGACTCTATGTACCAAACCCAGTGTGCTGACTGCACATCTGAACACTGAACATATTTACATTCTTTAAATCTTGGCACAGACCGATGTGACGAGTGATGACGTTATGGCGCAATGAGATTCACAACGTGCTCGGTTTTTGTTTGATATTCTAAAAATAAATTCAGCGAATGTTTGTGTATTTTGGAGAGCTTCAGTCTTCGATATGTTATTTTTTCTTCATATTTAAAAATAGACAGATGCTGTGGGACTATCATTTATTTTAAATCAATCAATCGCATTATATTATCTATTCAAATTTCACATTTTTATTGAATCATATAAATTTAATTTACATTGTTTCTGTATTGTGACATTGTTTCATTAGAACTTCTAACTTAAAAGCAAAAAAAAAATCACATTTCAAAGTCACACACTGGAAATTGAAACAAATCGATCATTTGTTATGTATTTGAGAAGCTGTGACTATCCTAATAGCTGCTTATAAGACATAAAGATCTTTTGAGAATAATTTTATTTCCCAATTTTCCGGAGCAATTCACCACGGAATCGTCGAAAATCATGATCCCCTTCGATTTCATTCAGACATTCTATTTTCAATCGTTTAAGATTATCATCGAGTTGTTCTCGATTAAAACCATCTTCTGTTCGCTTTTCCCAGGCATCGGTAATTTTACGCTCCCATAATTCTGATGGACACACTTCCAGCAATTTTTCCAAATAGTCTTCATGTGGATTCAAATCGTTTAAAATGCATTCACAATATTCATAGCATTCCAACAATATTAAAGCGTTTGATTTATCACTTCGATGTCCAAGTTGTAAAAATGTTTTCAGCAATTGTTTACTTTTGTCATTTTGGGCGATTCCTTTGGCATCCATCATTGCATATCGTTCAATTTCTTCGAATGTAAGCTGTGAACAACCGCAAAAGCACCGTAAAATTCGAAAATCTTTTTGCAGTGGCCGAGATTCGGACTGTGGGTTCTGTTTTCCTTTTGATTCATTTTGTCCATCCGGTTTGCCCTTTGATGCACATGAACCCATTCTGAAATTGTCATCAAAATCTGGCCGCAAATTTTGATTTTGATAGTGCCGATGATGAACACGGTGATTCTGGTTTTCACGACGATTCGCAATGTTTTTGATAATTTTTCAATTCGATTTTGTGTGTGTTTTTTTTTAGAATTGTCTTAATTTCTTTTTTTTGTTGTTCAATTTAATCAAAAACCTGTTTGTGACTTCTACACATTCATTTTTTATAAATCGATGATTCAACGCACAAAACTATTCTACGCGGTTTTCTATTCGCTGAATTGTTCGGATGTGAATTTTCACTCGATTCTGTTACTTTATAACAATTGAAATTGGGCGAAAGGTTTGAAGTTGACGCTTCAACTTCACACTTAACATATGACTGAGCCAGTCGAATTGACAGATGGGGATGGATGAGTAAAAGAGAGCACGAGAATGACAGTTTTGACAACCAATGTGTTTATCAATTGACTATGCCACACAAATGTAAACAAACGGCAGATTCTTGAGTTTTTTTTGTTATTTAGAAGCGGATTTTGGTGAGAAAACGTGAGTATTTTAACTTGAAAAGTGCTTTGAAAAACGGCAACTCATCTTAAAATTGAAATTTTTGATGTGAAGGATTGTTTCTCGATTGAAAATACCAGAATTCACAATATTTACAGATGATTCGGCCAAAAAGAACCAAAATGAACCATCCAAAAGGTGAAAATCACGGATATTCCGATGAAAGCATTAAAATCGAATTAAAATCGGAAATCAACATCATTGAAATCGATGACCAGGTTTTTATGCAGAACATTGACGGCGACCAGGATTCGGAGCTGGTGAATGGATGCCAAAGTTCAATATTGGACAAAACAAATGAAAGTGATCAATTGAATGACAGAATTGTGATTACGGATGAAATTGTAAAAGAGGAACCAGAATTCTATGATTCAGTTGCGGCACAAAATCTTGCATTGCCGCAGGAATCGGAGATTTTAATGTCTATTCAAGTGCATTTACCAGCGAAAGTGACCAAAATCAAACCAAAAATCAAGAAAAAACCCAAAATCAAGAGCATCGAGCAACGAATGTACGAATGTTACATTTGTAAACATCAAATTCGTACTGAAGATTCCTTAAAACTCCACTATTTGCTGCACACCAAACCAACATCCTATGATTGTGGACAATGTTCAGCTAAATTCAAACGAAAGTGGCATTACATTCGGCATATAAACGAACATGGCAAAGTCAAACATTTCAAATGCAATTATTGTCATAAAAAATTTGATGATTCAAAGCGTCTCGAGTACCATGAGCGAGTTCACACGAATAAAAAGCCATTTGAGTGTGTTGTGTGCCATAAAACGTTCAATAACAAAGTCTCGATGATGTTGCACGACCGAATTCACACGGGTGAAAAACCATTCAGCTGCGGTCAGTGTAATGCCCAATTTAGATTGAAACAACAATTGGATCATCATATCAAAAGTCATATCGATGGAACATTTCAAGCGAATGCAAAGTTTCAGCATAAGAGAACCGTTCAACCAACAGTACCAATGGAATCTCTTTTAGACCATTCATCTAAATTATGGACCTATGAATGCTACCTGTGCCAATTTGTCGGTTACCGAAATCATGTGAAAATCCACATGAAAACTGAACACACCAACGATAGATTGTTTGAGTGTAAAATTTGTTTGAAAAAATTTGTAGCATCACATTCCATAGATTTACATATGAAAATTCATTCAACAAAATATCCGTATGAATGTGAATTTTGTGGAAAAAAATGTGCACGTAAAGATGGTTTGCAGAGACATTTAAGGACACATACTGGCAATACTCCATTTGAATGTAAAATTTGTGGACGAAAATTTTCCACAAAATATGCATATGACACTCATGTTCGCAGACACAACGGATTCAAACCGTTTGAGTGTGAATTTTGTGCGAAAAATTTTGTCACCAAAAGTGCTTTGGTTCGGCACAGTCGAACACATACCGGTGAACGACCATTTATATGCAATATTTGCAAAATGTCGTTTACACGCAACTATATTCTCACCGAACACAAGCAAAATATTCATGGACCGTAATGTTTTAGCTAGACTATGAAACATTGTATGGAACCATTTTTGGATCGGGCTTCGGAATCGCGGCCCGATTGAGAATACTGGTATAGACTACATTTTATATTTGAGACTTTTGACGATGTATATTTTTCTGTATTTTATTAATAAACTTCAATAAGAGCCTTGGTTGCACTCCAAAAATTATTTGATTTCGCCTTTTTTTTATGGACAATTGCATGTCGGTTTGAAAGGTTCAAGGAAGGGATATTTTTTTGTATGAGAATACACTATTCAGACAGCCTCACTGAGGCCTCAGCATCCAAAAAGATGTAATATACAGAAATCTGAATTCATTTTGGTATATTTGATGAAAATGCTTGCTTTTGCCTGCTGTTTGGTATGTCCTGGGTTTTGAATGTTAACTTTAACATTTCTAAGATAAAGATCATTTTATTTGGACATATTTTTGAATATAAAGGTGGCAACGGACACGGACAAGGATGGACAGACAAATAAATTATTCTCATATCCTCGTTTTGAAATCTCCTTACGACTTATCTGCAAATGATTTTGATAGTGCCGATGGTGAGCACGGTAATTCGGGGTCGTGAACGACGTTTCGCAATGTTCTAGTTCATTTTTCAGTTCGATTTCTTATTTTATAAAATCATCTTATTTTTTTTCTTTTGTTGTTCAATTTGATTAGAAAAATATTCGTGATTTCTATACATTCATTTTTATAATCGAGGATTCAGACACAAACTATCATTCGCGGTTTTCTATTTGCTGCAATTTTCTCATGTTTCACACAATTCGTTTACCTTATAAAAATCGAAATTTGACGACAGATTTGAAGTTGGCGCTTCAACCTCACACTTCACATATAACTGAGAAAGTCGACTCATTTTGAAAGTGATGTGACATCTTCACTACAAATCGGCGAATATTTCGAATGGGCTTGCTTATGCAGAATTATCGGTATTATAAACACATGCTGTTAAAGGCCACTCAACGACTGGTAGTCTCACTAATTACAGTTGAAGTTTTGACACATTGCAATGTATAGTTATTTAGTAACTTCAACCTCAACAACATCCACACATCCTCAACCTCAACCTCAACCTTATCCTCCTCCTCATACTCCTCCTCATCCTCATCCTCAACAAACAGTAGCTTTTTTTATATAAAAGAATACATTTACATTCTCCACCACCACATTTTATTATATTTGTACCTATTGTACGGTGAACTATTTCATTTGATTCGGTGTGTGCGTTAGAACTACACCGATCAACGCCATACATCGACTGTTGGTTGCACTAATACCAATCAAAATTAAGAAAAAATTGACACATTGCTGCGTATAGTTATGGTGTCCTCCTTAACCTTACCCTCATCCTCTGCCTCAACCTCAACCTAACTTGTCATGTTTGTATGACAGACTGCACTGCACAGAATTATAGTTGAAAAATCACCGCATCGATTGGTTGTTCTTTGTGAAGCAAAATGTCGCACGAATGCTGCATTTGTTTGAAAAAATTCACTCGAAAAGATAATTTAAAGCGCCACATGAACACCGTACACGACGGTATGTTGAAAAATGGTGCAAATTGTGTACAAACAATTCATCCATCGAATCTTCAAAGCTGTGCTCAATCACAAATTCAAAATCCATCGGTTGATTCGACCATTCGTTCAAATGTTCTTGTTTCTAAAACATACAACATCCAATTAAACGTGAAATTTATAAAACTTTGCGATGGTACACGGTATTTCATTTACAAACCGGTGCAAGTTGGCGATATTGTTCTCCATCTTCAGCCAAAAGGTGTTCCCTATGGTAAGTTTGTTATTGTGGCCATAAAAATAATAAAAACTGGATTTTCAATTCTCCTAAAATTGATACATTCGAACGTTTTGATTGAAAGTCTGTTCATTTTACAGAAAGTGGCCGGATTTCGTCTACCACATGCTATGTGAAGATTAAAAGTGGATATACAGACTCCACAAATTCCGCTAAAAACGCAATGGACGTATCGGAATGTGATGGTAATATCGATACAATAGGCTATTGTCAAAAGCTGTTTGTATGGAATAATTCATTTTATTCAATTTGTTTCGAATAGATAATGTGGTCACAACAACTGGCAATTTATATTCCGAACATGAACTTCAAAACAAGGTCAATGAATTGGAATCAACCACAGAAATTGAAGCATCTGGTGATGACGACCAGATTTCTTCGCAAGAAGCACAAGATCAATGAATTCAACCCAATGAAAGAGTTCGAAATCATTAAAACAAATTAATGGGCACACTGTTTAACATCGAAGTGTTTTATGAAACTAATTTTATTGTGAAAATAAAAATTGGAATAAAATGACTTAAAAACTTTATCCAATCAGCCTAAAATTCTGTCTGATCCAGATAGTCTGGACAAACAATTTTCCCGTCAATTCACCTGCTGTTGATTTTTGCTTGCTTTTATTACCACAAATATGACATTTTATTGTATTGAAGAGTTCCATGATCATCAATTAATCATAATTTGACCCAGGATGCTGTTTAACCTGATTTCGCGAAAGAACATGTGGTGAGGTAAGTTACCTCACTGAGGTTATTGTGGTACTTTGAATATAATAAATTGAATTTTCAAGCAAAAAATCGATATTCACTTGGAACTAACGCTCGCCAAAGTGGCTACTAGGCTCAAACATTTGATGGAATTTTAGTGTCATGAATTCCAAGCTATCTATGACCAAAGACATATTTTGTAGTGGTAATTGATTCAAAGATTAGATTTGAGTTCAATTCGATTTTGCCAGTACAGCAACAAAAATTATTTAACGATTGGTCATAGTTGATTGAATATTGAGAATCTCGATTCGAGATACTCGCTCCTAGACAAATATCATTGTCAACAAATCGGCTATAAAGAGAACAAAATGGTTTGTGTTTTTTATTTAACTTTCTACAAAATAATTTACATTTCAACTTAAGCGCTATTTTCAGACTGTTTGGAATTGTAAAGAAACTAAATAAAAGAAAGCAGAACGGAGCAAACAAACATCTGAAATGAATGCCAATAACTTGTATATTTAACATTTGATACAGTGATACAGTCAAATGAAGATTCAAGCGATCACTTCATATTGAATACCATGAAATTGTGTCAGTCTCAATTTCCATGCAAATTACAATATCAACCGTGTGGATCGCGATGCTTTCATTACGATGTTCCCTACTTACCATTATAATTTATTAATCAGATTTGATGTGTTTGATGGCTCTTGGTGTACAATTCATTTTTTCGGTTTTGCTAAAGAGATAAATTGTAAGCATTCAAATGATGAGTGTCATTAACGCAAATTAAACACATAAAATGTAAAAGAAACATTGGAAAATCACGAACACGCGCACCACAATTCGACTTTTAATGAGCACCAAAAATTATTATGTGCGTGTGTGTAGTACACACAGTGTACTGTGTAGTCTTGTTGGTGATGCTGCTCAAGGCACGCATAATTGAAGTTACCAATCATCGCATTTCACCATTAATGTTACCAAATTGAGCATTATTTGTTGCGTTGTTTGTTTGAGAGTAGTTTTTTTTTGTCTGTTCGTTTGTTAATTTGTTGTTGCGTTTCTGTGTGTATTGTTCGCGTAAAAGTCTTCATATGTTTCTTCCACATAGCTTAAAATCTTTGTTATAAGACACGAGGTGTGTTTTTGTTGATTAGCTCCATTTGAGGCCTGTCTTTGATTGAACATGAACATGGATATGATTTTGGTAAAGGTGAAGCTGTCTAGTTTTCAATTGATCGATGAAATTCGGTATAGTAATTCTTTAGCCCATTCATGGTCCGTTCTTGATGGATGAATGGTTCAACCCATGCAATCATCGATTTGTTCATAGCGCAGGTCATGAAAGTACCAGAAACGTGTAAAAATGATTAATCGTACGCATTACATGGTAAATGGTATAGATCGACAGTTTGACCTCAATGGCACCTTTTGGATGCTTGAATATCTTATCATAAACCACTTGATATCTTCACTTTAGACCGAAATTTTGGCTTGAACTTTCAAATATTCCTCTTCATAGGTGGTAATCAATATCGAAAACATGTTTTTTTGTTGTGTTTCGAAATAGACAGAATATTTTTATCAATGAACGTAAAACCAGCAGCCCATTGAGAAATTGAAAAGGTTTGATCAATGATCAATAATAATCGAGAGAGAGATTCGTTGATTCAGTTAGCATTCATTGATCAACACTCAAGACTTACCTTTCATCCATCGATCGATCGATCGATCTATCGGAGTCTCGTCATCTTTATCTATGGAGGCAATAGCAGAAACTTACCGTACGATTAAATCCGTTGAACCTTTCTTAAAAACCAAAATAAAGCCAGAAACAAAAGCAGACTTTCATTATCATAAAACAGCAATCAGAAGCCGATAGACATTTACGAAGTCGATATCAAACGAGTATTGATTTAATGTATCGATTCAACACGGTTAAATGGCAATTTTACACTCATTTCAATTGTGTGTTTGTGTGTCGCTTATACCTCTTCCTCTTGAAATGCCCCTCTTCGCCCCGCTCCAACAAATAAAATAACCGAAAACAATCTTAATCTTCTGGTTCGAATCTATGATCATAAGACACGAGAAAGTCTCCCAAAACTTAGTTTCGTAATAGATGAACATTTTTTCACCCATTTCACTAAGAATGTTGACGCTTCGAATGAAACAGCTAAAAAAAAAATCGAATCCAAACTGAATGTTGAAGATTTCAAGATGAAACCATTTGAATTGAAAATTCCATTCATATGCATGGATTTCAAAATCGCTCCACATTTAAAATTGTAATTTTTTCGATTCGATAAAATTCAGTCGGTGAATAAATTTTTAATCATTTTTTCTTTCTCTCAAAAGTTAATAACGTGAATACATTTTGTTTATATCTTTAATTATTGCTTTCTGTGTTTTAATTATAGCCGCGAGTCGCGACTTATTGAAAGTTTTATTGTTATTTGGTTTGAATTTGGGATATAAAAGTCGATCAAGCTATTCGACTGTAAATTATTTAGTACAAAAGTCACGAAATTTCACATTACTTCATTTGGCAAGCGTTTCGGCAATGCTTATAAGGTAATGAACATTGAACAATTGAATGTTATGACGCAGTCAAATTCTATGAACAAATGTTGGAATCGTTGGCGATCAAACAAAATGTCAGCTCTTTGCCTCTTACCTTACGATTCGTTTGCTTGAAACGGCTTGATTCTTCATTCTTTTCATTCATTCCATTCTCACGATTCGGATTCATGCGTGCCGATTCGTACTTATCATCACAAAATCGCAAAAGCCAACTAAAATATTCATAATTCTTGCATTGATACATTGTCCGTCATAACAACAATGACGGAATTGTGAGAATTCAAGTTGGTTTTTTTTTTTAAATGTGTACGCGGTGGAACTAAGACGTCCGATGGCTTAAATTCACGTATTTCAATTTTCAATGAACCAAAGGGAATGTAGAGGAATAGTTTTTAAGGTACTTGAGAAAAAAAAGAGACGCAGACACAAAGAAAATGAAGATATTAAAAGAAAAAAATTGAAAAAACACAGTATTTTCGGTGAAACGTCGGCTCACTTCAGCAAAAACTATTCAATTAGCTGCTTGTTACATCACGTAATGATGCAGATGAGACCAAAGCCACCAAACACAATATATTTATTGTAATGCCATCGCTTGCGTGTGCTTGTGAAGCATGTGTCGAATTTTTATGCGATTTAAGACAAAAACAACTGAGCTTCATTGAAAACAACGCTCATTTTTCTCACGACGGTGATTTTATCGTAGTTTTTTTTTTGTTTTAATGGAATAGGCCTTGAAATAGTGGACATTGTCCACTGCAGTGTCCACTGAACACGACGAAAAATGACAAAAACTTAGTCTGCTAGTCATGATTTTGGTCATTTGTCACAAGCGACTCGTGGACTAATCTACTTTCTCGAGAGTTTGGGCTCCTTTCGTTTTGCGATTGCAATCAATTTTCATTTATCACAGTTTTTCAGTCGGCTCATTTGGTTTTTACACCAGTCAAATTGTTGGGTCGGGTGAAAAACCTCTTAAATCGCCTTTCTTCATACCAAATATTTGGTTTTTGCTCATAAATTTAGGTAATAACCGGGCTTTAAGCCACTTTGACCGGGAATCTTCGATGTTTTTTTTTTTTATCCCATCAATAAAAAAAAAACGTTATGTGTTTCCAATTATGCACACTCTAACATTTGGCCTAAGCCCTATAGTTGGTTAATTAAAAACGCAAACAACGCACTCTCAGCCATTGGACCTTAGAATTTACATTTCAAATTTATACAGCGATAATTATGGCTCATTCGTCACAGAAACAACTTAATTAACTTAATCAGTCGAATTGGCCGTGTTTACAGTGTACACAAATAATTAGAGATGTTTCAAAATAAATGAATGGACGAAGGTAATAAATGATAAATGAATATTTAAATGCCATAATCAGTTTATTTAATCAAAATTTATTTGTCAATCCATTTAATAGTGACAAATCTCAGTCACAATAGCTGATGGAATTAATATATTATTTGGTATGAACCGTTTAAGGTCTTAAACATACACGAGATTCACTCATATTCAATGCAAGTGCAATTAGTCCAATAGCCATTGCCAAATGTGGTAATGCAATACATTCACAAGTTGCTGACTTCGGCGAAAATGATTATAATTGAAGATTTGCACTAAGTCATTTTCCAAAACGCCATGGCGTTATGAAATCTTCATAATAATTAAGACCTAGGAGCAAATATTCGACTGAACGTTAAAATCGCCAATTCTCACATTTAATAATTTGGAGGCAAAAAAAACACACATATGAAAAAAACATCTGCCATAAAACTGTTTTCATTTCATTCTTTGTTTATTTATTGAGTCAACTTTTCTAGATTTCATCATGATTTATATTTTTTTTTGTTTCTTTTGCGAACAAATTGAGATTTTAGTAAATTTGCTGAAAGAGCATAAAGAAAATTGGACTGATGTCAGAAACAGTAAAAATGTCATTTCATTCGAATGATTTTCATTAAATCTGTACAAATTAATATTTTCTCTGATGCATCGAACAACATTTCCACATAAAAACATATATTTAGATTCATTCAATCTTGGCAAAAATCGACGTGATGACGCCATGATGATGACGAGAGATGATTCACAACACTCAACACTCACAATGTGTTCATTTTCGGTTTGGTATTCTAAATTTAGCAAATGGTTGTGCATTTTAGCATGCTTTGGTCGTTATCAGCAAACTCTTCGTTTCAATTTCAATGTTTATGGATGTGAAAATTAATGAAACAATTTAAAGAGAACCATTTCAAATAACGATTAACTCTTGCTTCTATATTATATGACACACTCTATCGTGCATCTAGGTCTTCAGATAGAGAAATCTACGGACTATTTTATCGTTCCAAATGAGAATCAATGGGACAAAGACATCTGATGACTAGAATTCATACGTATGAATCATAGATGTCCCTGGACAGAGTGCGGTCTTCCTTCGCGAAGGCCAGATTAGGATGAAATTGGATCCGAAATTCATATTTTTCGTCGGATATCCATGATTTGATCCGGAAATCAGTCTGATTTGAATTTTTAGTTTCGGACAATATCATTTACACATAATCGAAATTTACATATCGAACTCAAAATAAACAAGTATATTTTCACTCCAATTCGAAGTGTGTCTATCTTTTTACCCACTAGCTGCAGCTGGGGTAATATACTCCGTGACTATACTCAAATGTATGTATACAAACATTATGATTAAGCAAACGCAAGCTGCGCGCATTTCTGAGATTCAACTACACATTGCTAACGAAATGCGTCTTAATGTTCTATTGTGATTTTTTTTAAACAATAGAATCTTCTCTAACACGTAGTTCTGTGAACAGAACGACTCGAAAAATGTCAGTTTCATTTTAGTTGAATGTGAAAAATATACATTGTTCATTAGAACAATGATTCAAACATATTCATAATGCAACAAACATGTACACGGTTCTTCTAGTCGTGCGGTATCTCTGCCACTCTTCATTTCCGAAGTATGTTTTATTTCCGATGTACCAAGCAGTAAAAAACGTGTTTGAAAGTACATTGACAAAAAATTCAAATGTGACACAAAGACCGATTTGGTCTGACTTGAAAAACTCAGTACCTTCAAAATGTTGATTATTTCGTCATATTTCAACTTAAAATTTCCAAGTAATACGCAATTTGAAAATGTATTGTGTGTGTGGCAACATTCAGTAAAAAAATGTGCAGAATTGTATTATGTTGATTTTTATCTAAAATGAAATTTAACGATACGACTCATAGCACTCTGGCAATTCCATTTTTTTTTTCTGAATGATAACGCATTCTTTTGGTGATATGAACCAACTGACAACCATTAAAAACAGTACATTTTACTCATTTTGTTCGGGTTTAACCAGCAACAACAATCAATTACATTGTTATTATTCATGCCGCAATTCAGAATGCCATTTATTTGTTTTGATATCACAATGAATATTCATAAATTCATCTTGTATGACGTACTGCTTCAGTCATGCCAATTCTGATGAATTTCTTCGATAAGAAAATGCTTGGTTAGATAAGAACTCAGTGAAAACACTAAACATTGCTTCATAGTTGCTTCAGTTCACATAACTGATAGTTTGAATTGGAGCATCTCATTTAAAATGTGATTAGGCGAATCAAAGTGCATCAGAACAATCAAAGTTCACATTTTTGCTCGGCAAAATTTCAATGGCTTCAAAGCTAATTAGCTTAATGTTTAACGAGACTTTTTTGTACAGATTTCATTTCTGGTGTGTTTTGGAGTCCAAATTGGATGTCTCTATAGAGACTTATCTATAGTCTATAGACGATATACGAATTTTCGCTCGTAAAACCAAATGTTCCCTTTAGTAAGGGGCCTTTACTCAGCACTCGTCACTTAAAAACCTCAACACAATGGTCTGTGTTGCTTAATCTAAGAAATCTCTCCCATGATTGAACAAACACGCTTTTTTCACATTTATTCGATTCAATTTATTCGCGGTCGAATTCACATGTATCCAATTTTTTTTTTGTTAATGGTTAAACCAGAATGACAGCTTAGTTACGGGGGTCTTACACGAAATAAACATCAAGGTCACAAAATGCCTGTACATAATCAACCGAAACACACACACTCACACAAACATTATAGAGTATAAATCACAAATTTCACGAAGAAATCGTTGACATTCTTCGATTCATCGCATTTTGAATAGATTTTTTTTATTATTGAATTGTAAAAAGCGTACAAAAAAACAAATCCATCGCATGAAATCGATTGGAAAAAAAAAAATAAACACACCCAATAAAATTTGGTAGATTTTAGGTCACCTTTGAAAAAAAAAAACAAACGAAGACGTGGAAGTCATTGATGCTGTGGGATTAAAACACACATTTTAAAAACAATCGATCGCATTCTTTTTTTCAAAATTTCACACTTTTATTGAATTATATAAATTAAATTCACATCTTAATTGCTTGTATTTTGTTGTATTATTTCGTTACAAATTGATGATTTTCACTTGAAATGAAACACTTGGCAAAAAACTCAAATCAACTTAAAAACCAATCACTGTTCAAAATGAAATGAAAATCGAAATAAATTTCGTCGTTGGTATTTCAAGCGAGTGTATCCAAATAGCTATAATTTAAACTTAAACTAACAAATTAAGGCCAGGAAATTCAATTTCTATTTCCCAATTTTCCTGAGTAATTCACGACGAAATCGTGCAAAATCATGGTCACTTTCAATGTTACACAGGCATTCTTTTTGCAATGCATTGAGAACTTCTTCGAGTTGTCGATTTATTCCGTCTGATGCTTCCATTTCACAGGCATCGTTAATTTTTTGCTCCCATGGATATGATGGCAGTACATTCATCAAATCATCCAAAAGAACATGAATTAAACTGGAATCGTTTAAAATGCGTTCACAATATTCATAGCATTCCAACAATAGCAGCGCATACGATTTATCACTGCGATGTCCAATTTGCAAAAATGTTTTCAGCAATTTTTTACTGTCTTCATTTTGAGCGATTCCCTTGGCATTCATCATTGCGTATGCTTCAATTTGTTCGAATGTAAGCTGTGAACAACCGCAAAAACATCGTAAAATGCGAAAATCCTTTTGAGGTGGTCGAGATTCGGACTGTGAATTGTGTGGTTTATCCGTTGCATTTGAATCCATATTTAAATCGTCATCAAAATCTTGCCGCAAATGATTTTGATAGTGCTGATGATGACCGCGGTAATTCTGATTTTCACGACGATTTCCACTGTTCTGAGTCATTTTTCTTTTGGTTTTGTAATTCCGATTGTTGTTTTGGAATTCTCTTATTTTGTCTGTCGGTTTTATCACTTTGACTGATAAAATAATGTTCGTGACTGTCACACATTCATTGTTGCAAACGATGATATCAACACAAACTATCATTCGCAAAAGGGAATAATCGATAAGCACAGCGCCGACAACAGAACATTTTTTTTCTTCTTTTGCTTCCTTCACAGATTGTTTACGTCATTTTTATTGGGTTTTCACTCTGTTTTTCCATTTGTTACACTTTATTTGTCAATGTTTGTTCAAGAAAATTTGAGGGGTTTGTTTGACTAAAACTGTTTTGGAACACACATGGAGAAACCAACTTGGTTTGATGACGGCTAACGAATTACTAAAAATAAACACCGCACATTTGAATCGAACGGTCGTAACTAGACGTGAGACGTCGTTCTGTGGCTGCTGCTGCTGTCTTCAATACGCAGTTAGTCTATAGCAGCAGCAACAGCGAAGAACAATGTACAACAGACAGCTGGTGTGGTGCGTTTACAGCACAAAATGCACGTTTCAAGAGGATTCACATTGAAATTCATGGATTGATGAACATGAAGCGAATATTTTTAGCGGCAACTTCAAACTATTCAGCATTTGATGACTTTTTCAAAAAAGAAAATTGTATTTAATTGCTGGATCATCTCTGATATTAGATATTCTCCAAAAAACACCTCATTCAAAGAAGGTGAAAACGTGTCAAATGGATAAAAAGACCTTAAATCATCAAAATCCGAACCAAAAATGGCTCAGTAGAGCAAAAAACCAATTTTCCATAACATTTTTCTCGATTTCTTCACTTCTGATTCGATTTTCTGTCCTTCATATCAATTCGCCTAAAATTATGCAAAACCCTCTTCTAAAAAAAGTATTCTCTTGCACTTTCTTCACCGCCAGTTTCGAACATCATGCTGTTCCACTGGTTCACCTCACCACATTTAGTTCTCTCATTGTGGCGCTAACATCGGTTGGGTGTTTGAATTCATGTGTCGCTTGACATTTATCAAGGCGTAGTTTTTTTTTTATTGCGCTCACTATTTGCGACACACACTCTTGAGCTCTTTGTGTGGCACAATCCGATCAGTCGACATTCAGACATTCAATCGTACGGTTCACATCAATTTCAACGTTCCAAACAACAATAAATTGTTGTATATTATTCTCTCTACACAATCATCGACAAAACCTGTTTATCGGTGTTTCGCATCAAATATTTAAATTGTAAGTTTGAAAAATTTCGTTTGTCAACGGTTTTTTTGTGGCTGTTTGCTACTCGTTGTGCGACGAAAAAAAAATTGCACGCCGGAATAATTGTGTGTGTGGGATAAGTTGTATTTAGGTTGAATATAGAGACGAAAAAAAAACAAGAGTCAATGTCAAATCCGGATTTAACCAGTTTTCTTGTGAGCATTGATTTCTTTGGAAAGTCATTTGAATTATTGCGATAATTTTGAGATTTGTATTTTTTCGTTTTTTTTTGTCCTCTGATCTATTGATTTTTCGCACATAAAAACCTAACAAGATTCACAAAGTTAATGAACAACAACAACAAAAGCATAGTTTGATATGCCTGTTGCTATTTTCAACTGCAATATGTTTTTTTTCTCTCATAAACCATCTGCTTCGGCATTTTATAAATGACGGTAAAAAATGTTTGCTGTTGCGTTTTTGAATGATGGAAATAATAAAATCCAGAGCACACTGGGAATGGTGAACAATGCACAATGGTTAACGGTAAATTCAATTACAGTGGCCTGAATTTGGTGGAAAATGGTTTTGCCACCATTAAACCGAAACCAAAATGTGTGTGTGTGTGTGCTGTTTTGTTGTTGTTGTTGTTAGTTTTCGTTCATTTTTTTTTGTTTCAATGGAAAGAAAATTTAAATCCAAAGTGAAATTCCATTAGACGCCCGAAAAAAAAATCGTTGGCTTTTGCAGTGTTCTCATTTCATGGTATGGCTTTTCCATATTTAGATGATGGCCAACAACGAAAACACACCAACAACAACAAAAATTAGGTTTTTACCATTATTTTACCACAGGCAATCGAGTTATTAGTGAGACTTCAAGTCGCTGAGTGTACAGTTTTAAATACACTATGCGTGTTCACTAGTTTCCTCTAGACAAATTGACGTAATTTATCTTCGCGTACACACCGCACACAAGTGAAGACTTGTAAACGGTTACATATGAAAATAACTAATGAAAAGTAGAGAGAGAGAAAAAAAAACAAACGGCAGCGGCACAGAAATAAGTTTCATGTACATTGATTTATTCACACGCTGATTGTGAGATTGTATGGTGATGTGTGCTCATTTTTATGCTCATGCTCTTCTCTATTTCTCGAATGACGACAGTTCATACACTCGGTGTGGTGTGGTGTGGTGTTGCTCACAAATAATTGTAATTGAATTTGGTTAGAGAATGGATTAATGCACAGTCACACACGCTAGGCTGGCAACGAGACACGATGACGCTCTTTGAACAATTTTGTGTCGCGTCCGTCACGAATCTCAACGCACACACGAACAAACTCAAAGCACAATTCACAAAACCACTGAAATTTTACAGTTTAACGGCATCTCGGCACTGATTATGTTCACTAATTCATTTGGCCATTTCTCTCTCTCTCTCTATTTCTAGGCAATATTTTGAAAAAAATTCCAAACGAAGAAAAAACAATGACTTCAACATCATTCAATGTTGGTATGAGCGGTGAACGTAACTCAAGCCGTGTACTGAAACCACCAGGCGGTGGCCATACGAATATTTTTGGCGAATCTGAAGTTAAGGTGAATAGCCCACGGCCAAAATATGATCAACAAAATTCAACGAATTTAAATTTCTGCATGAATACCACCGATCCAAATGTGCTGGTCGAGCAAACAAAGCATGAAATTGAAACAACACCACCGATGCGATCGGGTGATGCAAAACCAAATAATGACAATGGCATCGCAAATGGTGGTGGTAATGGAGCGCAAGACGGTGGCCAAGGACGTTCCGGTCGTATTCCACCTGGTGGTTTTTCAAGCGGCGGATTTTGGTAAACCCAAACATAACACACCAAAATTTGCACAAATTTCGTTATAATTATATCGTAATCTCATCAAAAAACAAAACAAAAAATGATAATATTTGTTCCCGCTAAAAAGAAAGAAAAAACAAAACAAGTGAAAGAGAATCCAGAATCGTTCGATTTTTTTTTTGTTCAATGGCTACTTAAAACTACTTTTTACTCATTAACATTAAGCAACTCACACCTTGACAATTAGATTCGATAAAAGATTTTTATCGGTAAATTATTAATTAAGTTGACATTTTGGTGCGCAATTTTTTTTTTGTTTGGTTTGTTTGTTTATTAGATAAAATGCATTTAATCGGAGAGTTTTCTCTATGGATTCATGATTTAATGATTCTGATGATCACCAATTCTATCGTTTTTTTAAAAATTTGTTTCTCAATGTAAATGCACATTTTGTACTTAGCATTTTACTTTGGCCCGTTGACTTGACTTGTTGGTTAGTGCTCTGTTTTTTTTTTGTTAGTTGTGTACATTTCAAACTTTTTAATAGCTTCAGACGAAGCACTCGAAACCCATAGTTATCGATCAAATAACATTTTCAAACACGGATTTTTTTTATATATGCTACGCGATAATCGATTTGTACTTGCTTTTTTCAAGCGATACAAAAAAAACAACAACAACATATAAATCAAACGAGAAAAGAAACATTCTTTTTTTTCAATATATATCAATAAAAACAAACCATTGCGATTGTATTCCAACAACAAAAAAACTATTCCGATTAAATTATTCCGAAGAACCAAATGAATTGTATTGTGTTTCATTTCATTTTTTTTTGTGTGATTTTAGGTTTTAGAGAGAATTTCACGCGGGTGAAGAAAACCCATCTAGAATTTTTGATCAAAGGTAATTTTTGCAGGTTTTGAGAGGTCTTTAGTAAAGACTCTTTACAGGTTTCTATAGGTTACCGCGGGATTCAAAGAGAAATTCACATTTAGATCGTTCAACACTGATTTTGCCGAAACCGAAACGCTTTTGTGAATGGTCAAAGTGAATATTGCTGGCTTTTCATCCTCTATATAGAGGAGGCCATAGCTTCATTTTTAAGCATCATCATGATTAACGGTTCATCGAACCGAATTCACTACAAATAACGGGCTCGATGTCATTGACTGCTACAAAATACACTTCAACTCAATTTGAACATTTATTTACAAAAAAAAAAAAAAAACGATGAATCCATTGTTCTCTTTTGCATCAAAGAAAATAAAAATCGTGAAGCAAAACTGAAAAATAAATTGCATGGTCTGGTCGCGTGAATCATTTTAATCGATGCCATTCATTATCCGCAAAGCGGATTTATTTCGTTCATGGAGTTTTTTGAAAAGAAAAAAAAACGTGCATTTTACCCATTTAACACCAAAAAAACTGCCGTTTCATTTATATGCTGAAAACAAAAAAATAACACAACGATAACAACTTCATATTGAAATAGTTGAATTGAATTACGGCCTTGCCATAAAATGTATATAAAATTGTCGGTTGTTTAAGCAGTTTTTTTCTGGTTGCACCGTTGAAAAGTGGCAGTTTAAATAATTCAGTATTGTTGGTTTTTTTTGTCGAATCCATTTTGTGTGTGTGTGTCACTAGCGGACAAAAAAGCGGCTGTTTGATAAACTTGCCACTTGTTTCCCAAAGCAACCGTGCAGTTTATTGACGTATCGAGTGAAACGAGTGAGAAATCCAATTTGAGATCACACACACACACACACACATTTGTGTGATATGTGCATAAAAACTTGCGCTTGAAAGTAGGATATAAAAAGAATAAGTTGGCTAAAAACTAGCGATACAATGTTAAAATTGGAATTGTCGCTTGGTTCGTGGGAAAACGTCGACGGCTAATGCCATTAACAACGATCAGATTCGCTTTCATTCGCTGGTTCAAGTGAAATGATGGGCAAATGCAACGGGAACAACACACCGATCCAAAGTACCGGCTGTCACTGATAAAAAAAAAACACACAAACAACATTGTTGGTCGCTTGGTTGCCGTCGCTTACGAATTTACACATTCACGGAGCCAGTTTAATCTGCTTTGAATGAGTTTTTTTTTTCTTCATTCTGTTGTCGTCGTCGTCGTTGTTGTATTCATTCTATTTTGTTCGTCTCTTCTTCGCTATCCGGGCGCACTCGTGTGTTTGACTGTTTGCTTCGCAATTTGTTTTAACAAACGTTTCGCTTTCGCCTGTTTACATTGACAACCAAACAAAATTAAAACACACACTCACCGCGATGCGACTATTGTTGTGATTAGGCATAGTTATAACCGACACTGCACTTTTCGACTGTCAACCGCTGGCGAGCGTCGCATACAAAAAAACTCAACTGTTCATGCTATTTTTAGACCATTCCATGGGATTACTGCACATTGTGCAATGTCGCAGATGAATTTTTCATGTCACCTGTCCACTGTGCGAGTCATGTCTATTTGAAATGCAATATTCAACCGAAATGTGAATTTATGTAATCGGATTTTGGCGATTAAGTCATGCATTCAAGGATTTTCGATCATTTTTTTTTAATGTGATATTCAAGTAGAAATGGTCACAATTTTATGATTTTGCGATTTGTCACATATGATTTCGACAATTTGCATTTAGCGAGAAAAATGGACAGTTCTTTGGGGTGAAAGACCGGCAGTGTGCTATTTTGAGAGCATCTTATGAACCAAAATAGAACATTTGACTCTTGATGTTTGGCATCGCCTTTTTTTAGATTTCGGTGATTTTCTCTTATCTTTGAATCGGGAAGTTGACATTTAAAAAGTGGCTTCTGTTTTTAAACTGTTTAATTGAATGTTTTAACATTCAAGAAAACCGTTTATTTTATCACTTGAAATCGCCGCGCCATTAAATTCGAAACATTCAGCAATTATTTGTTAAGGAACTAAAATATGTAAACGAATCAATCTACTCAAAATGCATATGAATCTTTGAAATCGTTGATTTATCATCGAAACTATTTACAATTCCGCATAAAATATTGACATGAATGGAAATTAACCAATGCCAAAAAGATCGATCAAAAACATAAACAAACTCAAAATATACCATCAATTTGCCAACAAAGCTAATCACTACATCGCAAAAAGTGGTTGTTTAAACAAAAAAAAATTGATTGCTTTCTAGTGAAATGGAGATATTTTGGCAATTTGGCAGCAGCGTATCCAGAGTAACATACGATCTTTATGAAATCTTCTTATTCAATCCAAACGTTGTTCGGTTTTTGAAAGTCAGTATCCAAAATTGAAAGGGTCAGTTTGAAAGTTTTGTGTTTTGTATAATCTCTAGTCTCTAGGCTCTGGGCTCTGGGCTTTATTCCATAAGACATGTAAGTATCTAAAAGTATACTTGCTCATCATTCTTGCTATATAGCTGATTTTAACTTCAATGTTTTGTAGCAAATGAAAATAAACAAACATATTCAAATCGGACCATGTAAACACTATTCACTGAACAGCTATCGATCATCTGGGCGTTGTGAAGTGTGAATTTGATTCCATTTAAATCTCAATACACACTCAATATATCGAAAGCTGACCAACAAATTGCTACCATAAATGAAATGTTTCTTTTTCTTTCATTGAGTTATTTTCTTCTCTAATAAAAAAAATCAACCGTTTATAAAATGTACGTCGGTCATAATTGCTTCGATGGAAGTGGAACCTGCTTATTTACTCTGGTTATTTTGTTTTTTTGTTAACTGATGAAAGAAAATTCCATAAAAACATTGACATGGAAAAGGTCTGTGAACGCCGTAAATACCGTTGGAATGTTTAATTAAGAAAACTTGCGTCGGGGCGACTTTAATTACCTTATAGCAATTTCGAGCAAACGCCAGCAATTTCAATACATGGATTTGTTTTTTACAACTCATCGGTGGACGCCAATATTGGTGTTTTCTATATATGAAATCCCGCAATTAATTTTCTACTGCACACCGCAATTGATTTTGTCGTGCTGATAAAATGAACAGAGCGGTTTATTAGCACTGAATCAACAGTAAAAGTGACAAATGAATGGGTGACCACAGGCCATGGCTACAGCACAAAATTCTTTTCCAGTTTTATTCAACCATCAAAGTAGTGAAGCTTTGAATTTTAATGAAGAACTAGCGAAATTGTAATATGAAGTTAATTTCTACCTGGATTGTAAACAGGTGAAATGTCTTTCATCGAAAAGTGACGCAAAAAGCAATGGATTGATTTAATTCGGCATTCATTTAAACCACCAATTACAGGTTTTTGAACCAACCAATTACTAACTGTGACCGATTCATTACGCAATTTCACCATTTACCGAGGGGAATTTAACATCCAAATTGTTCTAAATATTCGCACAGAGTGGAATCTACTAGATACTATCTACTAAGCTATTGACTTAAAAAATGCACAGCAATTTATTTACGATGGTGAAATACCGTTATGAAAATCGCCGTATAATGATTTAACACAATGCGTTTTGAAGGGCGACACTTGTCGTCAGCTAAAAAAACGTTGAAAGAATAAATTACTTGTGAACGACGAGCCTCTTCGATTGAAATACATTCGTCCCATACATGTGAAAGAAACAAAATCACAGGTGGAGGGGGGAAAATATATTGTCAAACTTAAAAATTGATGGACTTTTTTGGAAATTGACTTCAATATCTCACTTAATTTGTCGAATAGCTCCCCTCCGGAGGGGAAGTAGATTCAGTGTCAACTTGAAATCTGATGAATTAATCTTGATGGCTACTCAACTGCTTAATAGCATTTTTTGACGATAAATCGGCAGATCTCACCTAAGATGCCAGAGGGAGGAGGTAAAACTCAAATACCCTCCCTTTGCACATGCTTTCGGCCAACGTATTTTATATGTATTTGGTTCTGTTTATTTTAGCTTGTTCGTAAACAAACCTCGGCAACTCTTCATAAGTGTCTCTATGTGTTTCACGCTTTGGCGATGGAATTCATAATTCAATTGAAGACTGGTATTATACCAGTGGTATATTCAAACTCGCATCAACTCGCCGATTTTGGACAAAACCACATTGCCTTCACCAAATTGTATTGTCTTTGGTCTGAATTGGTTGAACTTATGCGCTTTCATGTAAATATATCATAGAAGACAGAGTGCACTGCGCACCCCCTAGACATTTACCTTTAGGACATTGATTTCTCTTCATTATTCACATCGAATTAATTTCATCGACATTATCGGTTGTTTTTTTGGCAAAATGATGACCTTGATTAGTCTAATCAACCTAGAAACATCTGGTAGTCAATAAAGCCACTTCAGAACATTAATCGTTAATAATTCTCATTAAATTAAGATTGCAAATAAACCTAGATTCAGTACCTGAGTGTAGAGTAAATAATGCTTTCCCACTAAGTTTCATACAATGGATTGAGCAATCGAATTTTGATGACTGTTGTTTCTATAGAATACAGGAGCAATTAATTTCCTGACCCATTGAACTCTCGCTATAATTTATAATTCGTTTGTTCGAAATAATCACCAAAGATAAAATTCGATTCGAATTTGAGAAACCGCAAAATTATTTTGCGATTTAATCTTTCCTTCCTGTGGCAAATTTGATAATAATTTACAAAAAGAAAAATACCAAACTATCATTTGGGTCAAACATATCATTGGCTATAGCTGTAGCTGTACCTCTAAAACGTTATTCGATTAAATGTATTGTACCACAAGCTTCGTGCGATTAATAAGCGAGTTATAAAACCTGTGCCAATGATCTATCGGTGTGTCGATAGTGAACAGTCGGTCAAATGATTTCATCGATGTTCGACCAAAAATAAAAAAATAACATACCAAATCGATGAGGTTGGAAAGGTGAGGAGCGTGTGTAGGTGTTCCACCTCAGTATTAAATGTATTAGTAAAAATAATGAAAGAAAAATAAATGTCAAGGAATCAAGTACAAATTGGTACAAAAACTAATCGAAATTTGATGTTAATGTGACAATTGATGGAATGTTGTTGTTGTTGTTGTTTTTTTCAATGGTGTAGCAATATAAACATCATACTAAGGATGGTCGGTTGACCATTTATGCCTTATTTATAGGTTCGAACCTACATTTCTCGAATGCTATTCGAAATACGTAAAATAAATTTGAATGAATAAACAAATATACAAAAGTCTTGCAACTTACGAGCATTTTAACAGCAGTAAACATTTATAAGAGAATTAAAACCATCGTAACAAATAACACAGATCGCATCTGATGTACTGTATAGTGCACTGCACACACTATACAAATTGAAACAAAACCTGAAATTACACAGAAAAATGCTGTAAATTGACGTCGAAAGCATCTAATTACAATTTTAGAGATGTTATAAAAAAGAATCCAGTTGAATTGCATATATTCTGTCGAGAGCTTCTGTCGAGTGAAGCAATGGTTAATGAATTTGTTCAACACTCCCAACATTTTTCACTCGAAACTCATAATCGTCTCCAATTCAAATGTAATGAGCTGATTCAGCCGATGCCAATGAAATGAATTAAATGCGGGCTGAGCCACACTTCTATTTATTTGAAGATGTGATTTTATTAGCCTGCAATGTGAATGAAATGGTTTTTTTTTTTTTTAAATTAGTGAATGGGGAAAAAAGGCATATTCAAAATGAGCCATGTGAAGACGTAAATTTGATGCATATCGTTGCGCTACTTGATACTGTTGCATGATGCATTTTCTTCAATGCATCAGAATTGAAAGTAAATATTAACGTTTTTTTTTAGAGAACTAACTGAGCTTCTGCTTGTGCTAATGCCTTTGCGTTTGGTTTCTGGCTTCTGGTTTTGATAAAGACAACTTGACTGTAACCCATATCATATGTAAGCATATCTATACGGGAGTTGTACGATGCATGTGGTACCAAAACTGACAAAATTTGTTTTTCTCCTCGTAATGTGAACGAATGCACTGAACGGCAGCGATTGCACTAGCTGCCAACAAGAGTCCACATGCACCAGTCATAGCGCGCGTGCACATCTTTTTATCTCTATAAATAGATCATCACACACACTTTTTTCGTCTGCCCTATTCGATCAGGCACAAAACAAAAAAAAAAAACAAACAGCATTTACACTGCATTACATTTTCAAGTCAGAATATTTCCCGGTTGATGCACTTCAAATGGATTTTCTCTCAATAGATTGGAATTTTTTTTAAAATTTACTTTTCTTCTTTTGAAAATCGATTTTTATTTCAAAGCCTGGAGAAATTGTATTCAATGGAATTGACGGGCCTCATGGAATGATACACATTTGAACATCATCTTTTTTTTCTCTCGATTTCTCCGAGAATTTGTATGCAAATGCCATGGTCCATGGGAAAAAAATTACCTGACAAGCAATAAACATATTTGTAGAAAACTATGTATTTTCTTTGTAGTTTGGAAGTGCGTTGTTTGGAAAATGGGTGAGAAAAATGCAAAACTGATGATGCTCAGTGGAGCACAAACATAATACACACCATGGTGTCTGCAGACAAGACTTTTTTTTCATTACGGTCGAACTCTTTTTACGCCAGAGTAGATATACAGGCGAATGGTTCAAGTTATGTGCAATCAATGTGATAACTACTGTATGCTACAAGATTTTACATATATTCTAAATATCATCTTCTCATCCTCAACAGACTTTCCATTTTCAGTTCAGATATTTGCAATACTTTCTCTCACAGAGAAATTCTCTGTTTGTAAATTTAGTCGAAAATCATTTGGCGTTCGGGAGATGTACACCAGGTGGAGCACATGTGATATTGACTAGAGCTGCCCACGGATTCAGTTTTCAAAGATTCAATGCAAGACTGAAAATTCGGGTTGAAGCGGACTCCGGATCGGATTCCGGACTTTGGTCGGGTTTTGTTCTGATTTTTTCATGGACATCCGTAACCCAATCTGGAATCTGATCCAATCCAAACCTTTAGTCTCGTATCGGATTGGATCTGTAAATTTTGGATAAATCCGGTCTTTGGATTATCCGTGGACACCTCTAGTATTCACTAGGAGCAAATATAATTTATTTTGATATGCATCGTCCGAAGAATGCTAACTATGCAAGGAGTAAATCACTAACGGCATTACTAAGCGGAATTCTGCTAATTGGAATTCTATCTGATTTTGTCTGTGACATTATTTCATGCAGTCTGCAGATGTGTCCGTCGTTTAAACTTCGAAGTAATTCTTCCGAAAGTAATTCATATAAATGAGTTGGTAGTTTCAACAAATTCATCAATCACAATTTATGACATTTTACCTCAAATGAATGGATTGATTATGCTGAATTACACCACATAAGATTCTTATGATAATTATCCTCTTATAATAGGAATAACTTTGTATTTTATTGAAATTACTTCCAAATTTGGTTGAATTACACATGAAATATAGATTAAATTGGCGAAATTAATCTCGCTCTTGCCATAATGTCTGGTCCGGTTAAAAGCTAATTTTTCCCATTCAAAATTGGATTCAATTTTTTTTTTGTATAACCGATTTTATTTCGAAGATTGACAAAAATTGCTATACAAATCGAAAGTCATCTATTTGACGTATAAAATTTACATTGTAAATACTATGAAGAATTACTTTTGTAGCTAGACGAACAAAAATATGGAAATGATATGTAAACAAACGGAACAAAAACGAGTCAAATATTGACAGAAAATGTAAGATTATGATATTTGAGTAATTTTATGGTTTGCTAACAATGTTGGAATTGGGAGATTGAGAAATTGGTGAACCTGTGTAAGATTTCAAACCAAAAAAACGTTGGATGCATTGACTTGAACGGAAAAAAACGCCCAACTCAAGCAATAAACTATAAGCTCTAGTGCCATTGCAAAAAAAAAACAACAACAACAACACAAACGTATGAATCATCGCTACCAGTTGAAATGTCGTGCGAGACCAAAGCGAAACGACAGCAATAAACCAAAAAAAAACACGACATAATATAATATAAATCATAATACAGATGCCAGCGCCATCGGGTGAGTCAACATGAAAAGTGCAATTGATTTTCGTGTATATGTGTGCTCTGTGCTACTGGGCTAACAGTGTGCTTGTACCATACAATAGGTTTATGTGAAGGTATGGTAATGTTAAAATACGATATCGAATGAAGAGTGAGAGATAGAGAAAATTGATGTGAATGACAGTTCCAAACAAAGTAAAACAAAGCCAACAGCATGTCTGACTCATTGGTTATCTCATTCACACTGGTTTATTTACAGATGATACGTCACACGCTAGCGAAAATTTTTGATGTGTGAAAGTAAATTACACATTCATCAAACACACACACACCCAGTTCAACAGTGACAAAGTGAAGTGAACCGTCAAAACAAAAACACTCTGTTTTTTTCTTTCTTTTTGGATAGTCAAGTATAAAATTAGAGCGTATTTAACCGAAAAAAAATCCACATTTCGATGAAATACCATTTGGTGTTGAATTTTAATTAATTTTTCGTCATAACAACAAATTTCGGACGATATTAACAATAAACAAAATGGATCTGCAAGACATGGACGGAATTGATTCCGATAAATTTGTGATATTTCAACAAGATGATTTACATATGGAAAGTTTTCCATTGATGAAAGAGATTCGACGACAGGGAAAATTGTGTGACGTCACGCTAAAAGTAAGTGATTGAAGTGAAAACAAATGATTTTGTTGATTATTTTGTTGAATAGATGAGATATACAATTGTTTAAATCAGATGTAAGTTGCAGTCTGTAAAACCAGAACCGTAACCGTGAAAGCAACAAAAAAAAAAACAATGACAAAGAGAAAACGACGAAAGTCGTTCAACGTATCATTTTAACACATGAACTACCAATTTTCTCTTTAATGTTGGAGTTTATTGAGTTGAATTAAAGATTGTTGAATTGATTTGAGGCTTTTGAGCTAGGAGATTCTGTCAAAGAATTGAACACTACGCACATTTACAAATCATTGTTTTCGTTACAGGTGGAAGATCAATCGTTTTCAGCCCATCGAATAGTGTTGGCCGCAACCATTCCATATTTTTATGCAATGTTTACACATGATATGGCTGAAAGTCGTGTCAAAGAGATCACTATGAAGGAAATTGACCCACAGTAAATAGATATAAAAAAAACCATAACCATTTGGTAACTGAACCATTTAATTCAATTTATATGTTTTACTTTCAGAGCCCTGGAGAGTTTGATTAATTTTGCATACAGTGGAACGGTTAAAATTGACAATCAAAATGTACAAATGTTGATGGTCGGTGCGGCTTTTTTACAACTAAATAAAGTTCGTGATGCTTGTGCCGATTTTTTAGTGTCAAGGTAAGACGAAGTTGGGTGTTGAGATAGTGGATACGGTTAGTTGCAACGGGTGAAGGGAAATTAATGTGTTGGATTGGAGTATTTGGGAAATGGCTTCAGAATGCCATAGTGAGAACCTAGTGGGTGGATTGTCGTGCGGATGAGGGGAGAATTCGCTTGTGAAAA
Organism: Aphidoletes aphidimyza; assembly: GCA_030463065.1. Taxonomy (NCBI): domain Eukaryota; kingdom Metazoa; phylum Arthropoda; class Insecta; order Diptera; family Cecidomyiidae; genus Aphidoletes; species Aphidoletes aphidimyza. The sequence goes on from CM059999.1 coordinate 36,881,260, forward strand.
AAATGACTGACAGCCAGTTGACTGTTAGATGACGTTAGTCGTTGGATTTGGGACAAAAAACGATTTTCATGTACTTTAGACGGTTCCAGTCGATTGCCAATCGATTGCCAGTCGTTTTTTAGCCAACTTTTAGTCGTTTTTTTGTTCCAATTTATCCGTTTGGAAAACGACTGTTCAGTCGTTTCAACAAAATAGTCATCAAATCATCAAATAGTTGATAAATGTCTATAAATCCATTGGCTAACCTGCTAACATCTAAACCTCTTTCTACAGATTTCATTCGCACAACGTGCTGGGCATTCGTCAATTTGCTGATTCATTGGGTTGTTCTCAATTGGTATCCGAAGCGGAAAGTTACATTCATTCAAACTTCACGAAGGTGTCCCTATCTGATGAATTTTTAAATTTAAGTAAGTTCAAATCATTTGAATCAAGTATATAATTGGAATTTTTAAGAATGTTTCCTCCTTGATATTTTGTCTCATTTGCGGTTGGATTGAGTTAATGTGAAAATATTTCCTATTTTTAGCTTTCGATGAACTGATTGACATTGTGCGACGCGATGAATTGAATGTGCGTAATGAAGAAAACATCTTTGAAGCGTGTATGCGATGGATAAAATGGGATGACAGTAGAATACCATTGCTGCCGCAAGTATTATCAAAAGTGCGTTTGCCATTGCTTACGCCACAATTTTTGGCCGATCGTGTGGCCACTGAAGATTTAATACGAACATCACACCAATGCCGTGATTTGTTGGACGAAGCTAAGGATTTTCATTTGATGCCCGAACGACGGGCATTGGTACAGAGCTTTCGGACACGGCCAAGATGTTATGATTCAATGATTGGGCAAATATTTGCGGTGGGCGGGCTAACGAAAAATGGTGATTCCGTTAGCACAGTGGAAATTTATGATCCACTAACAAAAGAATGGAAAATGGGTGAAGCTATGTCTATGTTGAGATCTCGTGTCGGTGTTGCGGTCACTGGCGGTAAATTATATGCGTTTGGCGGTTTTAACGGTTCGGAACGTTTGTCAACGGTAATTTTTGGACAATATTTTCTCGATTTCAATCACTTGTTTGTTTCGCACTAATAAAATGTATTATTTTGTTTGCAGGTTGAAGTCTATGATCCAAAGACAAAGGTTTGGTCACAAGGCAAAGCGATGCAGTGCCGACGATCGGCTGTTGGTGTTGCAGCACTTGATGATCGTGTATACATTTGTGGCGGATATGATGGTGTTACATCACTTAGCACGGTTGAATGCTATTGTCCAAAAACTGACTCATGGTCAACGGTAGGTGTTCCGAACTGTGTGTTTTTTTGTTGTTGTTGTCGAAAGAGACTTTTTCACATTTATTTAACGTTTTTGGATTTTTTTTTTAGGTTGCACCGATGATGAAATACCGTTCAGCCGGCGGTGTTGCTTCTCTTGGTAAATACGTTTATGCTTTAGGTGGTCACGATGGTCTTTCGATTTTTGACTCTGTTGAAAGATATCATCCACAAACGAATACATGGACTAAGGTAACACCGATGCTCAATCGACGATGTCGCCTTGGAGTGGCCACTTTAAATGGCAAACTGTATGCTTGCGGAGGATATGATGGCAATTCATTTTTGAAAAGGTACATTTCGATGGATCTAAAATTCTCAATAATAAAAAAAAGTGGTCAATTTTTTTCCTCCATGGAGCAAACATCTGCAGACGTCGAAAATCGTTACTTTGTCCATTTGAGGACTTTGTCCATTTGTCTCTTTGGAGGATGAATTTTCAGTTTTGACAGTTGATATACAATGTTTGTATATTATTACCAACTCACAAAGTCTATGTCCAAATGTTCAAATGTCCAAATGTCAAATATTGTGTTTATTCCTCCAAACAGAATCTGGACATTAATAAGTTTAGTTCCGAAGTTCGCCGTATTTCTAATGCATCATAAATGGAAAGTACGTGGCGCTGCTGATCCACGTACTTCCAATACGCTGTATAATGTCCAGAGTCTGCCTCCAAAGAGACAAAAATCGTGTATTTTGTCCTCCAAAAGGACAAAGTAGATATTTTAGACCTCTGGACTCCAGAGTCTCGAGAGAAAAAAATAACTATTTTTTTCTTTTGAGTGATCATTTAGTTTAACTACATAAATATCACGATTTAAAATTATAAATAATTCCATTGATTTTTGTTCAGTGTCGAAGAGTATGACCCAGAAAAGGATGAATGGCGTTTGGTTGCACCAATGAATGTGAAGCGTAGTCGTGTCGCCCTATGCGCTAATATGGGTAAATTATGGGCAATTGGTGGCTACGATGGAGAATCAAACCTGTCAACGGTACGCATTCAATGTTCATTTGTAAAAGGCTTCTTTTTATTTTCCTGAAAAATTGTCTCTTAACGAACCAAAAATCTATTTCTAGGTTGAAGTGTATGATCCCAAAACAGATACGTGGACATTCGTTGCAGCAATGTGTGCTCACGGCGGAGGTGTTGGCGTAGGAGTCATTCCGATTTCATAGAAATTCAAAAAAAAAAAAAAATTAAAAACATTACAAAACCAAAAGAGATCCCGGAGCTCCCCATGAGTTACTTTCGATAGTGAAAGCAATAGCTTAAACATCGAATCCATTGAAAACTCTCCTCTCCTTGATATGAATTTATTTAAATCCTTCAAGACATTCTCTCATAAACGAATGTCTTTGAATCCTTTATTGTTACGGAACAATTATTTATCTTGCCTGGGGCTCAAAAGCACTTGTTTGATATCAAATTATTGTGTTTTGGCCGATAAAAAATTGAGAAAAAAAAGATCGTGATCAAATAGAGTAAATGACGTCCGTTTTCCTATTTAAAAAAAAAAGTTATTATAAATTACACACAACAATGGCGTGATCATAATTGTTATACACTGTATATCTACACCACATATTTGCATTTATATCGCACTTTTAATATAGATCTGGAGATAGAATTAGAATTATTTTTTTTTTCTTTTTTCAATAAAATCTCATCCATGGTTTTTTCTATGAACTGTACGGTGTACGTTGATTCGTACATTGATTAAGATTTAATTTGAAGTTTTGTTTATTATAAATTTTTAATAAAATCCCCACAACAAAATTCATCAACTTAAAACGAACGATGTGGTTTCAATCAAAATTAGTAATTTGTAACGGAAACTTTTGTTTTATCAATATTTATTTTTATTTTCTAGCGCATTTCTATCGACGCTAAACTCATGTGTATAGCTGGATTCTTCTTCATTTATAAGAATATCTATGAAAAGACTACGTGTAGGTTGTTTGCTTTGCTGAAAGATGGGATTTTATTCAAATAAAAAATGCATCGTTCAAATCAATCTTAGTTCACATTCATTATAATATGGCATGAACAAATTTTTGAATTATATGAAGAACCTTGGACAAGCAATTATTTTTCACAAGCGCCACGTAAAATGTGATATCAGTCATTTTGTGGGCAGGATCTTCCAGTGCGCCATTCTGTTTATACCTCGTTTAGAGGTATTAAACAATTTTATGTCAAATTTTCCCTTTTTCAACAAAAATCAGATCTTTTTCTAACTAATAAACATAAAATTTACTAACATTCTGACGTAAAAACGATCCGAGGGGTAATAAGAAATTATCACCCCCTCGGTTATTACCCCTCGGGACCGTATGTGGAGTTGAATTTTCGAGGCAAAACCAATACTTTTTCTGAACATATTTCATGTTTTGTTATCACGTACCGAATAATTGTTCTGTAACCAAAAACATATTCGGCATTTGAAAGTTGTGACGAACAAAAATGTCACGTTGAATGTACGGATACGAAACATAAACTATTAAAATCATAAAAAACAATAATTTTAATGGTTTCTTAGCGTGCCTCATCTCAACAGCTCATGGAGATGGCTGTAAGCCGTGTCATTTTATTAATTCAATTCGGGACAATACACCGATTTTGTGAAAATGATAAAAAATGCATTTGTTTGAGGTTCACATTGCATGTTCTTTAAATCGATAAGTAACATGTTATTAACACATTAATATTTTCAAAAAAACAAATCAATTAATTTGCTTGAGCATATAATAACTGTGTCAATTTTGCTAAATAAAATAGTCACCAAGTTCCAGTTGTTATTGAACCTAAGGATGTAACGTTGCATACAACCCAAAAGATTCGAAAAAGCTGTTTATTAATGTATAAAAATGTTACCTAAGTGGATAGTGAGGATCTTAAAGTACTACAGTTTATGGGGCTATCATTCAGTGGAAAGTGCGCCTGATTTGAAAATTAAAGGGAAAATGAGCAGCTACATAATTTTCATTGGAAATATTGGCTTATGCATTTGGTGTTCATTTCTCAGCTTCACATACATATTGGAAGCTGAAACTTTAATGGCACCATTGGATGCGATAAACCTATACCTATTTTATATAGTATGCGCCCTGGGACAATGGATGATCGTATTCGATACATATACAAATCGACAATCTCAAAATGCATTTTGGCATATTTTGTCATCTCGAATTGATGTGGAATGTCGTCAACAACCGTATTTCAGGGATTGGATCATTCAGACTTGTTTAATTACTTTATTGTTCTTCGATACGGTATTTTATGTGTTGATTGCAATTTTTAACAATGCATCCAGCTTGAGCAGCCAAACCACACAGTATATTTTTTGCATTATTTTTGACAATCGAGCCATATTTTATCTCTTTCATTTAAAAGTGATTAAATATCAATTACAACAAATTGAAGATCAACTGAAACATAAAATTCCCAAGCAATTCAAGTGGTTTCGTAATTACTATAAGCTCATTCATGAAATGTCTCAACATTTGAATGCAATGTTTGGATGGTCCCAATTAACATCGATTCTTTTGAGTTTTTACTCATTGGTATCACTTTTCAATTACATGTATCGGCAGATTAATCGAAAATTCGATCGATTCAATTACGGTAGCGTTTTTATTTTACTATGAACACTAGTTTTCGCAGTCGAGGATTTACCGATTTAACCAACATTTCACGCCATTCTGAAAGAATCTAAAAAAGCACCTGAAAAAACCTTGACTGCAAACACTAATGAAACACTAATGAAAGCTGTAGACTGTAGACTTAGGGTGCATCGATTTTTTTTAAATCGTGGTATCAAAATTGACGTAGTGGGACCTTATAGTTCACTCCAATACGAACATTTTTTGTACTGGGTGAAGTCTGTAAGTTGATTCCTCTCGCGGCGCTATCAATTTGAAATTTGGATGTTTTGAGGCTGATTTTCATAGAAATTCACTCAAAATGTCCTTAAAGATGTCAATAATACTTCATTTTTTTGCCTACGTATGGTTTACAAATGTTTTTCCGAATAAACTACGTCGTATGTTATGATTTATTGTACGTTACTTAATACAATTTGAAATTGTTTATTAGTCAAACTGGAAAAGTGCCCAAAAATGTGGCCGAATTATTGATATACCGTACTAAACATGTCCCAAAAGTCATTCGAAATGTTCTCTAACATCTTCATACAACATTATTTTGACTCATCGAATTGATATAGAGCCAACATTTGATCTAGTATCGTCGCAATGTGACGATTTCGCTACTATTTTTCTCGAAAATGACCAAAAATGCTCATTTTTATGAAAATATCCAGTAAACTAGTCGCAAAAATTATTTCAAATGTAATCTGATGTGACCAAAACTACTCAAATTGTTGAGAATGATCGATTCAATCCCATGTTTAAAAAAAAATCGATGCAACCTAATCGTAGACACTTTAGTGCATACACAGCCAATAATTTTCTATTTACATTCTTACATTGATAGATATTTTAACAAGTTGGACAATATTTGTAATTATACGCATCACAATTCGTCTGTTATTACTCAATGTGTATGTTAGCGGATGCTATGTTTCGGTAATGTTATAAACACTACACAGTTTTCAATTTATTCATAAAAAAAACCATTAAAATTAATGTTTCCACAGATCGAAGGAATTCAATTTCATCTGTTTAACTGTCTCAATGAAAACACAAATGAGTATTTAGCCCAAAATGTAAAATTGTCGACAGTTTATTTTAAAATCAAATTCCACTGAATGAATTGTTTTGTTTATAGATAGAGGCAACGGTGCATCAAATCAATTGCTGTCATATTCGCTTCCACATGAAAGGAGTCATTCTAATTAAAACAACGACCTTTTTGAATGTATGTCTCCAATGTTTAATAGTTTCATTCTGAAAAAAAGTTAATATAATTAAATTAATTTATTTATTAGTTGTTTGGTACGGTCATTGTATACGTGGTGCTGTTCATCCAGTTTACACAAATGACTTAATTGTAATGGAAATTCTGAAAGAGCGGAGTGTACGGACTGCATTTTGATTTGGTTCTGATATTTATCGATACGCATGAATAAAATATTATTATTACTTTTGTTTTGTCAGCGATTGCTTTTTTGGAAATTCATTTTCAATCAAATATAAAGATATCCACATTTTGTCATGAAATTTCATTGGTGACATTGCACACGAAATATGCTGATTGAGATTACAAATAAAACCATATCTATATATGTGTAAATTTTGCTATTTTATAATTTGCGAGGGAAAATTATCCAAAGGATGCCTTTTGGAATTATTGTGAAAATAACGTGAATAAATTTGGTAAATCACAGAATTTTCATGAACAGTAAAATTCAATAGACTTCGGTTGACCAATTGAGTACATAATAAACATGTGCCGTATACAAATGACAATATTTGACAGTTCCAGTGTTGCAATTACTTTTATATGGAAATTACTTTTACTTTTCCGCACATGAAATGTGCTCAGGAAAAGTATTGGTTTTGCCTTAAAAATTCAACTCCCTATTGCTTGAGTAAATGTTCCAACCAATTTTGATGTTTTTTATACGGAATCCTAGGGGCTTTTAACGCACTTCAAACATGTGAATCCAGAAGAATTTTGCTTAGCTCCTAAAATATGTTTACATTCAATGGATTTCGTCCGATCTCGGTGAATATTTAGATATTTGGCTATATTATTCTGTTGCGAATAGACCGATAATGAGGAATGTGACGATAGCACGAAGAAGAAAATGACAAATGTGAAGAGAGCGTGTCGCTCTCGGACTGTAAAATACGATTCACAATGTGTTTTATATTAGCGACATTTTAACGGTACTTTCCATAAGATTAACATTGCAATGCAAAATGCATGGTGAAAAAATTGTCCAAGAGATGCGGATTTGCGTGAATATTCCAATCAGAGATTCACTTGCATTGAATAGTGGTGAATTTTGGTAGATATTTGAATAAGAGTGCATGAGCACAGATGAGACGAATCTATTGAATGATATAACCCCCTAGACGGAATCGCACTGATTTTTCCCTGGCTACATTTTTCTACTGAGAGTCACACCTCTAGGATGCCCAGGAAAAAAGTTTTTTTTTAAATTTTGTTCACATGTTGGTTCTATGGCCCTGCCAAGCAACTTTGAACTATTTTTCCATTATACATTGACATTTCGCTCCTTCTTTACATTAAACCGCGTCGATTAAGACCATTTCCACCAAATTTGATAAACTTTTAGCGACATGTTTGTTGCAGAATATGTGAAAAAAGCGATATTTTGGCTTTTTTCTCGTGGATTTTCCCACAAGAGTCGAGTTAGGGGTGATTTTCACCATTGATCTTTCTGTATATTTTATCTACGAGAGCAATTGGGTCGATTTACTTCATTATGGCATATATAAAATGATATATCGGACATATTTGTAGGCACAATTTGGGAAAAAGGTCACTTTTTTCGGCCATTCTTCACTTGTTCCATAATAAAAATTTCAAACTAAATCAGGAAAATGTCTTGAGTAACATAAAAATCATTGATTGTGATCCGAAAATTAAGAATAAAGTAAATGTAAATATCAATAATTATATTTTGAATGACTTTTCTTACATTTTTTGTGGAAAAACAGCTATTTTGACACATTTTTTTCAAACGACCTTCCGACCTGTAGGAAATAAAATTTTGCATATGGTCCACAAACAAAAAAATCTTGTTTTGACTAGTACTAACTGGTGCCACCCCTCCATTTTTGATTTCAAACGAAAATCGAAATTGATACACCCTAATATCCATTACCCAAAATTCCGTTTGCCTCGTGATCAACAAGTTTGCTTCAGACAGAAAATTGAAATTCCGCACCGTATGGGAGATATGGCGATGGGAAAATTCTGTGATTGGCCCTTTCAGGGTCCCATATTTACCCCAAATATGAATTTCGTTAAATAACAATTTGTATTTCGGCGTTTGGCCCCAAGGCCTATCAATCGCACACAGAAACTTGAAAATGGGAGTCTGACAGTATGGTATGTTTACTGGTCGGCAAAAAAAAACACCGACAAATGGCATGAACACATCTCTGACTTATACGCATCCGAGTGAAACGATTTGAATCATTGACAAAATAGTATTCGATTGACTTTTGTGACGCGCGTAATGGTATCTACTAGTGATGTCAACGAACGAAATTTGACTTTACTTTTTCTCACAGAACTGCAGTGAGTATGGAAGGGAGTGAATGATTCATATTTTTCGCTTTTTTATTAAATTTTTATTTAATCAGAGACAAAACTTATTTACTATCAGACAATTGACTGCAATCTATTTAGAGCAAATCATTTAATGGAAAATATCATTTAAAAATTATTATCGAATGAAAACACACACGGAATAAATGGAAGAACTTGGACGTATATTATTCCATAGTGGAATAAATATTGGGCCATTCCATTTAAGGTGCATTTGGAAATTATCACTTCAATTGAGGAAATACTTAATCTCAATTAGATAAATGTAACCTCAATTGATGCCTATATATAATTGAAACGCAGGTATATCGCCCTGAGAAAGCCAATCATCACCCGGAATTCAAACAAAGAAGAGTGTTTTTTCAGCTTCAGTTGCTGTTATTTCATTCCGAAACACGGTTGTTTTCGTTTCAAAGTGAAATTGTACATATAGTACTTTGAAATACAATGTTTTCTCTGTGTGTAGCGTTCTTTATATATTTGAATTGGACTACATCAGCAGCAGCAACAGCACCAACAACACAAGCGCAGGAAAATCAAATCGATGCGTTTAGTGAGGGATTTTACGAATTTGGCATTGCCTTATATCAGGTGAACGGCTTGTCTTGCACAATGAATGCACTTTGAACTAATGAACAAAAAATTTGTGAAACAAAACAGCAATGTGTTCAATCGGAGCGTGGAAAAAATGTCATAATTTCGCCATTTTCAGTGGCAACCGCTCTCACACTTCTGTTGCAAGCAACAAATGGGACAACTTGCGCACAGTTGAAAAATTGTTTGCATTTGCAGGACAATAACATTGCGAAATCGCATGTGACCGATCAGTTTCGCAATTATATGGCATTAATAAAAAAGAGTGCTGGACAATCGGAACTGATGATTGTCAATCAAATCTACGTACAACAAACATTTCGATTGAATAAAGAGTTTCAAGAAATTGCAGCCAATGAATTTGATGCCGGCGTGGAATCCGTGAATTTTTCCAACACAAACGAAACAACACAATTAATCAATAATTTCATACGCACAAAGACAATGGGAAAAATCGAAAAATTTGTACCGCCAGGAATATTCGACGAATTGACACGTGTGTTTTTGGCAAATGCAGTCTATTTGAAGAGCGCATGGGTTCAGCCATTTCCACTGCCCCGAATCATAAATGGCGTCAAATTAGAGCGGACTAAAAAATTTTACATCAGTGAAACGGAAACGATTGACGTCAATTTTATGGCAAATAAAGATAGTTTTTGGGTGGTTGATGTGCCCGATTTGGATATATCTGCCCTGCGGTTAGACTATTTGAATTCGAATTTATCATTTATAATCGTTCTACCAAACAAACGTACCGGTTTATTAACGCTAGAAAGTCAATTACAATATATGAATTTATCAACAATTGTGGGACGTATGAGCTTTCAGCTGTATAAAGTTGAAATTCCAAAATTCAAAGTCACAACGAAATTGCATCTCAATGATATTTTGAAAAAAGTATTGAAACATATTCACTCAGTATTTGGCATAAGAGAAAATCTTTATCAATTTCTCACTTTTAGATGGGCATCAATGAAATATTTGACCCGGAACTGGCGGATTTGAGTGGCCTTTTAAGCGATGCAGAGCCCTTATTTGTCAGCGATGTTATTCATGAAGCTACAATTGAAATCAGTGAAACATTCACTGAAGCCTCGGCTGCAACAGGTGAAATTACATAATTTAATATAAAAAATGAGAAAAAAACTCCACAACATTTTTTTTATCACAAGGGATGAACTTAAAAGCGACAAGTGGGTCACCTTCATTCACGGCCGATCATCCATTCATGTATTATGTATTGGATCGAGAAACTAATACAACCATTTTCAGCGGTTGCATTAAAAATATTCCAGCAGAAAATCAACTATGATGAGCGATATCAATTTATAGATCGACAGTATAAGTTCATTTGAAATAAAAGTAATATTATTGCGCACTCATACTTCGATTTTGTCGTTTATATTTTTTTTTTGTCGCACAATTATATTCAGTCTCTCTCTCTCTCTCTCTCTCTCTCTCTCTTTCTCTCTCTGTCGCTTTTGATTATTTATTTATTAAACACCGCCAAGTTCTGGCTGAATAATAGTTTGCAGGAAAAAAAGTTGCCGAAGGCTTCCCTTAAAAAAACCTGATCTTTTCTTAGATAGAGTAAATGAATCAAAACAGTGACTTTGTCAAAATAAATAGCTTAAATAATATCACTTTGTAAAATTACTAGCTATCGCAGTTTGAATCATTTGGATTTTTGGTAATTTATTCCAGTGAGTGAGTGGTGTTTCAGGCGATATTCTCAACTTTTTGTCGATTATTCTCACGTACTCGGCGTGACGAAGGTTACGATCATTGGAATTAATTTCGATGTCTGCTCGGGCAGATGGACAATTCCAGTGACCGTTTAAAATGTCGTACAAAGTCGTGATTGCCACGTTAATTCGTCGGCGTTGAAGTGAATGCATCTGTAGTTTCGCCAACCGCTGCTCATCCGGTGATATGTGGTAGCCATTGGATGCAGAATCTGCATTGCAGATGGATACTCCTTCAGCGCGATTTGAGTACTTCGGTATGTGGTATCCTCACAATACTGCAATATTCAAGGTGAGACTGAACTAACGCATAGAAGAGCGTTTTCAAGGTCTGCGCATCAGGTATGTGGTGACAAAACCTTTTAATGAACCCAAAAGCCGCAGTCGCCTTTGCAGTGATGACCTAAATGTGCTGTTTGAATGAGAGTTTGGTGTCAATGAGCACACCCAAATCTCTGTGTTCCTCCACTCTTTTGAAGATGTGGTTGCCATACGTATAACTGGTCAATATTGGTCCACTTAGCTTGTGGATTGTTAGCGCCACACATTTGTCGTGATTCAGATGGAATGAGTTTTCATCACACCATTCTCTCAGTTTATCAATTGCGAGTTGAAGAGTGACAGCATCTTCTGGTTTTCTTATAATTTTCGCAATTGTGATATCATCGGCGTATAACAAAACAATAACATCGTCCATGTCTTTGATGATGTCATTTATAAACAGCAAAAACAGTGTTGGCCCAAGATGGCTACCCTGAGGTACACCCGATGTCACGTTGAAGTTTGATGATTCGCTTTTCCCATAGTTTACAAATTGAGTTCTGCCCGATGAGTACGTCTTCAGCCAGTCGAGCAAATTTTGAGGCAAGTTGAATTCATTCAGCTTCCGATGAAGTATTTGATGATCAACCTTGTCAAATACTTTGCTGAAGTCGGTATACAAAACTGGTGGATGATTGGGATCCACCTTGTCCACGTCTACTAGAGGCTTATTATTATGTTTGCAAACAAAGAAAACAGCAGGGAAATCCAGCTGTATCTGTATTTTTATGAGATTAATTACGACATGTTATTTGATTCAGCGTTTTCACAATTGCTATTTTTAAATACGATAGTGATAATACTTTTTGCGAAATGTGCTTAAAGGAATCTCGTTGACAACGTTGAAAGTGCAAATTTCTTTTGCAATGAGCAATACAATGTTGTTAACTTTACACATTTTGTTGATTTAATTCCAAAATTACAAGTTCAGCAAAAATTCGCTATAAGATTGTAGTAAGAGGGATGCTCTTCGTATGTAACACGAGTAGTTGTGTTTCAGTTTTTCTTTGCAGCAGTACTTGAAGTTTTAGTGAAAATGGCAAAAATATTCAATTATTTACTTCCATGATTTATAAATTAGCTATTGATTCTGAGTTTTGCTTAAAATTTCTTATGCAGTCACATTCATTTCATTCGCTTGTTGTCACTTGCAAACGATTCCAATCACATTCAATCGATTGAAGTCGCTTGTAGTCACTTGTAATCGATTCGAATAACTTTCAATCAATTGGTGATTTTCAGGTGCCAGGGTCATGCTGATGATTAAATAATTGTGTTGATTCGAACTTCAAATGTTGTCTTATATAGTTCGACTAATTTCCCATTATTATCGTGTCATGCTGAATCATAAAATATTTACCCGTCGCCGTGTATTTTCTAATTGTACCCATGTCAACCGTGGGCTATGGAGATGTGTACTATTTTTCCTGCTTGTCGGCTTGGTAAGTCTCTCCATTCTATTTTGTACATTTCACGGAGAACGGCAGTTCTCCCAGTGGCGCACCAAAAAATACACTTTTGAGTGCAACACTATATATACGCGAATTTTTGGACTATGTGTTGCCGACCGATGTAATTCGTGAAATAGGCATTGGCGTGTAGCTTAAGACCAAACTAGACGAAAGCCGTTGTCAAAATGAATTTTTGTGGAACCAAAAAATTTTTTGCTCGGGGGACGTATGGGGGTGTTTTTTTCAGATTATATAGCATACCTCCTAGGGGGTAATCTTGACCACTGTCGTTGAGTAACCAATCGATAGTACTACTCAATACCTTTCCAACGAGTGCTCAAGCATCACAATCGGTTGACCCGTTCAAAAGTTGTATACGTTTTCCTAGAGAGGGGGGTTTCCCCTGAAAATAGCGTTGGTATGTGTGTATGTATGTATAAGATGAAAAACCTCTGAACGAGGTATAAACAGAGTGGCGCACTAATAGATCCTGCCCACAAAATGACTGATATAAAATTTTACGTGACGCTTGTGAAAATATATTGTCGTTCCACAGTCCTCAAATCATTCAACAATTTGTCCATGCCATATTACAATGAATGTGAACTAGAGTGCGCCAGTGCGAGCGAGGCGTTTTCCTATCAATTCGATTAAAGTTAGGCTACGATTTACTCACTCACGATGAGCCTGCAATCCAAAATGCGGTTGTAAATCAGTTGTATTCCAGTTTTGATTATAGCCATTGTTATTCAAAGATAATGAAAGTGAAAACGTTCGGGACTCGCACTGGCGCACTCTAGTTCACATTCATTGTAATATGGCATGGACAAATTGTTGAATTATTTGAGGACTGTGGAACGACTATATATATTTCACAAGCGCCACGTTAAATTTTATATCAGTCATTTTGTGGGCAAGATCTATTAGTGCGCCACTCTGTTTATACCTCGTTCAGAGGTTTTTCATCTTATTGTGTTATACAGATTGAATTGAAGCGGCTGAATGCACAAATGTCCAATTCGCCAATGTCACCGCCAGGACCAAACGAAGCAATTGAAGCCCCCTAAAAGAAAACGCAACATTTGCTCGTGTATTAAGCAGATAACGTCTGGATTTTGCTGGCCGCCTCTGTACGCCGCATGGTGAAAAAGTGAAATTATATCCAAACCTCAAAATCAATGAGAGATTTTATCAGGATCAGGATGCGCCACAATTTTCACCCTAAATTTTCAAGTGATTTTATTTTATAATAAAATACACCAGACAGATTCAGAAGAAGGACCGTAAAGTTCGTATTGAAGAAGCCAAAGCCAAGAGCGGCAAAAAAGGTGGCAAAAAATTAATCATTTTTGAAGTTTAACTCATAAACCGTTTTAAATGAAACGATTGATAAAATAAATTGAATTACATTCGTAATCCCGACTTTTCCGCATTGATTTTTCTCTTGAACAATTTCATTCATCGAACAGTCAGGAGAGAAAGTATTGGTTCTGCCATGAATATGGGCAAAATGTTCAAAACACAAAACATTCTTTGACACAATAAAACAAATTGGCCATCTTCACTTTGCGATTTGAGACTCCTTTCTTGAGATATATTCATATCAAACTTCCATTTTCTAAGAATTTCGTTCATTTTCACACGTATTCATATTCCATGATTTTTCGGCATGAAGATATATTTTGAGCATTGTTCGGATATGTAGAATGAATCAAGAGGACTTCAATATCTTTCAAACGACGCAAACTACATGAATTTTCATTGAAAAATGCGGCCAGGAGAGTCAAAAATGCGAAAATCAGATTTTGTGTAAAAATGTACTGAAAACCCGACTCACGTGCACTTGAATGCACATATCTCTGGAACGGCTATACCAATATGGCTCAAATTAAATAGGAAACCTCCGGTGACAATACTGTGCAATTTAAGAATCCATTTGTGAGTCATTTTCATTTTTTACAGTTCAATTTTCTGAGAATTTTCTAAAAATTTCGTATATTTTCAAACATGTTCACATTTCATGATTTTTCAGCGTGAAGAAACATTTTATGCACTTTTTGAATACGTAAAACGTCAAGCGCGCTTGAATACCATTCAAATGACGCAAGCAGCATGAATTTTCGTTGAAAAATACGGTCAGGAGAGTCAAAAATGTGAAAATCAGTTTTTGTGTAAAAATGTACTGAAAACCCGACTCACGTGCACTTGAATGCACATATCTCTGGAACGGCTACACCGATTGGGCTCAAATTCAATAGGAAACATCCGGTAATAATTCTGAACAAATTTGCTTTTGACACTTTGGGATTTGAGACTCCGTTCGAGAGTTATCGTGCTAACGTACAGACTACGACGACGACGACGACGACGACGACGACGACGACGACGACGACGACGCCATTTTGCACCGGAGCTACCAGAACCGAGTATCCAAATGAAAAAAGTGAAAATCAAGTTTTGTTCCCATGGTGAACTGAGACTCTGGTCAAAATTTGAGCCCGATCGGAGTTCATTTACTCAAGTAATGTGGAGTTGAATTTTTGAGGCAAAACCAATACTTTTCCTAAGCACATTTCATGTGCGGAAAAGTAATAAATAAATGGGCTTACATGCGTAAGGCTTACTTTTCCGCACTTTTAACCATCAAGTGATTTGTAAAATTTGTTTTAATGTGAAAGTAAAAATAGTGAAATTACAAGAAAACGTCATCCAATCAGCCTCAAATTCTATTTAGACCCTTTTTCCTACAAAATAAGCAGTTTAAATGCGTTTCGAGCAGTGAGTCAAAAATCGGAACCACTGATTTTCTGATTCCAATCTAGTGTATGGCCACATATATGGAATGATTGTATCAAGTACCCTAATACGCCATCAGCTACAGTCAATTTGACGCTATTTCCATTTTATTTCAATCTGCTTTGATCTTGCTTTTCAATTACACTTTTCAGCACAAAAACTGTAAAAAAGTATTGGTTCTGTTAAACTGGGAACGTTCATCGCAGCAAGTTCATTTGAATATGTTCACCTGGACAAAAAAAAAAACAATAAAAGGCAGCTTATTTTGCATGAAATTTGCAAAAAATTCTCAATTATTTGCATTCGAATACGATCGAATCCTTTGTAGATACATATTTGACATAATGAATAAAAATTAATGCGCATTTTCTGGATTTTTCATGCAAAATAAGCTGCGAAAGGATGAATTTACTTCTGTGATAGCGAGTTGGGAAGCTTGTTCGGAACTAGTGTGTTTTTCGACCTCAACACGGACTTGTATCGTTCCAAATCGCTTGGTAATCGATTCTTTAGCTGAAATTGGTCAGATATGGTTAAAGGCAAGTCTTTCTAGAATGGTTTAGTTGCTCTTATTGCGGGCTATATGACGTTGAGTCGGCCATTCGCGCATATTCGAAAGAAACACTACTTTGGGCGCCTATAACTACCGAAATATTCATCTTAGAAATATGATATGCACATCAAAATGGGCTAATTTGATCTAAGTTAACTAAAAACGCCATCGAAAGATGAAAAATATAATTTGTTTTTGCAGTTTGAGTCAAAAAACGGGAATTTCCGCCCCAGAGCGCCGATTTTTGAGATTTTTTGTACTAAGAGTACACGAAAAAGTGTACCAATTACTCTCAAACTCTGCATAGCCCATAATTAGAGTACAAAAATAACTCTCATAAAGTTTGAACACAATCGGACTATTATTACATGCATAGATCGGCAAAAAATTTGAATTTTCCCTCAAAATCGTTGATTTCCGACCTTGAAAATTCTGGGGATCAGTCGGCGCCACTAAACGTCTACCGATTGAGCTAAAAATTTGCAGGGATCATTTTTTTACCCAACCTCCATAGAAAATGCATCAGGCCAGGCTCTAGCTTCCAAGTGGTTAATTCCCTCCCGCCCTAATGGATATCGCGGACTTGGTTAATATATTGAAAAGAAAGTTTATCACAGTTGGAAATATAAATAATAAATAATGTTAAACTGTGCCATTTATATTTTTTAAAGTGAACTTCACAAAAACGCTCTAGTTCTGAACAAGCTTTCCAACTCGCAACATTGGCTGCATTAAGCTATGCCCTATCTGGGCTTCGTACCCCGAAGAATCTTATTTTGGCAATGTCTTCGATATTCTTTGTTAAAGATCATTTAACACATTGCGACAATAGACGTAGATTGAAGCGTAACTCATCCAATCGAAGCATTCCATGTGTACAAAGCACACGACGCAGTCAATTCGGTATTGAATTAATTGACCACGGTATCATTGATAGTTTGAAACAGAGAAATGTAAACGATTTTTAACATTTTACTTTTCGCACATGAAATGTGCTCAGGAAAAGTATTGGTTTTGCCTCAAAAATTTAACTCCACAAAGCTTGAGTAAATGATTACCGATCGGGCTCAAATTTTGACCAGAGTCTAAGTTCACCATGGGAACAAATCTTGATTTGCACATTTATTTGGGCACTCGGTTCTGGTACCTCCGGTGCAAAATGGCGTCGTCGTCGTCGTCGTCGTAGTCTGTACGTTAGCACGATAACTCTCGAATCGAGTCTCAAATCCCAAAGTGACAAAAGCAAATTTGTTCAGAATTATTACCGGATGTTTCCTATTGAATTTGAGCCATATCGGTCTAGCCGTTCCGGAGGGGCATGCATTCAAGTGCACGTGAGTCGGGTTTTCAGTACATTTTTACACAAAATCTGATTTTCACATTTTTGGCACTCCTGACCGTATTTTCCAATGAAAATTCATGCATTTTGCGTCATTTGAATGGTATTCAAGCCTGCTTGACGTTTTACATATTCAAAAAGTGCATAAAATGTGTCTTCATGTAGAAAAATCATGGAATGTGAAAATGTGCGAAATTCCTAGAAAATCGAATTGTGATATGAAATCGAATTGTCATCTATGCCCGTTTTTATTGGCAGATTTTTTGATTTCTAAACTAAATAGATCATGATAAAGACGTTTATAATAAAATCTGCCATTTTGGAGAAAAAAAGTATACTTTTCCATGTCGCGCGAATAAACCCCCGAATCAAACAATCCGCCCAATTACAATTGCAAAAGTGAATCATTCCTTATAGAAAAAAGCGGGACGATAATAATTCTATGAAAATCTGCCGTTTTTGGAGATATAAGTAATTTGTTCCACGGCTCTCGGTCTAAATTATTTATTGTGTCACAAGATGTTTTGTGTTGAAAATTAGCCATATTGCAGTAGCCATTTCATAACGACATGTACTAAAATGCACAAATGCACATACCGTGCTCAAAAAAGAACATTTTGCCCGTTTTCATGGCAGAACCAATACAAGGGAGAAATTGACTGATCGATGAATGAAATTCAAGAGAAAGATCCAATTCCATATCAATGCGGAAAAGTCAGGATTACGAATGTAATTCAATTTATTTAACATTTTCATATTCCTTTTTAAATAATTTTCAAATGAATGTTGGTTTGAATGCGATGTGCTATTTTTATTTCGAATGATTTTTGTTAGTCTTTTTGCTTTGTTGAATATTGGAATTTTAATTATTTAAAAAAAATGGATTCTTCAAATTGAAAGGCTCATTAATAAAACGTGATTTAACTAAAGTCAACAATTTACATTTTAATTATAAGAACTTTATTTTATACGTTTAAATTCCGCCGAATCAATCATAAATACGATCCAAAATGATGGCCCCATTCATGTGCCGTCGCCAGTCTCATTTCAATTAAACGATAGTCAGTCAATGTTGATGCCCATTTGGTGGCGAAGTAAAACGCTTCTTCGATGAAAATGATGACTTTGGTAGCATCCAACAGCTGTTCACGTCGCTTGTTCATATTCGCTAGATCAAGAGATGATACGTTTTCATCACCATCACTAAACAGGCTGACTTTTAATTTCTTCAATTTAACCGAATGGTGAATGAATGATAGCATTTCCTCCAAAAATGCCTGTTCGAAATGAACTCTTTCGAGATTCATAAGGTATTTCGCCATCACATTTAGATCTCGCACTATTTCACTACCGCAGTCTAAACGCAATTCAACTAGATTCACCAGCTTTGATAAATTGACGTTGGGTGTTGGCAACTTCATGCTTCGAACAGAATTTATTGGAATGATTTGATCAATGATTTGTTGAATGACTTGGTTTTCAGGTTCATTGTAATATCCTGAGAATTTCAAATGCAGCCGCTTGTAAACACCTTTCTTGTGAAGTTTATTCAGTACAATCCAGATGTCTCGAGTCCTCTGTGGATTGTCACCATACCTATATTCATTTTCACCGACTTCAATGGTTAGGTCATCGAGTTTTACACCAGACTCGATAATCAATTGGTGACTTTCCCAAAGGCAATTGACATTCGTTGCGAAGCTGCGCACATTTGGGTTGAGCTCAAAGAATGCTTTGATTTCGTTGATTTTGTAGCCACTATTGCGATGTTGTGTCCATTCCAAATGCTTTAGTGTCGGATATTCGCGAAGAAGCCACTTGTTTCCATCTTGAGTTTGGGCTGCATCATAGCATTGATATTGACGCATGTGAAGACGCTTTAAACTGTTACACATGCTCGGCACGGTTTCATCAAATAAATTGCTAATTTTTGGAGCTACACAGATGATATCTAAAATCTCAGCGTTGTTTATTATGTATTCAAGGTGATGCAGTTCAGTCTTGGTGAATCTATCTGTCTTAATAAAAATTTCCGTAACTTTTTTACTCAAATCCCGTTTTGTATTGCTGTCCCTGGCCATCATGTGAAAGTTATTAACTGGAATAATCATAAGTCTTTGGATGAAGTCACTGTAACTCATCGTACTGCTTTCCAAATACAAATTCTTTTCTGAGAGTATAGCACGAGCTGTGATTATCCCATAATTCGCTTGATAATATTCGCCGACGGCCCATTTCATTGCCTTGCAAGTTTGACTGAATCGACCCAAATCTTCCAGCGCCAAATAATCGAAAACATGGTCAAAACAATCCAAGTTGAGTTTGAAAATGGCCGGTCGCTGTTCCATTTCGTTGTTCCAAACTTGAGTTCAATTGATATTTGCTTGAAATCTAAGTTTTAGTATCCACAAATCGTTACTTTTAGCATATAAATTTACTTTCACACGATATAAATTGACTGTAATGTTTTCTGTTTGTGTTTTGTGAAGCAAATGAAACGATTTGATGGAGAAATTACTATTAATTTTCGTTGAGATTATTGAGCGTTTGTATGATGTAATCGATTGCGCTGAATTTTGTGTAAATGAAAAAGAATGAATCATCGAATCTGACAATCGAAATGTCAACACTCATTTCAGTGGACTTCGTCAATCGTCATTTGACAAAACTGTCAAATAAACAGTGGAATTTGAAATTGACAAAAGTGGAACGTTGAAAAACAGAAATAAGATTGGAAAACCGATAAATACCAATACCGGTAGCTTGACCTGCGTAATTCAAATGTTGGTAAAAATCTGTTGGGAAATGAAATATTTGTATACTCGCTTCTTATTGATAAAACCGAAAAATGTTTATAGTTTCGGGAAATCTTCTAACTGAAACGGATGAAATGTGCAAACCAGTTGAATTAAGTTCGTTAATCTACTTTTTTACACATATCCATTCATATTAAATCCGCCGATATATTTCGATTTCATGAAATATTCCGGTTTACAAAGCTTCTAATGTCAACGTTGAATGGTTCATTGAATTTGATGATGTGGGAACCAGTTTTGGTAAGCATTTTAGTTCCAAAATTGGACAAAATATCGATTTCAGAGATTCAATAACTCGGTTCAAGGAGTTGGCATCCGATTTTAAGGGATAGTTATATCTCTTATTGTTGTGTTACAGGCTAGTCAAATCAGAATATTTCAAACGATGTGTGCTAGTTATGAGAAGGTGTTTGATATTGTGCTAGAAAAACTAGGTACACTTCGATATATTTGCCCTTGTGAAAATAAATCGATTGAACAGACAGTCGTTTGGCAAACGGCTAAATTGGGACAAGAAACGACTATTAATCGATTGACAATCGACTGAAACGGTCTATAGTACATAAAAATCGATTTCAGACGTCTATTGTCCCAAATCAAACGACTATAGTCGTCTAACAGTCGACTGGCTGGCAATCATTTTTATTCACATTGATTTGGTCATGTCATAATTGAAATCAGTTTCATTTGATCAGTTTTATCAATTGAATTTTATGAGTTTTGAATGCTAAAACAAAGCCACCATTGTAATAATGGAATTTTACACTTCTTTTTTTTTGATGAATAAACAGATTGGAATGATCGAAAGTTGATGATGAACTTCGAGCTTCGATAGTGGATTAAGTTTTCTGTTTGTGTGCGGCAGCCACATTAATTTTCATAATGAACATTATTTATCTCAAATGACACGTTATGTTTTGTCGCACTTTTCATGTGAAATAATTTCCAAATATTCAAGTGAGACAAAAAGATTCATTAAAATCACTGAATCATGCTGGATTATAATTTGACGCAAATCCAGCCCTAATACAGGACAAGTTGTCTTTTGAGTTTACTCGTAAGTGGCGTGGAACTTTTCTGAATTCAAGTACTAAAGGTGGCCATAACAAATCAAAGACTGCTTGTTTTCTTGAGATTATTTCATTTGTGCGACGTGATATGGTAAAATAAATAACGTTGAATTAAACTAGAAATTAACATGCCATGTTTCATGCTCTGTGCTTAATATTAAGTTTTTACCAAAAAAAAAAAAAAACAAACTCCGACTGATGTCTTTGAATCATTAAAACCGTGCTGTTGGTTAATTAAATTTCCTCCAGATGCTCTTGAGAGCTGAAACGCATACTTTTTTCACGACCACTGTTGAACTGGAATCCTCCGGTGCAATAACCATTTCCACATTATTATATGGTGTTGATGGGAAAAATATAGCACTGAATGTGTTCAAACCTTCATCCGCAAATATTTCAATGGATGCAACATCCAAAATAATGTATCCAGTTAGTAAATGTGAAGTGTCAATTCGTGTGGCCCGTGCTTCTGTATCAGCAAACTTCGAACTGAATGATGTATCACCTGATTGTGCACGATTTACCGCATAATAACGTTCCTTAATGTAATAATAGAACGATACAAATTCGCCCTGTTCATTGCCAAACTGAAAACCAACTTTACCATTTTTCGCCTGTTTTATATCAATTGTATATTTTAATGTCATCATTGAGCCCGTTTTAAAGCCCATTTGTGCACTCAAATCAAATGTCGTTTGACCAATCACTTTGATTGGTTTTTTTTGTAACCAAATTCGTGACCGATCAACTAATTTACACAACGGCACTGGTTTTTGAATGAGATGCAAAACACCATTAACATGTTTCAGGGCCAATTCACGTGGTATTGTCATTTGACTGCGCCATGTTGTGGTTGGTGTCTGTTGTGCATACAACCAATTTGACATCCAACCGATGAGAATTTTTCGTCCGTGTGGATCATTATGATATGGAATGGCCGCATAATTATCCCAACCATTGTCAGCGCGCAACGTTAATTTATTGTATGTATTTAATGTGGTGCCATTAAATTTACCCACAAAATATTGAAACACTCCGGTTCGCCGTTCACCCGTCATCGAAACAAATACCACATCATGTTTTTTACCACAATCATCTTTCAATGTAAGCATCGATGGACATTCCCATACACCCGAATGATCACCTTGATCCACACCAAAATCACTCAAATATTTCCAATGCAATAGATTTTTACTACGGAAAAATTGTAAACGATCATGCACCGCCAACAGCATGTAATATTTATTACCACGTTTTATTATGTTTGGATCACGAAAATCCGCAATACCAGGATTTGGAATGATGGGATTTCCATCGTATTGTTTAAATGTCAATCCATTATCATATGAATATGCAAGCGCTTGTTGTTGTTTATCTGTCATCAGTGTGTAGAATGCTAGCATTGGATCTTTATTGTACGATGCCAAACCAGTTAAATTCTTTTTATCGATAATTGCACAACCGCTAAAAATGAAACGATCCGGAGACGAATCAATGGCAATTGGTAAATTTTCCCAATGAATTAAATCCTTTGATATGGCATGTCCCCAACTAATTTGGCCAGTTTTTGTATCCATTGGATTATATTGATAGAATAAATGATAAACACCACCAGCATAAATTAATCCATTTGGATCATTCATCCAACCGTATGGCTCTGAATAATGCAATTGAAGACGATACTTTTCGTCATACGTTTGACCATTTGCCCGATGCAACAAACCAATGAAGCATAAAATTACACAAAACACGGAATTGAACATGGTTATTTTTATCTATTTTTTTACTATTGCAAAGGTCTTTTGTGGCAACCAATGTTTTTTTATTGTTTTTGAACACTCGATATAAATAGAATTGCGGTCAATTCAAATCGATTGATTTAACAACAACTGTGAATAAATCACTGTAGCAACGAGTTTATATACTCTTTGAATCATTTTCAAAAAAATGTGTCGGAAAAAAACCAAAATTCTTATTTAAATAATTTTAGAGCCACAAATATTTACATGACCTACCGAGATTTATGAAGATGTTCGCTTGTATGCGCCGTTGTTCGAACATATGTGAGCTTGGTTTCGGCTGGTCAAGGGAAAGCAAAGAATAACAAAAAAAACACAGTTTTGTTTTACTTTTTTGTTTTTTTTATCATTTGTTTTCTAATTGATCGACATAATTACCCGGAGGCAGAGTTTTCATCTGTGAAAATTTATTAGATTGGATATTTTTATGCGATAAATTTATTTAATAAATCCGAATAGAACAATGAAATCCATATGCAAATATTCATGCTAATAAATTTATCAGTTCGTATGATCTGCCTAGAGGGCTTTTGTATAAACAACACATTTTTAGCCATTTCTATAATTAGACAAAATTACATTTAGCCACTTAGTTTATGTAAACATTTCCATAATTACGTGATTATTCACACGTAATATAATTATTTTTAGTTGATTGAACTGATTCCATTTTGATGATGAAATTCTCAATATTGATCAAATAGGTCACAGGTTATAGCCAAATGTGCAAATTTGTGCAATGACAAACAACGATGAACTAGTTCATCGATCTGGTTCCTTTTTGTAGCTGGTCATAGCTTGAACAATGATCCAATAAATAACCAATCAATAAATACTAAAAGATGACATTTTGACTTTGTCACAAATTCAGAAACCTCATTTTAACTCAATCTCTTTAAGGTAGTCCATAGAGCCCAAAAGTACACATGATTTACATTTTGGCGGCCACCGCATGTGCTGGTTAATTTTGTTTCGAGATTTTACAAAATTGAACTTAAATTTTTTTTATTATTTATTACACGGCTTTGTTCTCATAATTGTGTTTTGGCGCTTTTGTTACACAGTCATTTTCAATTGTCAATCATCCGATTTATTTCTAGTACATCTTGTATTCAAAAATGCACTAAATATAGTTATGCTTTAAAAAAACTGCAACTGTATTCAGTGATGACCTTCATTTTTTATCTTCTCAATAATCCGAATTTTAAATTTATTTTTACTTTTCCGCACATGAAATGTGCTCAGGAAAAGTATTGGTTTTGCCTCAAAAATTTAACTCCACATAGCTTGAGTAAATGAACTCCGATCGGGTTCAAATTTTGACCAGAGTCTCAGTTCACCATGGGAACAAATCTGTCTTCCGAAGAAAACCAACGCGAAAACTGTAATCTGTAATAGAGCTGTAATTAGCTCTTAAATTGGAAAAAAGTCAATTTTTTTTTCGACTAAATGGAATAATTCACAGACACATCTCTCGAAAGTGGCTTTTCAGACGAATATCAAGTTGTAAATCTTGAGATGGTCATAATTTGATCCACTGAATATTCATGTATTTATCGTATTCATTATTCTTAAGTATTTTTGGGTTTGTCCTGAATTTGTGTTCACGCGTGCAGTTTTGTAACAAAACGTGGAAATGAAATTGATACGGCAGCAAACGTCTGGTTCACCGGACAATATTTTAATCCAAGTATTAACAATAATTAGTAAACTGTTTGGTGTTTATTGTCATGACTCATGACACACAACAGATTTCAGCACAAAATAAATTATCATCAAAACATCCATAATATTATTAAGTCTTTTTTATTCAATTCAATATTATGCCTAATGTCATGACAACAACAATTTGGCGATCTCATAAGTGAAAAAGCTATTGAAAGTGCTTCCAATCGTTCAATTTAATTTTAATTTTTAGAAGATTACAATTTATTGAAATCGAATTCAAATGTTTCTGACGGTAACAAGGAAACTTAACTTTCATAGATTGGAATTCAGAAAACAAACCGAATTTATTGAGTCAAAGAAACGAAGTGAAAAATTATCCAATCGTTTGCATTGTAAGAAGCCACAATTATTTGTTGATTATTCATCGTAAAGTGGTATTCGATTAATATTTAGTGCAATAATTAATCCAATTGGATATCTGTTATTATATGTTCTGTCATTTTGGAATTCTATGGTGGTGTTGTGCCCGATTTCTACTTCTGTTTTTAGTTTTAGTCAAGCGAATCTTATAAAACAATCCTGGTCTAATTAGAACCGGTTTGGGTAAGGAAATCGTGTGTGTCATCAACGATGGTAAACTTGTTCTTTGACTTGAAAGAATTCTGGAAGATTCCTCGGCGGCGTCCAAAAGTACAGAAACTTCAGAAATTGTTACTTCAACTGGTAAATTTGATGTCAAATCGTGAAAATCATCATCACGATAAACAGAAACTTTTGCACAGATAAAACTCCCCAACAGAAGAGGTTTATTGGTTGAAAATGTGGTTGTTTCAGTGCTTTTTATCCAATGACTGTATTTAAGATCCGATTCGAATCGGTCGCATTTGATACTAAAATCTGTATTCCATTGAGCTTGTCGTAGACCTTGGTTGAATAGCTTTGGCTGATGTCCCGGTAGTTCAATCATTTGAATGATGTCTTTGTATTCATCACTTGAAAACAGAGACCCATGTAATGTTGTCAAGGCAGCAAAGTCCTTCATTGTCATTGAAGCAAACCGAATTTCGAAGAATGAATCACCGAGATGAGCTTTAACGATCTCTTTGGTCAGCTCATCCTGCTCGCTGTTGACTTTCACCCATGCCATGCAACCTTCAAACACCTCGGTTTCGGAACAGGATAAAATATCCATCTTCAATATATGCTCCAGAACCCGTTTATCGCAGTTTAAGAAACTAGTCGACTTCAATATATTCTCTGTGTGAAGAGCTATTAGCCGTTCACAGCATTGTTTCAATTCATTTTGCTCATAAAGAATGGCCAACTCTAGCCCGATGCACACGTTTTCGAGTGTCAGTGAACTTTCCAAAGAGTTTGCACATATTTCAAGACACTCGGGAACATTGTACTTGTCAGCCAATTGCATCACTTCAGCCACATTTTCTGCTGTCACTTTCACTTGACTGACATAGAAGAACTGAAGAAATTCCTCAAAACCAGCTGCAGATGCATCGACAACTTGAACATCACCATTCTCTTTCAGATCTCCATAGAACATGGCATCGAAAACATCGCTGGCGGCAGCCAATATATTTTTATGCGCTGGAATGCGAATTGTTAAACTGTCATCAGAATTTCCGTCTGATTTGAACACAAAGTAAACATCGGCGGTTCTATTATCGCGATACAATTTTTTGCTGCTTTTCAATGGAATTTGATTGTTACATTTGGTGTCTGCTTCGTTGTCGACTGATTCAATGTTGGAAGCCATTTCGGTGTTTGGTTTTTTTTGTTTTGATTTGAATTAACTTCTATTGCGGTGTAGCTTGCTCTGTTTGTGTTTAGTACCTGTGTGTTAGGAATGAAGAGGAACAATGAGTGTCTTAGTAAGACTAGTGGCATATTTCATGTATCTGTTTTACCTTTTTCGGATGGTTTGAAGCTATTGCTTTTTGATTTGAGTCTATGAACAGCGGCTTGGTATTTGAAAATAGTCTGAAAAAGTACACAAAATTGAGTTATTATTATGAAATCATTGCTGTTTGCAATCCTATTAATTGTTACTAAGCGATTGCGAACATTTTAGATGGAAACACATAAAACTCTGTAGCGTGAGAAACTTGAATAATTCATTTAAAATGTTCATTTTAAGGAGACCAGAATCCATCAAACACACCTACCTTTTACTTAATAAATCGTATCGATATTAACCAAATTTTGCAATCCAATCCAGAAACAATATTCAATTTTTGATGTAGATGAGAAAAACAATTGATTGTATTGCCACAAATAAGAAATAAATTGGGATTTTTGTTTTAATTCGATTATTATTCAAGTTTAACGAATCACTGTGAACAGAAGCGGTTGACACATGAAAAATGCTGAAGATTTGACATTTGTATATCGTCTTAATTGTGTGCGTGACACATTCACTGAGCGCTAAGGACAAGCACCGTTTGATAGCATTGAGTGTAATGTAGCAATACATACAATGACCACTCTCCAGTTTGATGCTGTAAGTGAGTTGCGCTTGTGTTGTTCTGTTTTATATTTTTATTTATTTGTATACTGACACGAATGCGACTGAAACTGTCATAATATTGACGATATTAATTTGAATAATTTAAACCATTCGTTAAAATTCTAATCAAATCAATTTAATGGTAAATTTGAATTGAATATTTTCTTGAAATCATGTTTGGTTTTCGAGAGCCATCAAAATGTTTGTAGCCTTGTAACAAACGTCCTGTACTGATGAAATTTTAAAGTTAATCGAATTGTGTTTAATTACAATCCACAGATGATGTCTGTGAGAAAGATAAAACATAAGAGTTGTCTTTAGATAAACTGACGTAAATTCCGATTTCAAACTAATTGTTGATTAAGCGAATAAAATTATATTTTTATTGGTAATATTTTCATAATAACAGAAAAGGAATCAAAATGTATCAACAGCGATATTGAAACGATAAAAAAAACAGTGCCAACGACACATGGTGTTCCCAGACGGTCACCCATTCAAGTACTAACCACGCTCGATGCAGCTTAACTTCAGTGATCGGACGAGAACTGGTGCTTTTTACATGATATGGTCGTTGACAAACAATACACGACTCATGGCGACCACATTCTAGCTACGCATGAAATATTTATCATAGAAAAGCAAAGCAAAGCAATTCAACTGAAAATTGCCTTAAACTAAGTCGGTAGATAAATACAGACATTTATACATCACAAATTTAACTTTCATTGTGTAGAGTTCGTCATGCTCATTTGATGAGTTTTTGGCTAAGAAACGGTCTGTAGCAATGACTTTGGGATTCATTTTTAGATGTGATTTTTTCAAATGTGGCTGTTTATGTATTTATGTAAGTTCAATGGAGATCGTTTAATGAGATGTATCTGACTTTTCGTTCACATTTCTGTTTTGATGAGATTTTCATTGAAATAAATTTGTGATTCGTGTAGTTTTCCCTCTATTTGATTAAAATTAAGTCAACATTTGAGAAGTTTTTGTTAAACCTCCTTTCATTCATGACATATTTGATTTTATTGAAATAATGTTTTAACTAGGTTGGGGTAGGTTTTAGAGATTCAATTTAACAAACAGACAACCAAAAAATGTCCAGTGAAAATGCCTTAATGGTTGGAAAATATCTTCAAAAATCACAATGAGAACATGAAAATTGATCATAGCGACCGCTTCATATCGAATTGTGTTCAAGATAAAGTGAACGGCGTAAAGTAAGCCACTAATTCTATATCGATAATTGGTTTGCGATTCACCCAGAAATAGTCGAAACAAACGCACTCATTTTGATCCAATCCCAATTTCATAATCAACATTCAATAAATGCTCTAAGACAAAGCATATTGAAGTGGATATTTTTATGAATCATCATTCATAATTGAGAATGTTATACACACAGTGTGCACTATGCACTTCTTTGGCGTGGATATGATAAACATGTAACGGGCAAAGAAGCTTATTATAAATTATTACCTAGTGTGTGTCAAAGTTTGAAGCAGCATCACATGTGGCACTTTGATAATAATCATGGCGCAGCTCAAGGTCAAGATGGAAACAGGCGGCTTCTTCACGGATATCCATCACTAGAGAATTTTGAATGGACACTAAAGATTGTTGGATGGATTAACAAACGGAAGAATATGTGTATTTTTTTATTGATTCGACGGACTTTTGATATATTAATTTCTTTGTTATTTAAGCTTTCAAATGTTTCATTTTTATTTGGAAAAGTATAAAGAAAAACAAGGAAAACACTCTTTTTTGGTTGAGAAAGTAATTGTTTATTTATTTAATGATTCTATGAACTTGAATTCAAATGTTGCTTATGGAGATAAAGATGCAATTTTTATCGCTTAGATCTGAAGAAAATGAATTTAATATATCAATGATGTGAAGTGAAAAATGATCATATCGTTTGTATTGCTAGAAGCCACACTTGTATCTCTGATTACTGATTTATTCTACGATGAACGGTATTTGTTTAACATCGAATGCAATAATAATAATTAATCACAGGATAACAACAAAATGTAACGATTGCAATGAACAGTAACAAAAATGAAAACATGCACTTAGTCACGAGCATCAATCAAATTCAGCGGTCCGGTACGATTTGCGAACAAGTCCGGGACGATTTGCGTCTTGCACTTCTTGGCGTGCTCCAGCCGCATTGCCATTTTGAACCAATTTCAGTCGCTGTTCAATGATGCCACGAAGTGAATTGCGTACCGGTGCAGTATCTACCATTCGATAATGATTTATCACCCGCATGACACACTTAGCCTCTTGTGAATAAATCGTATTACGGGCAATCTGATCGTCGATATAAGAGAAAACGCGTTCACGTGAAACCTCCGTGCGATAATTATCGCAATCGAAGGGCTTACTTTCGTGAGGGTGAACAAAATTGGGAATTGGAGGTCGAAAGATTTGTTGTTGTTGTCGCCGTCCTGGGCTCAACGGTACAAATCTACGACCCAAACCAGTACCAAAGGAACGACCACGACGACGTCTCTGTTGAATCTGAAAAATATAAATAGTAATTGTAATCTTGATGGCCATTAACACTACGAATAGATAGTCGCACATAGAAATATCTTCTTACCATAGGAGGTAATTTATAGGTTGAAGATGTGGTTGAAGATGTGCTTGTTTCACTGCTATTCATGTTACGTCTGAGTGTAGAATCCGTTTCGATTCGGTCACATTTGATAACAGCATCTGTATTCCAATGAGCTTGACGTAGACTTCGGTTGAACAGTTTTGGCTGATGTTCCGGTAGTTCAATCATTTGAATGATGTCTTTGTACTCCTCAAATGAAAATAGAGACCCATACGAAGATGTTAAAGCAGCAAAGTCCTTCATTGACATTGAAGCAAACCGAATTTCGTAGAATGAATTACCAAGATGAGCTTTAACGATCTCTTTGGTCAGCTCATCCTGCCCACTGTTGACTTTCAGCCATGCCACGCAACCTTCAAACACCTCGGTTTCGGAACAGGATAAAATATCCATTTTCAATATATGCTCCAGAACACGTTTATCACAGTTTACGAAACTAGTCGACTTTAATATATTTTCTGTGTAAAGAGCTATAAGCTGTTCACAGCATTGTTTCAATTCATTTTGCTCATAAAGAATGGCCAACTCTAGCCCGATGCACACGTTTTCGAGTGTCAGAGAACTTTGCAATGAGTTCACACATATTTCAAGACACTCGGGAACATTGTACTTGTCAGCCAGTTTCATTACTTCAGCCACGTTTTCTGCGGTCACTTTCACTTGAGTGACATAGAAGAACTGAAGAAATTCCTCAAAACCAGCTGCAGATGCATCGACAACTTGAACATCACCATTCTCTTTCAGATCTCCATAGAACATGGCATCGAATACATCGCTGGCTGCAGCCAATATAATTTTGTGCGCAGGAATACGAATGGGTGAACCGTCATCTGAATCGCCGTCTGATTTGAACACAAAGTAAACATCGGCGGTTCTATCATCGCAAAACACTTTTTTAGTGCTTTTCAATGGAATTTCATTGTCATATGTAATGACTAGTTCGTTGTCGACTGATTCAATGTTGGAAGCCATTTCGGTGTTTGGTTTTTGCTGCTTTTGGTTGAATTCTGTCCTATTGAGGTATTGAGCAGTCACTTGCACTGTTTGTGTTTGATACCTGCAGAATAAAAATGAAGAGTAAGATTGACAGAGTGACTTAACTTGGTAAAACTATCGCACATTTTATGTATCTCTCTATTTTACCTTTTATGAAGGGTCTGACACCATATAATTCGAGTTCATGAACAGCGACTCGGTATTTGGAAATAGTCTGAAGAAGTCGAAGGGAAAAATAATAAAATTAAATTATTATTTTGAAATTATTGCTGTAATTGTCAGTTAACAATTGCGACAAATTGAAAATTGACACTCTGTGGCGTGAGAAAACTGAATGATTCATTTTAAATGTTCATCTTAAGAAGTGAAGAATGTGCATCAAAAAGACTTACCTTTCAAATTTCACTTAATAAAATTGATTGATATAAATAACATATATGATGACACAACCCAGAAACAATCATCTATTTTTGAAGCAGATGAGAAAAACAGTTGAAAATTTGGGTTTCGGTTCTAATTCGGTTATCAAAATTGAACAATGAACAAATCACTGTGAACAGAAGCGGTTGACACATGAAAAATACTGCAGATTTGACATTTGTATATCGTCTTAATTGTGTGCGTGACACATTCACTGACCGCTTAGGACAAGCATCGTTGGATTACATTGAGTTTAATGTAGCAATACATACAATGATAGCTCTTCAGTTTGATGCTGTAAGTGCGTTGCGCTTGTGTTGTTCTGTTTAATATTTGTATTTATTTGTATACTCTCACAAATGGGACTGAAACTGTTATAATATTGACGCGATATTAATTTGAATAATCTAAATCATTCGTTAAAATTCTAATCAAATCAATTTGATGGAACATTTAAATTGTATATTTTATTGAAATTATGTTCAGTTTCAGAATATGGAAATAAATGAACTCGAAAGTTGGTAATCAATTTGTTCCAAAATAAAAGAACAAGTCGATTCTATCGACTAATCAAATAGTTCAGACGGATATCAAATTTAAAGTCTAGAGATGGTCATAATTTGTAAGAAAGTTTTGAGGAATTAATGCGATTTGAATGTTGGTCCACTGACCACTGAACCTGCACGTATAGTTGCGAAAATTTACAGATTACACTTGAATCGTAGTTGTGTCTATTGAATAGCAATTTCAATGGACATTTTACTACTTTCGCAAAAAAAAAAAATCTGCTGATGAGTGCAGCGCAGAAGAATTCATGTGACTGCATGTCGTCTTATGTGTGTGCGATGCGCGTAACACATTCATTGCTGGCTAAGGACAAGCATAACTGAACATCGCGGGAAATCCAAATGATTGCGTTTGTATGATTCATCACCTTGTTGGCCGCCCTTTGTTTCAAATGACCGCTGAATAACACTAGAAAACATCAAGTATGATTTGAGCAATAAAACCATTCAGATTGCACGATTTTGATGACGTTTTATTATTGCCTTTTGAATATTGTTGATGTTTCAAGTTTTATAATTGGGTTAATAATTCATAAAACAATTAATTTTAAAATTATTTCGAATTAGATTTTTAGCTAAAGACTTCAAACGAACAAGTTTCTTTTTAAAAGCGATTAAAATTGTACTTGTAAATTGGTGATCTCTTAGTCTGACCATCTTCTGCCTCCTGATCTCCCCAAAAGGAAATTTGTGTGCCAACATCAATGAAATAATTCGATTTCAACGAATTTCGACCATAAAATCCATAATTTCCGGCAGGCGCTTCCAAGTAAATTGCATTTAAACGATCACGTCGAATGAGAATTGGTTTTGGCAGCGATACAACTGTATCTGATGTCGATTGCAAAATGGTTTCGAAGCATACGAGGGGTTTAGAGATAAATTCAAGGGTATCGTTATCGTTATCGGCCGAAGGAGAAGCTTCAACGATTGTAATTTTTGTAGCCAGACCTGACCTCAAATTAACTCGTCTATTTTTGGTAAACAGAAAAACTTTTCCACAAACGAAGGAGCCCAAAAGAACTGGCCGATTGGCGTGAAATGTAGTTTTTTCAATCCTTCGGAATTTGTATGGTGTTTCTTCCATACAGCAATATCCACGATCGCATTTAAGAACAGCATTCTCATTCCATTCGATATGACGACGATTCGCATTGAAAACCGTTGGCCGAGATCCAGGCAATACAATCAATTCGGTAATTTCTTTGTATTCATTGGCGGAAAAAAGTGAACCGTTTGAATGAGCTAAAGCAGCAAACTCTTCCATTGTCATCGATGCAAAACGAATCTGGTGAAATAGGTCGCCGAGATACTCCTGGACCAGCTCTTTAGTTAATATATCTTGCTTGCTCTTGGCCTTAACCCATGCCATGCATGCGTCAAAGACTTCCACTTCGGAGCAAGACAAAAGATTCATATTTAAAATATGCTTCAAAACATGTTTACCGCAGTCCAAGAAACTGCCCGATTCAAAAGCTCTATCTGTAGCTGCGGCTATTTCCCGTTCGCAATGTTCTTTCAATTCAATTTGATTGTAAAGAATAGCAAGATCTAGACCGAAGCACATGTCCTCAATTTTCAGAGAACTTTTCAAAGAGTTTGCACACATTTTCAGACAATCGGGAACATCGTTCTTGTCAGCCAATTGCATCACTTCAGCCACATTTTCTGCGGTCAATTTCACTTGACTGACATAGAAAAACTGAAGAAATTCCTCAAAACCATCCGCAGACGCATCGACAACTTGAACATCACCATTTTCTTTCAGATCTCCGTAGAACATGGCATCGAATACAGCGCTGGCTGCAGCCAATAGACTTTTATGAGCTGGAATGCGTTTGGGAGAGGTGCCATCTGAATCGTCGTCTGATTTGAACACAAAGTAAACATCGGCGGTTCTATAATCACGAAACATTTTTTTACTGCTTTTCAATGGAATTTCATTGTCACATTTAACGAGTAGTTCGTTGTCGACTGATCCATTCGTTGACATTTCGGTGTTTTCCATTTTTTCCATTTTTTGTTGTTTAAATCACTTCTATTGAGCAGTCACTTGCACCGTTTGTGTTGAATACCTGTAGATTCTGAATGAAGAAGGACAATCACAACTTTAACTTAGTAAAAATATCGCACATTTCATGTATCCTTTTTCACCTTTTACTGAGGGTCTGAAACTATAGCTTTTTGATTTGAGTTTATGAACAGCGGCTTTGTATGGGAGAATGGTCTGAAAAAGTACACAAAGGATTGAGTTATTGTTATGAAATCATTGCTGTTTGTCATCCTATTAATTGTTACTTTGCAATTGCAAACATTTTAGAGGAAAACTCATAAAACTCTGCGGCGTGAGAAAATTGAATAATTCATTTATAATGTTTATTTTAAGGAGACCAGATTCCATGGAACAGACATACCTTTAGATTTTCACTTGATTTTCACTTGATAAACTGTATCGATATGAAATATGCAATGCAATCCAGAAAAAATATACTACTTTAGGTGCGTATGAGAAAAACAATTGGAATTATAGCGAATAATGAGAAATATATTTGGATATTTGTTGTAATTTCACTGTGAACCAAAGCGGTTGACACAAAGAGTGCTGGAGATTTGACATTTGAATATCGTCTTAATTTTGTGTGTGACACATTCATTGCGCGCTAAAAACAAGCTGCGTTGGCTGGTATTGGGTTAAATATAACTATAAATACAATGAATGCTCTCCACTGTTCGATACTGTATGCGCGCTTCGCTTGTGTTGCACTGGTTCACACTTGTATTTATTTTTAAAATGACATGGAAGTGACAGACGCTGTCATGATATTGGCGCGATTTCAATTCAAGTAGAGAAACAGCGAAATTCGGTAAAATTCAAAACAAATCAACATTTAAATTATGTTTGGTTCATGAATATGGAAATAAAAGAACTCGAAAACTGATTTCAATTTTCGAAACAAGTCGATTTATTTGACTAAATGAATAATTCACAGGTATCAAAAGTGGCATTCTGTTGCCCCTTGAGTTTTTGGAAACTCTGTAAATTCTCAGATGAATTTACACTAGATAGAATGGGTTTCGAAATGGCTTTACCCTAAATAAAATGAATTTGAAAATATTGTTTATTACTTTTCTGCACATGAAATGTGCTTAGGAAAAGTATTGGTTTTGCCTCAAAAATTCAACTCCACATTGCTTGATTAAATGAACTCCGATCGGGCTCAAATTTTGACCAGAGTCTCAGTTCACCATGGGAACAAATCTTGATTTTCACTTTTTTTATTTGGATACTCGGTTCTGGTAGCTCCGGTGCAAAATGGCGTCGTCGTCGTCGTCTGTGTATGTATGTTAACACGATAACTCTCGAACGGAGTCTCAAATCCTAAAGTGTCAAAAGCAAATTTGTTCAGAATTATTACCGGATGTTTCCTATTGAATTTGAGCCATATTGGTATAGCCGTTCCAGAGATATGTGCATTCAAGTGCACGTGAGTCGGGTTTTCAGTACATTTTCACACAAAAACTGATTTTCGAATTTTTGACTCTCCTGACCGTATTTTTCAACAAAAATTCATGCAGTTTGCATAATTTGAAAGGTATTCAAGCCCGCTTGATGTTCTTATTATTCGAATAATGCACAAAATGTATTTTTATGCTGAAAAATCATGGAATGTGAAAACTAGTGAAAATGTACGAAATTCGTAGAAAATCGAATTGTGACATGAATATATCTCAAGAATAGAGTCTCAAATCGCAAAGTGATGATAAGCAATTTGTTAAATTGTGTCACCGAATGTTTCGTGTTGAAAATTAACCATAATGCAGTAGTCATTTCATAGTGACGTGCACTAAAGTGCACAGTGCACACACCGTGCCCGAATGCAGTATATCGTGTGAAAAAAGAACATTTTCATAGTTTTCGTGACAAAACCAATACTTTGTCTCTTGACTAGTCGATACTTTTATTGTTCAAGAGAAAAATCAAATTTCATATCAATGCGGAAAAGTCAGGATTACGAATGTAATTCAATTTATTATTTATTAAATTCACTACTATGACAACAACGATTTGGCGAATTTTTAGAAAATTACAATTTATTGAAATCGAATTCAAATACTGCTGATGGTAACAATGAAACTTAACTTACAAGGATTGGAATTTAGAAAATAAATTTAATTTTTTGAGTCAATGAAACGAAGTGAAAAACTATCGAATCGTTTGCATCGCAAGAAGCCACAATTGTTTACTGATTATTCGTCGTCAAATGGCAATCGATGAACATTTAATGCAATAATTAAACCAACTGGATAAGAGTTATATATTCTGTCATTGTGGAATTTTATGGTGGTGTTGTGCCCAATTTCTACTTCCGATTTTAGTTTTGCGAATGCAAAACAATGTTGTTCCGGTGATAACGTCAAGCGAATCTTATAAAACAATCCTGGTCTAATGAGAACCGGTTTGGGCAAGGAAATCGTGTGTTTTGTCTTCGATGGTAAACTTGCTGTTAGGATTGAAAGAATTCTGGAAGAGCCTTCGGCGTCGTCCGAAAGTAAAGAAACTTCAGAAATTGTAACTTCAACTGGTAAGTTTGATTTCAAATCTTGATGACCTTTATCACGATAAACAGAAATTTCTGCACAGATAAAACTCCCCAACAGAAGAGGTTTATTGGTTGAAAATATGGTTGTTTCACTGCTATTTATGAAAAGTCCGAGTGTAGTATCCGTTTCGATTCGGTCACATTTGATAACAGCATCTGTATTCCAATGAGCTTGACGTAGACTTCGGTTGAACAACTTTGGCTGATATTCCGGCAGTCCAATCATTTGAATGAAGTCTTTGTATTCATCAATTGAAAATAAAGACCCATACGAAGATGTTAAAGCAGCAAAGTCCTTCATTGACATTGAAGCAACCCGAATTTCGTAAAATGAATCGCCGAGATGAGCTTTAACGATCTCTTTGGTCAGCTCATCCTGCTCGCTGTTGACTTTCACCCATGCCACGCAACCTTCAAACACCTCGGTTTCGGAACAGGATAAAATATCCATTTTCAATATATGCTCCAGAACACGTTTATCGCAGTTTAAGAAACTAGTCGACTTTAATATATTTTCTGTGTGAAGAGCTATAAGCCGTTCACAGCATTGTTTCAATTCATTGTGCTCGTAATGAATGGCAAGATCTAAACCAATGCATACGTTCTCGATTGTCAGAGAACTTTTCAAAGAGTTCACACATATTTCAAGACACTCGGAAACATTGTACTTGTCAGCTAGTTTCATTACATCAGCCACATTTTCTACGGTCAATTTCACATGAGTGACATAGAAGAGCTGTAAAAACTCTTCAAAACAAGCCGCAGACGCATCAACTACTGTAACATCGCCTTTCTCTTTCAGATCTCCATAGAACATGGCATCGAATACATCGCTGGCGGCAGCCAATATATTTTTATGCGCTGGAATGCGAATTGTTAAACTGTCATCAGAATTTCCGTCTGATTTGAACACAAAGTAAACATCGGCGGTTCTATTATCGCGATACAATTTTTTGCTGCTTTTCAATGGAATTTGATTGTTACATTTGGTGTCTGCTTCGTTGTCGACTGATTCAATGTTGGAAGCCATTTCGATGTTTGGTTTTTGTTGTTTTGATTTGAATTCACTTCTATTGCAGTGTGGCTTGCTCTGTTTGTGTTTAGTACCTGTGTATTAGGAATGGAGAGGAACAATGAGTGGCTTAGTAAAACTAGTGGTATATTTCATGTGTTTTACGTTTTAATGAGGGTCTGTAGCTAAAGCTTCTTGATTTGAGTCTATGCACAGTGGTTCGGTATTTGAGAATGGTCTGTAAAAATACACAAAGGATTGAGTTATTATTAT
Organism: Aphidoletes aphidimyza; assembly: GCA_030463065.1. Lineage (NCBI taxonomy): Eukaryota > Metazoa > Arthropoda > Insecta > Diptera > Cecidomyiidae > Aphidoletes > Aphidoletes aphidimyza. Next base: position 36,919,046 of record CM059999.1, read on the forward strand.
GAAATCATTGCTGTTTGCCATCCTATCAATTGTTAGTTTGCAATTGTGAACATTTTAGATGAAAACTTATAAAACTCTGTGGCGTGAGAAACTTGAATAATTCATTTAAAATGTTCATTTTAAGGAGACCAGAATCCATCAAACACACCTACCTTTAGGTTTTCACTTGATAAATTGTATCGATATTAACCAAATTTTGCAATCCAATCCAGAAACAATATTAAATTTTTGATGCAGATGAGAAAAATAATTCGAAGTATAGCCAAGAATTGGAAATGAATTCCGATTTTGGTTTTAATTCGATTATCAAAGTTGAACAATGAACGAATCAATGTGAACAGAAGCGGTTGACACAAAGAATGCTGGAGATTTGACATTTGTATATCCTCTTAATTGTGTGCGTGACACATTCACTGAGCGCTAAGGACAAGCACCGTTGGATTACATTGAGTTTAATGTAGCAATGCATTCAATGACCACTCTCCAGTTCAATGCTATAAGTGCGTTGCGCTTGTGTTCTAATGTTTCATATTTGTATTTATTTGAATACTGACACGAATGCGACTGAAACTGTTATAATATTGACGCGATATTAATTCATATAAAGAAAACCCGCAATTCGTTAAAATCCAGTTAAATTCAATAATGTTCAGTTTCAGAATATGAAAATAAATGAAATCGAAAATCGGTAATCAATTTGTTCCAAAATGAGCACAAGTCGATTCTTTCGACTAATAAAATATTTCAGACGGATATCAAGTTTAAAGTCTAGAGATGGTCATAGTTTGAGTGAAAGGTTTGGAGAATTAAAGTAATTTGAATATTAGTTCACTGAACCTGCATGTATTTATCCTATTTACTCTTACTGTGGCACCGCTAGTTTATCCGAGCTTGGTTTTTGTTTTTGTTCTGGATAACAAACAATTGTCCAAAGTAGGTATTTAACAAAACAGTGAAATGATGTTAAATCAATCTAAATTAACTGAGTTATTTTTAATACATAAACGCATGGTTGCGAAGATTTGCTGATTACACTTGAATTGAAGTTTGTGTCTATCGATTTGCAATTCCAATGAAAATATCACTACATTCGTCGATAAAGTTCTTTTCTGCTTTAGTTCACTCAAACATTGAAACAAAATAATAATAAAAAAAATAAAACAAATATTCTTGAAATTTGTGCATTTATTCCATCGTCTGGATAAATTTTCATACAATAATTCCTTAATATCAAATTTCATGAACAAAATACACACATTTGTTGTTTGATTGCAAATCGAACTCTACCAAGAACTACGCTACTATCGATTGGATACGGTATTACATCACACAACAGTTATTCGCTGGAAATAATGTTTGTTTATCACAAAAAGCTGAATAATCAATTTGATTGGCTTTGATGAAGAACACATAAATACGTTCACCTAACGTGCAACACATCATTGTCGGTTTGAATTTTGACCGAAGTGAAAGTGTTTCATCCATAATTTCTTCCAAAAGTATTTAATATTTCTAATCGAAATTCAAATTTCTTTCATTGAAAATGAACGTAAAAATTGCTGTAATAATTTTTGCATTGCTCGGTCAGTGTGCACTTGCTGGGCCAATCGGTGCTGGAATTTGCTATGCCGGTAATGTCAAACTTTAAGTTTTAGTTGAAAAATGTTGTGAAATCATGACTGCTTGTTATAGGCTGTGCGACATTGGTAGTTGCCTGTTTTGCAGCAGCTGGTGCTGTTTTTGGAGCCACAGGAGGTTGGATTTTTGTTGACTTTGATTTTCATTTAAAATCAATTGTAATTTGATATTTCAATCAAAATATTTTCAATAATAGGCGCTGCAATTGCAGCTAGTCCAGCTTTGGTGGCCTGTAATACAGCATTTGGAACATGTGAAGCAGCTTGTGTGGCTGCTCTTGTTGCACCAACACCATAATATCAAATCACGTTTCACCAATCGTGATGAATAAATCGCAATGGAAAAAGTTTAACCATCACCAATCAAGTTTTGAGTGTAAATGCATAAAATCCTCACGCAATGCAAATTGAACAACATACGTTTAATATCACTTACAAAATATGATCGGATTATGCCACAAAATCAAATGGTTGAATAAAATTTCATTTCGAATCACAATCAAATTTTGTCTGATTTCATTAATCTACTGAAATTCACATTTTTTTTTTGTCATACATTTTCAACATTTGCAGCCCAATCCGAATTTTCAGACGTTTATTTATTCAAAACGTGTCTTGGTAAGTAAGCTAAGTGGGTAAGTGAACATCGAAGAAATTGTAAGAAAATAAATGTGATGACTTTTAAAATCTTCAGCTCAAATACTTGGAGGGATCATTTCAAAATAATACACTTTGAATGGAAGTGATGATGGAGCCTTTGGACTTCTATATCTTTTATTTATCAAAACTCATGTATCGGTTCACAGTGTTGCGCGGGCGTTGGCTAAGAGATTTTGAGATTCCCTTAGAGTCGATTTCAGTCGTTTGTCCTTCCATGATGTGTCCCCAACTAGATCAGTCATGATTTACCATCCACAATCCCATCACTCCTGAAATTTCCGACCGTGGGCACGTCGTTCAAAAGTACAACAAACCTTCCATGCACGAATCACATTGAATTCATTAACCCGTCAAAAACGAACCAATCTTAAAAGTATGCTTCTCCTATTGGCGTTTGCTTGCAACCAAATCAAAAGCGATTCAAATTACGAGCAAAATGAAGTAATGACACGATTGTGTATAACAGAAATAGACTGTTGTAATTTATTTATAATCTTTGCACTTTTTCAATTCAATATCTCTATTTATATATTTATTCAAGATAGCTCATGAATGAATGCATTTCTATTAAAAATGATTCACATATGTTGCAATTTCATGGAAATTACCTGCTATTTTTAAGAGCATTTTGATTAAAATCAGCATTTAATAAACAATTGAAACATCTGGAAGTTCGAATTAGTTTTGTTATCAATAAATTGTGGAACAAAATGTGCAGCGCTTGTCGTAGCATGCTTTTCAGCAGCTGGAGGTTTTCTTTTATCGGTTGTTTGTCTTTTATGGGTTTTAACTGTTATTAGCACCATATGTGTCGTTGTTCTGGGTGATATGTCAATCAGTGTTATTGGGGGTTAGCAATGGTTTCAATGCATTTAACAAGCAGAAGAGACGGGATTCTGATTTTACTCTCCCTATCATCTCAGAATTGGACTTCCTGGACATGAAAACCAATTCAACAAATTCTCGAGCTGTGGAACTAATAATAAGTCATCAATTTTGAAATGAAAGCCATGTAGTCAATAAATTTACACTGAGAATCGAAGGAAAGTTGGAGTCGAAGTGGAATTTTTGATCAATAATAGCATTTCATTTTCACTAATCCAATAAAAACTAACCCATGTTGATCTTGCAAATGCCAATGAACAGTCGAATTCATTTATATTTTGCCAACGGTGAATAAACTATACTAAAGTAAATCTAGTCTCTAAATCTAGAACTGTCAACGAACGACGTTCGTTTATCCGCAGCAACTTTTTTTTGATGTGCCAACAAAAATGAATAAAAGTTCGCCAATTTCGTGTTCGTTGACAGCTCTATCTAATTCCACATCCATGTTTTTTGTTATTATCACCAAAAATTAGTTTTCAATTTGCGATCGAAGTATGACATTTGGAACAATTGAATATGAAAATTGCTTTTCAAAAAAATTAAACTTGTTGCTTCAATAGTTGTTGAAGAATACAAAAAAAAACCGTTTCACTGGCAGCTTTCGATAATAACACAAATGCATGAAAGAACATAAACATTTATACAATGATAAAATAAATGGAATCAGAACAATTCTTAATTATTATACAAACACATTTTCACGAAACAGAAATGAATCATACAAATGATTGTCACTTGAAAAACAAAACCCGAGCATTTACTGTCATTCCTTTATCGAAGCCGAGGTAAAATTGAATCAGATATCACTTGATTCGTCACGAATTCACCAAGCCAAACAAACATTCAATTCTATAGAATACAAAGGCTAAACGAATTACTCGTTGATAATGAAACAGCTGGATTTTATCGCTCAATAAATGTTTACATTCACTTTTATAATCTTTATGAAGGAGCTTCATCTATTTTTTTTTGGTTGAAATGTGTTGAAAATGTATTATTCATGGTCATGCATTTGAATCAGAGCCCATTTAAATGTAAATCGTTTACAGTAAATGAATATTTAATTTAATATTTTAGTGTTATGTTTACCTTTAATAAATTTGATGGCTGCGATTCCTCAGCAGAATCACCGAAATTTCGGACGTTCACATTTAGTGTCTTGTCACAAGTTCATAGGTAGATTGTTGTTGTGTAATATAGTTGTGAATTTTGGTGCAATTTCGGCAAAATATCCGAGTTTTTTGTTGATTTGTCTTGGTATTGGGTTCAGTTCTCATTTTACTAGCCTATGTAACATTCATTGAAGCTCATTTTGAACCAAATCAAACAGCATGGATTGTTCAATATAAGTTTATATAATTTTGAATCATTTTCCCCGTGTGTGCCAGTAATATTGCTCTTTTTTTATAACTAACTCGCACAATGTGATACTCGATTCATAGTGGCCACTGGCTACTAGCCACACCATTCCAAATGAATAGCTATTAAACTGCTCCAGTGTAATATTACGATTCAATCTGTTCAAATCAAATGCCAATTAGTTTGCTTTCCCTACAGCCAATTAAGTGTAGTAAGGAGAGTGTGGAGTAATGAGTTAGTTGATTAAAAATGGTGATAACGCTATCAAGTAACGGCGATTAGACGTGTGTAGTGTTGACTCCAGTGGCGTAACTGTAGGGGGGGAATTGTCGGGGGATCCGACACTTTCCGATACTTTCATTACCGACATTAATGACGTTTTTCAGGATTAAAATGAAAAAAAATTCCCCTCCCCTAGGTTCTCACCAGAAGTCCGAAGGGTTCGAGGGGTCCGAGGGGTCCGAGGGGTCCGAGAGGTCCAACAGATCGTGATGATTTTTATGTTTCGATCTCCTCAAGTTTTTCTGAAACCAAATTTTCAATAGAAACAATCGCCTTTTTTTCGTTACACCCCAATGGTGTTACTTGCAACTCCAGCGATTGGAATCGCTCGCGACTGTTCTATGGAAATTATATGGATGAGAAATCGCGACGCGATCGTATTGATATGTGAAATCGCAGCACGATTGCAATCGCTGGAGTTGCAAGTAACGCCTTTAAGGCGTTAAGAGTCTAACTGCATCCTCCTCCCCGTAAAGATGTGTTGCTGTTACGCCACTGGATAGCAGACAGCACACTTCAATTTGACACATTTATCAGCTACACTTGTAAGTTGTGTGCTTGAAAGTAGTCTCCAAAAGACACTTCATCATCTCCAATGATTTATTTGTTTTGACTGTGACGACTGTGGCTTGGGGTCTTATTGCACGGTTTGTATATTGTACAATGCACATAAGGTGCTTGTGAAATTGGACATATACATCGATTTTTATATATTTTGCAAAAATATAATGCAATATTGAAGCACATACAAACATTCACAGATATATTCAGACAAAATAGTCTATTCATCCGCCTTTTCCGTAACCACAGACATCTGCTACTAGTTTAGCTGAATAAATCCGTAAATATTTGTATGTGCATTGTGCAACAAAGTACACACATAATTACACATTTTTTTCCCAAAATATATCGATTTATGCATACATTCATATAGATATGTAAACAAAAGTGCACAGAAATATGTGAATTGAAAAATGAAAGTGCAGTGTAATAAGGCCCTTACTGAATTTCTAAAGACTGTGACACAGAGTAGGCTATTAAAATCGAATCGAACGTGAAGTTTTAAACGAATTCAGTGATAAATCAAACATTGAACTCAAAACTTAATCGTACTGTTCGAACAGCAACCCAATACGCATCTACCAAATGAGAGGCATGAAAAAAATGTAAAAATTAAGCCATCCAACGAAAATAAGGTCAAGGTTGAGTGTTTCTCGTTTGACACCATCTCAACTTCTCATTATATAAACAGTACAAAAAAATAAAATATAATGTTTTCAGTTCAAAAGTGTGTTATATTTATATTTGCTTATTTTTAAATTGAGTGCACTTAATCAAATAATGCAATTTTATTTAAATTCCATGGTATGCTGAGATTGAAACAACAGTTGAAAAAATATTTTCCCATCAAAATGTGTTGCTCGAGAATCGTTTCGGTAATATTGTTGTTCAGTGTGTTATACATTGGATTCCTTTTGGCGGAATTGAATGAATATGACAATAAAAATTCAAATGGCATGGAAACAGTAAGTAAAGACAATTTAATCATTGTTGTGACGTAAAGTGTCATCGACATCGGAAATAATTAAAATAAATGTGTTTTTGTTCCAATATCAATATAGGACATTGGACACAATCATATGGCTTTAAAACGTCAATCGGTTGTTAAATTACCCAAATACGGAATACTTCAGGGAACAATTGGATTCACAGCATGGACCAATCAAACAATTTTTCAATTTTTGAATGTGCCATACGCTGAAGCACCCAGCGGACCTCGACGATTTAAGGTATGTAATCTCAAGTTTAATGACCATCAATGAAACAGCAACGTTTTACAAGAAGACCTATTTTCTTAAATTTGGAACTCACATCTTTTGCTGAAAAGATTGGGTCCCAACTTGAGACCCAGATGACGCATTTCGCAGTTAACACACCAACTCTTATTTGATTTTATTTCTTATTATGATTATTTGATTGAAGGCGCCAATCCCAATCAAGCCATGGAATGGAATTTACAATGCCCAAAACTATGGTACGAAATGCCCAACACTAGCAGATTTAAAAAAGATGCCGCAAGATGAGCTGGAATCGAAAGACCTCGAGGATTGCCTAAGCATGGCCATATTTTCCAAAGATGTATGATTCAACAGCTATAAATGTAAAAAAAACGTCTTTTTTTAATGTTAAAATTAATTTGATGTTGATGTGAATTTTTAGTTGAATGCCTCGCGGCCAGTCATGGTTTACATACACGGTGGTGGTTTCTACAGTAATAATGCTGATCAATATCCACCCGATTACCTGATGGAAGGTGATATTGTTTTAGTTGTGATTCAGTATCGTTTGGATGCTCTCGGTAAGCCAGTTTTCATTTTGTGAAATAATTTTATAATTTTTGAAAAAAAAATCCCGGTAAAAATGGATATAAAACCATGGACGTTATTTTCGCTTAGGTTTTTTATCAACCAACACAAAAGAGGTGCCAGGCAATGCAGGCCTAATGGATTCAATACAAGCATTAAAATTTATCAAGGAAAATATTGTGCATTTTGGTGGAGATTCCGATAAAATTACAATTGTTGGTCAATCGAGTGGTGCGGCTATGGTTTCGGCGCTTGTAATTAGTCCAACTGTCCCAGAAAGCCTATTCCATAGGGCAATCATTCAATCGGGTTCGATTTTTGGTGATTGGGCCTATTCAACTGATCCAATACAAGATGCAAGAGATATTGCTCAGGCAGCTGGATTAAATCCAAATCAATCGATGTCATCATTAAATCGTGCCTTCATGACAATGGATGTTCTAGATTTACTTCAAGCTGTTGATAAACTTCAGGTTTGTGATTTCACTTGTATTTTCTGGGAATTTTGAACATTTATTGTTACGATGTCGTAATTTTCTATCGTTTCAGCTCAGTTCTTTAGTGTCTGGAAGGTATCCAGTTGCTGGACGTTCATTAACGATCGCTGGTCCAAGCAATTTACTACCAGATTTACCAGAAAATATTGTAAAATCGGGAAATTTTAATAAGACTATTCCAATCATCATTGGAACCACCAAAGATGATGGATCATTCGTGGCAACAGGCATGCGAATAGAAGCTTCTTTAAAAATTAATATCTTGATGTGAATTTTAATTTATGAATAATTTGATATTTTCAGTGATTTATGATATTTTGGCCGCCACAAATAAATTGAATGACAAAAAATTTATGGTCAATGATTTAATTCATGCAATGTGCCGACTTTTTGGTATAAAAATGAGTTAAATGATTCAAAACAATTCAATTTAAATCCCGAATCCATCGTTTAGGTCTTGATGATGACTCTGGTACATTCGAATCGTTGGCTTCTCTTACTTTTTGGACAAATGAGCAGCTAATGTCAGGCAATTTTAGCGTCTATGCTCCTGGTATTATTGATGTGAGTGAACAATGATTCAGTGAACATACATCAAAAGTCTCGGACAGTATTGAGACAATATTTTCATTTACTGACGCGCAACCATCTGTCCTGTATGACTGCCTCTAGTAGGTATGCGACACAGAACAGATAGAGAGAAACGATGGAATCGCTTCTGGTGCAGATATTGTCTCAGTATATTTCGGTACTTTTGACGTTTGTTTAGTTGTATTGGTAGCTGTTCGCCCATTGATAAGATTACAGCACCTTTGATTCAAGTTTTGAATTTTTACCGTTTTAAAATGATTCATTCTCATTCAGATGCTAGGTATGATCGTATTCAAGGCACCCGTTTTGAAGTTTACTCAAATGAATGCACAAATCAATCCACTGGGAACTTTTCTATATTCGTTCGATTACAAGGGCGAGCATACAAGGTAAGATAATATCGATTGATCAATGTTAATTCGTTTTCAAATTGAAAAAACTTTTAAATAGAGAGTTATCTTTTGAATTAGATTTGGCTATGAAACAGATGTATCACATTATCCCTTCACTGGTGGTGTTCATCATTCCGATGATCTTATTTTTTTATTTCCCCATCCACCAAATGTTGCAAAATTAAATGAAGCAGACACTAAAATGGCACAGACTTTGGTTGATCTATGGACATCATTCGTAATTCAGGGAGTTCCTGGACTACCTCAAAAACAGAATGGAATTAATGCACTTCGTTGGCAACCGTTTTTAGGTAATTTCCTTAAACCATAGGCTTTCAGGCAGATGGTCGTGAGGGGGTGAGGGGATTGAACTCCGAAAGTTCTTAGGACGTAACGAAAAAAAGTCATTTCGACGTGTAAAAAAAAGATGTTTCGTTCCATTTCGAATCATAAGTGATAACCGGGACTTCCCCGATTTGAAAATATAAAGAAAAAACAGAGTAAAATGAAAGAATATTCGATCGTCAAAAACCTCTAGGAATTTGAAAAAATGTTTCACAAATCGTGAAGGTGTAATTGAATCCCTCAGACTCTTCAGACCTCTGTTGAGAACCCACATCTGGAACATTTGAAATGTCTCGGATTGTGATACTCAGGCAAAGCACAGCCTATTTCAGCACTGCACAGCCCAATCTTGTAATGAATATTTTAGTAGTATTTGGCATAAATGGTTTTTCTTTGAAATTTCAGGTCGATCGGGTGCTTATTTGCATATTGACAAAGAACTTCACACTGGAAATGATTATCGTGAGGAATTCACTGTTCAGGTTCGAGAATACAAAACCCAATCAAATGATTGAATTTCTACAATGAAATTGAAAAAAAAAAAAATACAAAACCAAATATTTCGAAAAAACGTGTTTAAATTTCACTCGGTGTTAATTGATAATAAATGTAATTTATTGAAATTCAAATGGCAACAGTGTTTTTATTCATGATAGCAAAAAATAAACAAAATGTTTTGAAATTCGATATTGTTTACTAGAGTGTTGAATGCAACGTTTGTTCCAAAGAGTTACAATTGAAACGATACTTGGTATATCACATGAGAATTCAAAACGATCGAAAGTTCAGTTGTCTTCATTGCTCGGAAGTTTTTCCAAAGAAATGACCACTAAGACTTCACAAAACATCACAATTGAATGAAGCATATCGACAGATGAATTTTGAAGACAATTTTGGTTAAAACTCCACTTTATCATTTAATTGACAATAAAATACAGTTTGATATGAAAAATCAAAAGATTTCTATGTATTCGTAATTATTTCAATCATGCTCTTTGTTTAAGTCAATATTTCAAATTCGTACACATGAATGAATATTTCATCTGTAACAAGAGAGTGGTCGCCATGAGTCGTGTATCGTTTGTCAACGACCATATCATGTAAAAAGCACCAGTTCTCGTCCGATCACTGAAGTTAAGCTGCATCGAGCGTGGTTAGTACTTGAATGGGTGACCGTCTGGGAACACCATGTGTCGTTGGCACTGTTTTTTTTTTACTTTTTTCTCTTTTCCTCTTTATTTTTCATTTCATAATTTTTTATGACTTCATTTTTTTGTTCATATTCAAAGCAATTTCGTTCGTCTAGTAACGACTTGAAGGATTTTTTTTAGATCAATCCCAAAGCGTACACGATACTTCACATTGGAATTTATATTTTAGTCCATTGATTTCGATTTTGCAATAAATTCATGAGAAAAATGAAAAAATCAAATCAACACCCAATCAATTGTTCGGTCATAAAGTCTCATGGTCCAGAAAACACTGTTTTGTAATGCATCTGTGCTATCTCATGTCGTCAACACGCACATAATATTTAATTTTTGAATAAAATTAATTGTTCTGTTCAATACACTGTTTTAGAGAAAATCTATTCATATGTTTTTACTGTCCCAATGGCTTGCCTAATGGTCATTTTTTGTGTGTGATATTTGTTTTTATATGATTGTCTTCTTCACAAGAAGAAAGGAAAGAAAAAACGAAAATCTTAGTCAAATGTATTTTTTAAAAAAGCGCACGTTGAATGTTTCATTCTACAAAAGTGAAATGAAAGTGGCAAAAAAATAGATTCCCGATAAACTTGATGCGTGTGTTGAAAAGAAACGAAAAGAGGTGTTGTGAAGAAGTGAATCGAAAATGATTTGTGAATCGAAAAGAGCCATCGAAACATGTCAAACATTAAAATCAAAAGTGAAGTCAAAATTCAATTCGAAAATGTTGGAAACAACATGGAATTCTAGAATATCAGCTGCTACAGCTAACTTAGCTGTGCTAGGTACATAACTGTTGACCAAAACAAAAACAACAAGATTCTAAAAATCAATGTTTCATTAATCTCCACTGAATTTTCTGATCAATTTGAATTTTAAACGGTGACAAAAGGACACTTTGTTATAAATTCCAAGTAAAAACAAAAATCGTTCGTCTCGAAACCATTTCAACTGATTTCTTGCGTTTGTTTTGCATGTGTAATGTTATAATGTGAGTACACTTGCCGTGGTCAGCAAATTGTAATTCTTTTCACTACACACTACAGTAACAATTGGCCTCAATACTTCAATCAATGTGTGTGTTTTTTTCCCGTGGTAATGCGAACCAATTGTGCTGAGTACACAAATTCAATGCAAAATTTGGGTTCGATTGGCAAATGCATGGACATAATGTAATCATTATTGTTTGAACAGCAACGAAAGTGCATGCATTGCGGGAAGGTTGCTAAATTTTGTGTTTGTGAATATTTTGTGAATATTCTAAAAAGCTTACCGAAAAGCCATGAAAATGGCTCGAAGCAGTGAACAGTATAATGGTTTGTTTCGTTTCATTTACGATTTAAATAAGTTTTCTTCAGTTTTGCTTCAGTTTTTTTTCCACTAAAATCAGTTTTTTTTTTCACTAAAATAAAAAAATTGTGATTTTTAACGTGAAGTGTTTCAAAATTCCAAAAAAATCATTCAAAAACTGTTAGTTTCTTGTGGTTGATTTATTGTTTTGTTTATTTACAATTTTAGATACTGAGCGTTTAGTAAGCTGCAATATGCGTTCTGTAGGTCCACGCCACATTTTCATCGTAATTGGTGCCATTAGTGTCTGTTTAGTGATTGCATTATTGTTTATGATCGACAATGTTAATTCAAGTGGTCAACAAACGGTTGATTGGCAACACAAATCTATCGAATACGAATCGAAAGTGGAAAATCGTCATTTTTATGAAATTTCCAAAAATTCCCATGAAAATGTACGAAAACGTGCAATTTCCAATGAAAATATCAATGAACAAAAAAGTGCGGGTCGTTTTAAGCGACAGGCAGAATTGAATCCAATTGATACGGAAATACATGAACAAATTATACGACAAAAACGGTTAAGTGAACATTTACAACAAGTTAAACAGCAATTTGAACGATGCAGAGAATTACAAAGTGATAAAAAAGAATGTGAAAAATTTTACCGTGAATGGGTTGAGATTAGTGAGGCTTTGAATAAAGAACTTCGAATGATGGGTGATATTGCAAATGCCGAAAGACGTGGTGAAATGTCACAATTTCCAAGCAGCGTTGCCGATCCACGGCATGAATTCAATCAAGACGATAAACTGTTACAGAAAGTCAAAGGATTTACATCGTATCCATTTCATGAAGATTTAAATAATCGTCGCATCGATTTATGGACAGTTGATGAACCATCAAAAAAAGCACCAGAACAGCCTCCGTTCCCTCCACCACGAACCAATCCATCGGTCGGTGGTGCTCGTGACAATGAAAAAATTGTCCCATTGAAAAGTCCCAATTTTGGTAAAAAATCTCGTTCTTTCGAAAATATTTTCACTTTCTCCGTAAAATATGTTTACATGGATTTTGTTGTTCCATAGATCCAAGTGGTCAAATTTTACAGTTGTGTGATCAAATCAATCGGCAAGGTCCGCGCGGTGAGCAAACAGCCCAAGTAACAAATCTTCCAGGACCAACATCAAGCGGATTTGTTACAAATAATGCACAATCGAGCACTTTTAATTCAGGTTTTCAATCAAATTTTCAACCAGCACCGCAAGTACAACAACAACAACCACAGCCGCAACCATTTGCTAGTATGTTTAAATCATCGAATTTTTCGTATTTTGTTTATTTATTTCATTTGTTTTCATTTAAATGCACTATTTAAATCCATGACCATAGCAAATTTTTTTTTCGTTGTTATTTGATAATTTTTTTTATTTATTTTTTTTTTTTTTTTTGAAAAAAAAACGCTCATTACTTTTTTTTGTGCCGTTTTGCAGCGCCTCCAATTTTTTATCGATCGAATCCAGTGTGCTATTATCCACCGCCCGTGCCACCGCCTGTGTCATTAGGTCAAAGTCTATTTATGCCGCAACAGTTCGTTGGCACTGCAACAAGTAACACCGCAGCAAATCGTGAGTTTGTTATTATTTTGATTAGATTTATTATTGTTTTCACCCATTTGTTGGTTGTTTGTACAATTGAAATAATTTAGCATTTTCGACTCTTCTTTTTTTGGAGCATTTGGTTATATAATATTTGGCTTTTCGTATGCGTAAAACAATGACATTCCATTATTTATCAGAATACTATGAAATATTCAATTTCATGGCATTTCAAGTGAAAAACAAATTTCAAGAAACGTCTAAAAAACTGCCAAAAAAACGTTGAAATCGCCATTGTTTCGCCTGAAATGTATTTTTTGTGCGAAAAATTGATAAAATCACATGTTTGTTGGATTCTCTTTTGTCATTGAATTTTAGGTTTTGTTCTTGTCAATGGAAACACACACCAATTTGGAACGACATCACCAAGTGGACAAGGGTCAGTCAAATCATTTCAGTGAAAATGGTCAATCAAATGGTTTCGAATGAATACATTACATTTGTTTCTCACTTCCAGATTTGTTCAAGTAGTGAATCAACCGATGGCTCGATCTGAAGAGGCTCCAGCAAATGAAACATATTATTGCCCATACTCGGCTCAGAATCAAGCTGCTCAAGGCCAATCACCTCAAAATAAAGAAGCTCAAGTTCAACCACCCCAAGGTCAAATACCTCAATCACCTCAAGATTCTCCAAAATTCTCACCAAAGAGCGCTCCACAAGGTTCCTCAATTGATTTTTAATTTGATTTTCTCTATCAATTTCAAACTAATTTTTTAAACTCATCATTTCAATTTAAAGGTTTTCCAGCTGATTCATTTTATGCATCATTTGCAAATCGTTTGGGTTCGTTGAACGTAACAAATCCATTTAATGTGTGTAAATCGGGTGAAACATCATGCATGAGCTCAAATCAGTGTATTTCAAATGACAAATGGTGTGACAATGTGGTTGACTGTACCGATTCCAGTGATGAAACATCATGTTCATGCACAGCACGTTTAAATTCGGATAAACTGTGTGATGGTTATTTGGATTGTCCGCTTGGTACCGATGAAATTGGTTGTTTTGATTGTGATCGACGTTCATATTCCTGTTTTCACAATGCCGACGAATATCAACAAGCCAAATTTTCAACCGATAAAATGTGCTACACATTATTGCAAAAATGTGACGGTTTTTCGGATTGTGAGAACTCCAAAGACGAGGAGGATTGTTCAATGTTGATACGTGATGTTGGTCTTCATACGGTAAATGTGCATTGTTTTTGTCATCAAATCGATTTCTGGAGCAATTTTTTTCTTTAAATCTTGATTGACATTCACAGTTTAATGGTAAATTCCTTTTTTCGTTGTAGACATTTATGGTACCACATACTGAGGGTATTTTATATCGAAATTATCGAGGTCGATGGTTTCCAGTGTGCGATGGACCACAGGATTGGGCCAGAGAAGCGTGCGCATCTGAAACTGGAGAGTTCTCAGAGTAAACATTTTACTTTTAATTTTTTTTTATCGTTATATGTCTTTTTATTCTCTGTCACAGTGTGGCAGTCACATAAAAACAAAAAACGATTAATTCGATGACGAATTTGTAGTTTGCCGGAGATTGAACAACGCGTTGGAATATTACCAGGGCCATTCATTTCAAAAATATCAAGTGATTCGACCTTGTTATCACGTCAAATTCGATTTTTTGATTTTTGTCCGGCTAATGCACAATCTCGAAATCAAATCCATGTTCGTGCCAGATGCCCGGAAATGAAATGTGGCGTCACACCAACAGGAAACGGCTTCAGTGCACCCAGATTTCGTATTAGAGATGAACGAACAAAACGTAACGAACATCTGCGAATTGTTGGCGGTGATCGATCTGGGCCACATAATTGGCCTTACATTATTGCTATGTACAAAGACGGTCGTTTTCATTGTGGCGGAACCATTTATACAAATCGCTGGGTAATTTTCAAAGGATTGACATTTGTCATTGCTAATTACATTGTTTGCAATCGGATCATGAACGGGCCGAGTTTGGGCCCTCAAGAATCAGGTTCAAATGTTAGATTAAGACGTTTTAAACCAAAAAATATTCCTTAGAACGAAACATGATTCGATTGTTCGGGCGGAACATGATTTGATTGCAAACACCGGTCATTTAGTCAGCCGGCTACTCAAAAATGCAAAAATTATGAATTTTGTGAACTTTTATATCGATTCTAGATCATTACGGCAGCGCATTGTGTGCAAAAGGCACAAAACCATTATTATGAAGTGCATGCTGGTTTATTGCGTCGGTTTAGCTATGCTCCGGAGGTTCAAATCGCCAAAGTTATTCAAATTATTGTCAATGATGGCTTTGATCGTAGCGGTATTTTTGTTTATCGATGAAAAATTACCATTTTAATAATGAAATTATTGATTTTTGTTTATTTTTATGTTTTTTTTCTCGTTTTTTTGCAGCAATGATGAATGATGTCGCGCTTCTGCGGCTAGAAAAACCGTTGCTTTTCAATCGATGGGTGAGACCAATATGTTTGCCAACACCCGAACGTGTGACAGTTAGAGATGATCCAAATTGGATGTTCGGACCATCACCCGGAACCATTTGCACAGTCGTATGTTTCTAACTTCTCACTTCTTTTTTTCCGTTAAAGTTTGCACACAAATAATGTTAAATTTACTTACAAATGTAGGTTGGATGGGGAGCTTTAACGGAAGGTGCACTAAAGAAATCCATTTTCATTCATAGAAAACATGTTTGCTCACAACGAATCATTTGAAGTGATTTCAAGTGTAAACCATTTGAAATCATTCAAATTTATTTGGCGATAACATCAAAATCGTTTGAGTTGAAAAAAGAAATCGCTTCTGTCAAGTCATCAAGGACGGCTTTTAGTCTCTATACTCAAAATGAGCAATTTTGAAAATTAATATTGATATTGAATTGAATGTGTTGAGTTATTGCCTCTTTTCCCCTGGAAAAGGACACTTTAAATTAGCTTCTGATGACTCGAGCTGATTTATTAGTTGTAATTCTTTAGTCATTTCAAATGATTGCGTCAATTAAATTGGGACGCTTTAAAATGATTTATGTAAAAATCACTTCAAATGATTTGCTGTGGCCAACAAATTGTTTAATACAAATTTCAACATTTATTCGAAACATCGTTTAGGTGGATCCAGCCGTAAGTAACATTTTTTTATTTGCTCAAAATATTTCAATATCATTTCTTAAATAAATTGAATTACATTCGTAATCCCGACTTTTCCGCATTGATTTTTCTCTTGAACAATTTCATTCATCGAACAGTCAGGAGAGAAAGTATTGGTTCTGCCATGAATATGGGCAAAATGTTCAAAACACAAAACATTCTTTGACACAATAAAACAAATTGGCCATCTTCACTTTGCGATTTGAGACTCCTTTCTTGAGATATGTTCATATCAAACTTCCATTTTCTAAGAATTTCGTACATTTTCACACGTATTCATATTCCATGATTTTTCGGCAAGAAGATACATTTTGTGCATTGTATGAATATTTAAAACTTCAAGCGGACTTAAATACCTTTCAAATGATGCAAACTGCATGAATTTTCATTGGAAAATACGGTCAGGAGAGTCAAAAACGTGAAAATCAGTTTTTGTGTAAAAATGTACTGAAAACCCGACTCACGTGCACTTGAATGCACATATCTCTGGAACGGCTATACCAATATGGCTCAAATTAAATAGGAAACCTCCGGTGACAATACTGTGCAATTTAAGAATCCATTTGTGAGTCATTTTCATTTTTTACAGTTCAATTTTCTGAGAATTTTCTAAAAATTTCGTACATTTTCAGTAGTTTTCACATTCCATGATTTTTCAGCATGAAGAAACATTTTATGCACTTTTTGAATACGTAAAACGTCAAGCGCGCTTGAATACCATTCAAATGACGCAAGCAACATGAATTTTGATTGAAAAATACGGTCAGGAGAGTCAAAAATGTGAAAATCAGTTTTTGTCTAAAAATGTACTGAAAACCCGACTCACGTGCACTTGAATGCACATATCTCTGGAACGGCTTGACCAATATGGCTCAAATTCAATAGGAAACATCCGGTAATAATTCTGAACAAATTTGCTTTTGACACTTTAGGATTTGAGACTCCGTTCGAGAGTTATCGTGTTAACATACATACACAGACGACGACGACGACGCCATTTTGCACCGGAGGTACCAGAACCGAGTATCCAAATAAAAAAAGTGAAAATCAAGTTTTGTTCCCATGGTGAACTGAGACTCTGGTCAAAATGTGACCTCGATCGGAGTTCATTTACTCAAGTAATGTGGAGTTGAATTTTTGAGGCAAAACCAATACTTTTCCTAAGCACATTTCATGTGCGGAAAAGTAAAATATTGAAGGATTTAAACTTTTCATGACGTATAAAAATAAAATTGATAAATTTCACGTATTCCAAACAATCTGGTTTGTGAAGTTTAAATATCAGAATATAATAAGCATGTGTCGTCATATTGATGGCGTATTGACGCCGCCTTCTTCATTGATACTACTTTTTAAAGAGAAATAATAATTCATGGATAAAACAATCAACGAACACTGAACGTGAAAGTCGTTGGTGCCTCGGTGCTCTATATGCCCTATGCTTATGAATGAACACACACAAGCTGCACTTTGTTTTTTCGCAATCAATGAATAGAAGAGGCAGCTCTACACGACTTAGCACTCGTTGTGAAGAAAGTCTGTCCCATTGGATCTTAAGAGCCCAATTGATTTTGGCCAAATTAAATCCATTTGGCCGTTAATATCCAATTGACAGACTTTTAACAAAACGAACGCTAAGTTGCGTAAAATTGCCTCTTTTTTTTTAAACTTGTTCACACACAACGAATAGACAATTTTCATTGAAAACTTTATTTATGCGATTTAAAAGTTTATGTTTAATCCTCAAAATCTCAAAATCTATTTATAAATTTAGAACTTTGAACAACAAAAAATTCAATAGAATTCTTAATTTGAAGATTTAACCGCAAATTTATTCAATAGCTGACAATTTGGAAGAGGTGAATGTGCCGATAATGAAAACATGTAAAGACATAGTCGATATCAATGGCAATGAAATTTGTGCAGGTGAAAAAGATGGTGGACATGATGCGTGTCAAGGTAACGTTTGAAAGTGCATCAAACTTTTGTAATTGTTCACATTGAAATCGATTTGATTAAACATTTCCAGGTGATTCGGGTGGACCGTTAGTGTGTCGCAGTAATGCAGATCCGAATGAAACATACTTGGCCGGTATTGTGAGCCATGGTGAGGGATGTGCAAGACGTGGTGAACCAGGCGTTTATACTCGCGTTGCTTTATATGTTGATTGGATTGATGGAATGATTAACTCGGATTTAAGTATAACGGCAAAATCAACGAAAACAATTTGTCCAGGATTTACGTGCGTTTGGAGTGGACGATGTATTTCACATCACTATCGTTGTAATGGACAAATTGATTGTTTGGGCGGTGAAGATGAGTTAAATTGTGCATTCAATCCAGTTGGTTCAGCACGGAAAAGAGTTCATCGACAAAATGCACAGAGTGAACTACCGGATGGTGGTGGAAATTCCGATATTCCACATTCAAAAGCCGATATACCAGCCATCACAACAGAATTACCGATAGTATTAACTACAGTTGAGCAAATAGTTGAAACAACAACAACCACAACGTTGCCGCTCACAATAAAACCGATACTGACAACTCCAGAACCCGAAGTGCTTCCTGCAACTCCCGAACCAGAAGTTCTTCCTGCAACTCAATTGATTGAAGTTCCAAACACAACTCTACCGCCGAAACTAGATTTGGTCACTGATCCGGGACCATCACCTTTAGATCCTGAGGATGATTTTAAACCGACCAAAGAAAACGATCGACGAAATACCACTTTGAACATTGAAGACTTTGTGACTACACCAAGCAAAGAACTTATCGTCCCCAAGCCAATTCAATCGGATAAAATATTCGAATGTCGAAAGTATGTTTGACACCTTTCGATTTTTAGATCAAACTTTTACATATTTTACAAAATTTTACGATTTTCACAATTGTTTTCTCTTTAAGAATCCCACAAAAAATAAGCATGGATCTTCGCTGTGACGGAATGAGTTTTGATTGTGAAGATGGAACGGACGAAGAGGATTGTACTTGCCGTGAATCATTGCATGTAATTTGATCTTTTCTGTGCTTCTTTTTTTGTTTTTGTTTGGCATCTCTATGAATTAAAAAAATCTTCCATTCAATTTCATTTGTCACCGTAGAAAAAATACTCTCAGTTGATTTGTGATGGAGATTTAAACTGTGTGGACGGAACTGATGAGGATGGTTGTGGTGAGTGAATGAAATTATTTGTCATTGTGGAATCCATTCGAATGCTAACGGTTGATCGAATTTTCTTGTAGTGAACTGTACCAACGACGAACATATTTGTCGTCAATCAAAAAAATGCATCCCAAAAACATCGAGATGCAATGGAATAGATGATTGCAATCTCAAGGAAGATGAACTTGATTGTGGTAAGTTCTCTAAAATCAGATTCTTCTAAAATTCGAAATTCGAAATTCGAAATTGTCAAAATCTCTCGTTTCAGTCGCATTAACTGATGGCAAATCGGTGCTCATGGACTTTGATTTGCGTCCAAAACTAAATCACAAGGGAATCGTTTGCGAAAATGTCAACGGGACATGGGCTGTTAAGTGTGTGAATCGCGTTCAATTGCGTAAAAATGCTCAATTGGCCGGTCAAATATGTTTTACACTCGGCTTCAGTGGTTACAGTTTCCATAATGTGTCAAGGGTTGATGAGAATGGTGAAATTAAAACACGACGACCAGACCAAGGGCGCAATCGATTTCTCAATCCAATGTTTGATCGGCATGCAGTTGCCAATATTGGCATCGGATCTGGACGACGCATTTTTAAACGAGACACTGATTCAAATGATGCTCTGGAATCACATATTGAGGAAATTGTTGGCGCTCCGGCACGCAAGCAATGCTTTGCATTGTATTTGGAATGTGTTCCACATTCAATAATTCCTATTGTTGAACCACCTGCTGAGCCGCCGGTAATCGATATAACTACAGAAATTCCGAAACCAATTGCGCCACCCAACATTGAACCACCAAAGGATCCAGGTCAGGTGAAACCAGTTGTGCCACCCAAACCTGTTAAGCCCGTACTACCCAAACCTGTTAAACCAAATCATTCCAAACCGGTTGAACCTCATCACTCGAAACCTGTTGAACACCATCACCCCATACCCGTCGAGCCACCACCACCCCCTCGTCCAACCAAAATTGAACCACCCGTAGCAAAAATATTGATGACCAACTTTAAAGCACCATGGACAGCCAGTGTTTATGTAGATGGAAGTTTTAAATGCATTGGCATATTATTGGCTCAATATTGGGTTTTGGTTGAAGATAGCTGCATCGAAGATGTCGAGTATGACATTTTTTTTCAAAAAGATTTTTATCAATTGAATACAAAAAAAAATGTTAATTTTTTGCTCCATTTTAGTTTGGAAAGTAATGTAATTGTTATTGTTCTGGGAAAATCACAAAATGTCCTGAATGTTAAGGCTCCAATCAGTCGATTTCATCGCGTTAACTGTATGAGTAAATTGAAACAAGGACCAGGATCAATGTTATATCTTCCGGACAGTGTACAGTTCGATCGTTACACATTACCTACATATGTGCCATCGAGGTAAGGTTCAAATATACATATGAATTGTCGTCTGATGATCATTTTAAAACATTCTGGAAACGAATTTTTAATTAAAATTGAAATTTTTCAGTATAAATGTCGAAGACAAAGACTGTTTAGCCGTTGCACATGGGGAGTTGGGAGGTTTTGTCAGTATTCCTGTGATTCGAAATGAAACTGATTGTCCAAATGAAGAAAAAAGCTGTTATCAAGCCGAAAAACCACTAGAAGATGTGAAATGCAAAGGCTTTGGTAACATTTGCAACATACAAATCTCAATCTTCACTATTTAAATGCTCTATTGAACTGTTTTTTCTATTTTCATTTCTAGATGGAGCAGAATACGTTGCAGTTGTATGCAGAGATGAGAAAAACAATACATATTACCCGATTTCTGTGCTTTCACTTGAAGATGGACTGTGTTCTTTTAACGACTTAATCGAATTGAATACCCTTGAACCGAGTTACAATCATCTTCAAATGATTTCTAGTGAGTTGAATGAAACGAATCGAAACGAATCGAAAATCACAGAATACAGTTAATAATTGAGTTTGTTTGTTCCATTTCAGCCTGGCCATTTTGCGGCTATGCCAAGGAGGCAAAGTGTGATGGTCATAAGTGTCCATTGGGCGCATGTATTCCCAAAGAACGGATATGCGATAAAAAACCGGACTGTCATGATGGCAGCGACGAAGAGCCAAGCAAATGTAAGCCCAATCGATGCATTGAACTGTTTTTTATTGTGGAACATTTTAGACTAGATATCTAGCTAGTTATGGTCTCTACTATTGAGTCAGTTACCGCTTAGCCGTAAATAAATATCGATAATTCATTGATTATCATTAATCGATATGGGCAAATAAGGCCTTGCAAAAGGTCCAAAATCTTCAAAAGACCATATCTTGGCCAAATGCCAGCCGATTTTGATATTTTATTCCAACAATGATGTGAGGTTTTCCAGCTCTTTCCATTGGTGTTCAGTTCTTTAAAATTGGATCAACGGTTAAAAAGTTGAAAATTTTGGCCGACATTTTCAAACGACCATATCTTGGTCAAAAGCTGGTTGAAAAATTTACATTCAGTTTGAAAGCAAAAGATAAATTGGATCAATTTATTTAGAAAAACGTCGAAATCTATCGGCTTAGGAACAAAAGCCATGTCTATGAAGTATTTATAATAATCATGTTTCAATTAACAGGTGAATGCGCACCAGATGAATTCCGTTGCGGTGACGGAACATGTGTATCGAAATCCAAATTCTGTGACAAACATATTGACTGCAAAGACGCTGCGGACGAACCACAGAAATGCACATGTCGAGACTATTTAGCGTAAGTTTCAATGTAAAATCAATTCGAAACATTCCTTTGACTTCAATTGAGAGAATTATTTTGTAAGGCACCGGGGGATGATTACTACTGAAAAGTCTGAAAAAGACTGAAAAGTACTGATAAAAGTATTGTTCCCTTGGTAAGGTTGGTTGCACAAGTCGAATAACTATTTTCAATTTTTAGTTTAACAGACATCAGGAAGATTTGCGATGGAATTCCAAACTGTGCTGATAAAACTGATGAACAAAATTGTCCATGCCGAAGCAGCAGTTTCAAGTGCACTGAGTAAGTTGTGCATTAGTTTTTTTATGCAAATATAGCAAAATATTCTTATTCACATAGTTGAACTCATTTTACCGTTTTGTTTAAGCACGTGGAAAAGAGAAATGTGTATTCCAGTACAATTTGTGTGCGATGGTCAGGTAGATTGCGGCTCCGGTGAAGATGAGCAGACATGTTATGAAACCGATCAAACTCCAGTTCACACGTAAGATAGACACTTTTCAATGAACGATTCTCATTTTAACCAGATTTATGCTTTCGAATCAAATGTGGAGCTCTATTGCCAATGAAAATATGAAAGCAATGGTGAAAATCTTTTTTTTTGAGGATTTTTTGTCACAAAGCTTTGGCTAGACGATGTTTAATAGTTGTTATCAGTCGGGGTTTTTTCGGGTGTTTTCTTGAACTCTCTCAGAATGGCATGCAATTTTGGTTCAAGGCGTTTCGGGCCAAAAAGGCCCCTACCGAAACCCGACACCCCGGGACATTTTTGACTAGTTTTGTCCCGAAACGTCCAAAACCAAAATTTCATGCCATTCCGTAAGCGCCGAAAAAACCCCCGAATGCGAACACTAATGTTTAACAGGCACATGGACCGATGAAATTCTAACTTACACTTAAAAGATGTCAAATTATAATCCTAACAATGCTTCACATTGGAATTTATATTTTTCAATCCTTTGACTTGAGGTTATTTAATATAAAATTGAAATTGTATCGTTTTCTATGCACAGGTACTACTATCGTGGAATTGAGCGTACGACTGAAGACTGGCAAACAATGTGCTTTGAGAAACCACACAAGCCTACACAAGGAGAATTGATAGAAATTTGTTCAAATTTAGGATATAATAATGCGACGGACATATGGTATCAACTCATCGATACCGACCAAAAGCCAACAGAAACCAATCGAAACCATATCAATGTAGTTGCGACAAATATGTTCTCAAACTTACGGCTCAACGATAACTTCAATTTAACATCATTCCACCCAAGGCAAAAAACATCGCAAACAAACAACATCGATGAAAAGAATTGCTTCCAATTAGAAATTAACTGCGAATCATAGCATCTTAGGGATTTAAACATTTTGAAACATTGATTTTTATTTAGCAATAAATTCATGACAAAAAGAAAACCAATATGATGTGTTTTTAACCTTGGCATGCCACTGATTTTTGACTTATTTCACTGAACCCAACTAAACTGCTTGTTTTGTATAAAAAAAAGTCAATTTTTGTAACAAGAGTTACTCTTGAAGAGTGTGGTCGCCATGAGTCATGTATCGTTTGTCAACGACCATATCATGTAAAAAGCACCAGTTCTCGTCCGATCACTGAAGTTAAGCTGCATCGAGCGTGGTTAGTACTTGAATGGGTGACCGTCTGGGAACACCATGTGTCGTTGGCACTTTTTTTAGAACTGTTTTCG
This sequence comes from Aphidoletes aphidimyza, assembly GCA_030463065.1. Lineage (NCBI taxonomy): Eukaryota > Metazoa > Arthropoda > Insecta > Diptera > Cecidomyiidae > Aphidoletes > Aphidoletes aphidimyza. The sequence continues at coordinate 36,942,971 of CM059999.1, forward strand.
CTTTTTTTCGCTTTTTTCTCATTTCATCATTTTTTGTGACTTGATTTTTTGTTAATTTTCTAAACCATTTTCAGTCGTCTTGATACTTGAAGTGATTTTCTTTTGATTTTTGTTTCTTGAAATTCTCAATGTTTCATATTTCAAATTGATGCGGCAAGAAAATCTATGCTTTGAATCAATGGAGCCGGAATATCGAAAAATTTGCAATAATACTCAAAGATGGAAATAAGATAAATATGAATATGAATAGATTACGTATATTTAAGACTATACAAAGGCCTTATCAATATTATTTCTGTCGCGTTTTACTCAAATGTATTTAGTTGAATTATCAGTTCGCAAATAAAATTGGATTTTCTTTGATTTTACCATTGCGCACATTGAAGTTTCAATATGATTTTTCTGTAATGCGGAAATGTTTGACATTCATACGTAAGTCCATTTATTTTCAATTGTTCTGATAATTCGATGTTTGAAGATTCTTTAATTATCGACTTTCGGTATGAAATTCATATCAAATGATCATTTTTTTTGCTTATTCAAGATTTAAACATTTAAAAGATGACATTTCTCTATCAATAACAACCAAAAAGACCTCAAAGTTGAGATTTTCCCATTTTAATAAGGATCACATTAAAATTATTCTTTTGTGAAAAGAAACATTTTATTTTTTAAATTTTTGATTCTGTTGACGGCATGTTGATTATTCAAATCAAGTGCGTTAGTATGTCAACAATAATTTCCATCCGATTCGGTTCATAATTTCGTCAATTTCATTTCGACTTTTCAGCGTTTCGTTTTTTCAAATGTCAAAATCCACTGAAATGACTCTGTGACATTTCGATTGTGAAATTCTGCAAATCATTCTATTTTTGGTTAAAATTCACCGAAATCGGCTTCGTAGTCCAAACAATTAATATTCTCAACGGGAATTTCAAGCAATTTCTTCATTAAATCATTCCATTTGCACCGTGAATCTGAAAAAGGAAACACTACAGTCAATTAAAACTGTCCGGATAATTATAAAATTAACGTAGAAGTTCGTCGATTTTATCAATTTAGCTCAAATCACAGCAATGGAACAGCGACCGGCCATTTTCAAGCTAAACTTGGATTGTTTTGACCATGTTTTCGATTATTTGGCGCTGGAAGATTTGGGCCGATTCAGTCAAACTTGCAAGGCAATGAAATGGGCCGTCGGCGAATATTATCAAGCGAATTATGGAACAATCTTAGAGGAAGCTGAACTCGTAGAAGAAAATTTGTATTTGGAAGATAAAACAATGGGTTACAGTGACTTCGTCAATATATTGATGCATTTGAAGATGAGAACAGAATTGCTGTGAAACGGGATTTGAGTAAAAAAGTAATGGAACTTCAGCTTAATCCATCTGAAATCACCAAACCTCAACTGCATCGTCTTAAATTCATACTAAACAACGCTGAAGTTTTGAATATTGATTGCGGACTTTGTGGAATGAGCAAAGTATTTTATGAAACCGTGCCGAGTATGTGCAACAGTTTAAACCGTCTTCACATGCATGATTTTCAATGTGAGAATGCAGCTCAAACTCAAAATGGAAACAGATGGCTTCTTCGCGAGTATCCAACACTACAGCACTTGGAATGGACACAGCATCGCAACCATGGCTATAAAATCAACGGAATTAAAAGATTTTTTGAGCGCAACCCGAAGGTGCGCAGCTTCGCAACGGACGCCTATTGCCTCTGGGGAAGCAGCCAGTTGATCATCGAGTCTGGTGTAAAACTCGATGATCTAACCATTGTAGTCAATCCGGATTTATACAGAAAATGTCCAAAAATGTTTCAAGACGGCAGTATTCTACTGAATGAACTCTACGAGAAAGGTGTTTACAAGCAACTGCATTTGAAATTTTCGAGATATCACGATGAACCTGAAAACCAAGTCATCCAAAAATCATTGATCAAATCACTCCAATAAATGCTCTAAGAAGCATGAGCTTGCCAAGAGAAAATGTCAATTTATCAAAGCTGGTGAATTTGGTTGAGTTGAAAATTGAATTCTGTGTTTTTGGAGCAATGCAAGTTGATGAGATGGCGAGAAATCTGGTGAATCTCGAAAGAGTTGATCTCAAATGGGCATCTTTCGATGATATGCTCTCATTCATTTACCATTCGGTGAAATTGAAGAAATTAAAGGTCGGTGAATTTCGTGATAGAAATGTCTCAGCTCTTGATCTAGCGAATATGAACAAGCGACGTGAACAGCTGTTGGAAGCCAGCAAAGTCACCATTTACATCAATGAACAGGTCTATTTAGCCACCAAATTGGCATCAACATTGACAGACTTTCGTTTGATTGAAATGAGACGGAGAACAGCGCATGATTGGGGCCATCATTTCGGTCCATTTAACTGAATTTTAAATATTTCAGCTCACATATTGAATATCTCTTTATAAAACAAAATTACTCGCCTTTAGATAAACTGTTTTCGATGGATTAATGAACTTCGACTTGGAAGTATACATTTTTTATTTGAATAAAATTCCGATTTTCAATAAAAGATAAAAACTCATCTTTTTATCAATATTATTGATATTATCATCATAATTACTCTTTTAATGGCAAACAAATTATTCGCTTGCGATATATGCCAAACGAAATTTTCGAGCCCGGCAGGTGTAAATAGGCATAAGAGAAATCATTTTCGTGCAAAATGCTTTCGATGTGAGATTTGCTCCCTCGATTTTTCTATCAAAGGCCAGTATATGACACATATGAACACACACGACGATATCTTCTTGTTCCGGTGCCAATATTGTTCCAAGCAATTCCAGAAGAAGACAGATCTAACAGCACATCATCGAACTCACCAAAAACCACAAACAGGTGACACTTCGGAACACCACACATCGGAGGTATTTTCTTGTGACCAATGCCCAAAAGTCTACACTACAAAAACTAATTTGAGACGACACATGGAAATCCATTCGATTGGGACAAGTGGAAAATCGTATAAATGTGGAATTTGCTTGAAGGAATTTCAAATGAGACTATAGAAGTACACAAGGTGATTCATAGAGGATTCAAATGTGTACATTGCTCTGAAGTATTTACAAAACGCACACAATTGAATCCCAAAATTAATTCACAAAGAGTGTCTTGGCGGAAAATTCAGATGAGCATGATGAACTTGAACTGAATTCATGAATTTAATAATAAAGAATACAGTTTTTTTAAAGAGAAGATGTTCAAAGGAACTTGAAAAGACTACTTATTAATGTTTATTTATAAATGTCCATGTTTATCTAGCGAGGACAAGACTTGTTGGCTTTTATATGGTAAATATTTCATCTGTAACAAGAGAGTGGTCCACATGAGTCGCGTATCGTTTGTCAACGACCATATCATGTAAAAAGCACCAGTTCTCGTCCGATCACTGAAGTTAAGCTGCATCGAGCGTGGTTAGTACTTGAATGGGTGACCGTCTGGGAACACCATGTGTCGTTGGCACTGTTTTTTTTATATTTTCCATAATTTTTTTTTATCACAAATCCTCTGCCTATGGCTCTGGATATTTGGGAACTGCGAATTTTTTTTCTCCTGAAAATATAGTACATAGTTATATTCTGAGTCCTCATGAGATGCGTGATACAATCCCTACTTTTTTTTCTTCAAATCTAACACCTTCAATCATTTTTAATTTCGTTTGTTTGTTTACTTCGAAAAATCATTGCAGTTATTGAAGTATCAGAAAAGATATCAGCAAATTATTAAACAATTTTCTAAACTCTGGTGTAAAACTCGATGATCTAACCATTGTAGTCAATCCGGATTTATACAGAAAAAGTCCAAAAATGTTTCAAGACGGCAGTATTCTACTGAATGAACTCTACGAAAAAGGTGTTTACAAGCGACTGCATTTGCAATTTTCGAGATATCCTGAAAACCAAGTCATCCAAAAGATCATTGATCAAATCACTCCAAAAAATGCTGTACGAAGCATGAGCTTGCCAAGAGAAAATGTCAATTTATCAAAGCTGGTAAATTTGGTTGAGCTGAAAATTGAGACCTGTGTTAGTGGAGCAATGCAAGATGTTGATGTGATGGCGAGAAACCTCGTGAATCTCGAAAGGGTTGAACTCATTTGGGAATCTTTGGAGGAAATGCTACCGTTTATTTACCATTCGGTGAAATTGAAGAAACTGAAGCACCACTGTCATGGTATCAGAAATGGATCAGCTCTTGATCTAGCGAATATGAACAAGCGACGTGAACAGCTGTTGGAAGCCACCAAAGTCACCATTTACATCAATGAACAGACCTATTTAGCCACCAAATGATGCCCATCAACATTGACTGATTATCGTTTGATTGAAATGAAACGGGAGACGGCACATGATTGGGGCCATCATTTCGGTCCATTTAACTGAATTTAAAATATTTCAACTCACATATTGAATATCTCTTTATATGAACTGTTTTTGATGGATTAATGAATAAAAACTCATCTTTTTATTGATATTATTGATATTATCATCATAATTACTCTTTTAACTGCAAAAAATGTAACTTTTATCGAAATTTGATCACCAATAAAATGATTTAATCAACGGAATTTTCAAAGGTAAAAAGTGAAGAGTGTTGAATGTTCAAATAAGAGTTGATGACTTTGATATTAAATGACGTAATTGTTGTCTGTTTGGACGCGCTTCGATGTGAATCTGCTGCTGACGGAAAATGAGAGATGATTTGTGATTCTTTTTCGTATTTCTAGATTAATTGAGATGCTAAAAACAAATCACACCAAATCCAGAAGGGAAGAGCATACTCTCAGGAGTTGAATAAATAATCTCATTTTGGTAAATTGTGGCATAGCTGAGGTAAATGGTCTTTAAAGTCGTCTAAATGGCATGCGTACATGTGACCCTTTTTCAAGTCATCCGACCAACGCATTCGGAAGCCATAATCTTTCTCAAGCTGTGCTTTAGGGATCTTATGTCTACAAAACGTATAATCTCTGTCAATTTCCTCCAGCGTTGCGTATGGATTGTTCACACCTACAAACACAACTGATGGCAAACCTTCTACGATGACAATTTTATAGAAGATCTTTGAAACTCGAATTCGTCCATCTGGTGATAAAGAAATTGGTGTTGGACTTCCATTTACATCTTCGAGCTGAAGAGTACCAGCGATAATTTATGTATTTAATAATAAAGAATACAGTTTTTCTTTAAAAGACAGCTGTTCAAAGTAATTTGAAAAGATTCTCACATTTGTTCATTTATGAATGTCAATGTTTATTTAGCGAATTTGTTCAAATCAACGACCACATCAAAAGAAAACACCCCAAGAATGAGATTTCGAAAAATTAACGTTCGGAACTCATATTTCCATGAGCTCAGAACTAAGAAAAATAATTTTTGGGTAAATCTTTGACTACTTGGATTGTTTTGGCACATCACCATGCGTGTGTAATGAAAAGTAATACATTTCAGGTGCTGTTACCGGTTCATCTTATGAAAGACAATGTAAAAATCAAGGTGAACATCTGGTCCATCTGTTTTAAATGTCGAAACTTCAAAACAACCATAAAATGTGCCAGTTCTTCACACCACTCAATTCTATCCAATTTTTGGAACTGACGCCCTTTTTCCTGGCAATGTACTGATCTCATAAATCATATCCACTGCTTATGAAAAGTAAACTATTTATATCGCAATTTTCCATGTGGAGTGTGACTATGAGCATGCGCAGTCAATATGAGGATTAGCTCAATATATTTCCTACTTTGTTGGCTCTTCAAATCCAAAGCACCTGTAACAGTAATCTCAAACTACCAACTACTTGCATGTGTAGTTTGCACTAAAAAAAACAACACTTATGATTTTTGAAACATGACATGTTTTGATCGTTCACTGTACAGCAAAGCGTGTTGATGATTCAATTTAATAATAAATTTCATTCCTAGACACATACGCCAAACAATTTCGACATTTTTATATCAATTAATTAAATTTGCAAATATTGCTGGTCACACGTCAGTATGTGTTTACTTTTATGAATGTTTTATCACTGTGTAAATATAAAGACTGTTCATCGAAATATCGATCATTTCATCTCGAGGCCTCCGATTCAACCAAAGGTAAACTTACAAAAAGTGTAACAAAATTCAATTGGAGAAATAATTTGGTGTCTTTGAGATTCTTTGTCAGTGGTATTCGCGGATGTTTCACAAATTTCACCAACATTCCATATTTTAAGGGGTTTTATTTGAAATGCCATAAAATTTATTGTAAAGAAAACTTAAGAGTTAATTTTTGCTTTCGATTTGGACAATTTTACAGAAAATTGTAAATTAAGTTGCAATAAGCAATATCATAACATTTTACGAGTCAATGTTGTTTGACGTCAATTCAATTTGAAATTTAAACAAGAGAATCATATTGCAGTTATCGATAAACAATGCTTGTGCTTGCTGTAGTAATAAACGCAATCATCCTATTTGCCCAAATAACCAACATCAGTGGGCAAAGTGAGTGTTTCAAAATAGTTTCAAAATGTTGAAATTCATCATTTTTTCTAAACAAAAATGTCATCAATGCTTCCTAAATAGCTCAGAGACGATTGCTTACACCAGAAGAGGGATGTGGTATTTCAAAAGTAGCGAATACCAAAATTGTTGGTGGAACAGAGTCTAAAATAGGTTAAAAAATTGAAACAACCTGTTCCAATCTCAACATGAATGTTACGAATAATTTGATAAACGTTTCAGGTGCATTCCCATGGATTGCAGTATTTGGATACGCGGACATGAAGGCGTATGGCGAAGTTGATTTCAAATGCGGTAAAAATGACTGAATTTTTATTCAAATCCAACCAGGCCATTATAAAAGTGTTTCTCTCACAATTAGGTGGTGCATTGATTACTTCACGCCACATTTTAACTGCAGCCCATTGCATCGCCAAGGAATTGTATGTTAAATAAGCAAAACACCTGGCTAATTAATTTGAGTTTGACATTTCGATTTTTATTACGTTTCAAAATTGGAATTTTTCAGGAAATTCGTTCGACTTGGTGAACACAAACTGTTTACGACAAGGGATGGAATACATCAAGATATTGGAGTAATTAAATCAGTCAAACATCCTAAACACAATCGATCGGATAAAACAAATGATATTGCAATTCTAACTCTTGAACGAGATGTCGAATTCACCGGTGAGTTTAAATTTAGGTCTAAAGGCAAAAACTACTTGAATTTGAAGCTAAATAACAATTGCTAAACTGACACATTCGTTTAGATCGAATTCGACCAATTTGTTTGCCACTGACGAAAGAGCTACAAAGCAAATCCTTTGTTGATTCCAATCCATTTGCTGCAGGATGGGGAAGGTTGAAGGAGAGTACCTGGTCATCAAATGTCTTAATGCAAGTGCAAATTCCAATCATAAACAATACACTATGCAAAGAACTATATAAAAAGCGGAGTCTCGTATTTTCGGAAGATCAATTCAGCAATGGTGTGATTTGTGCTGGAAATTTGGCTGGCGGTCAAGGCACTTGTCAAGGTGATTCTGGAGGCCCTTTGATGTTACCAATTTCAGACAAGGGACAATTTTCAATGTACCAAATTGGTGTTGTCTCATACGCTTTTGGTTGTGCCCGACCAAATACTCCGACTGTTTTTACACGGGTTTCACACTACATCGATTGGATTCAAGAAGAAACGTCTTTATAATTTATAGAATTTAAACAATAAATAAATTTCTTGATGTGATTTATGTGTATCGTTGAAAATTGAAAAAAAAAAAAATTACAATGAGAAGCAACATTCTGTTTTCAACTGTTATTCATGCCAAATAATTTACTCCCATACATAAAATTACGCGTAAATGAAGATTGTCCAAAAATACCCGAAGTTCATCTTAACTTTCTGTAAAATTTCAGATAAATTCTCCAAGGTAAACTTGGAATTTCTAAAAAATCATCTTGAAATGCCAAAACATTGTTGAATTTGCCAATTACAAATCAGCAACGATGTTGGTAAAATACATGTTGTTTAACGTTTGTTTTATATAGTGTACCCAAATAAATGTTAAAGATAAAAATTTTAGAAAAAAAAGTACATGGTCATATTGGAAGAGAGAGAGAGAGAGAGAGAGAGAGAAAGAAAAAGTAAAAAAACAGTGCCAACGACACATGGTGTTCCCAGACGGTCACCCATTCAAGTACTAACCACGCTCGATGCAGCTTAACTTCAGTGATCGGACGAGAACTGGTGCTTTTTACATGATATGGTCGTTGACAAACGATACGCGACTCATGGCGACCACTCTCTTGTTACAGATGAAATATTTACCATATAAAAGCCAACAAGTCTTGTCCTCGCTAGATAAACATGGACATTTTTAAATAAACAATAATAAGTAACAGTTAGTCTTTTCAATTTCTTTTGATCCTCTCTTTTAAAAAAACGTATTCCTTATTATAAAATTCATAAATTATCGCTATCTTCGTACAGTTCATAATGCTCATGTGAATTGTTGGTTAAGACACTCTTTGTAAAATAATTTTTGGATTCATTTGCAGATACGCTTGGTTCAAATGTGACTTTTTATGGTAGTTCAATTGTGTTCGTTTTGTAAATACTTCAGAGCAATGTACACATTTGAATCCTCTATGAATCACCTTGTGTACTTCTAAGTAACGTCTCATTTGAAATTCCTTCAAGCAAATTCCACATTTATACAATTTTCCACTTGTTTCAATCGAATGGATTTCCATGTGTCGTCTCAAATTAGTTTTTGTAGTGTAGACTTTTGGGCATTGGTCACAAGAAAATACCTCCGATGTGTGGTGTTCCGAAGTTTCACCTGTTTGTGGTTTTTGGTGAGTTCGATGATGTGCTGTTAGATCGGTCTTCTTCTGAAATTGCTTGGAACAATATTGGCACCGGAACAAGAAGATATCGTCGTGTGTGTTCATATGTGTCATATACTGGCCTTTGATAGAAAAATCGATGGAGCAAATCTCACATCGAAAGCATTTTGCACGAAAATGATTTCTCTTATGCCTATTTACACCTGCCGGGCTCGAAAATTTCGTTTGGCATATATCGCAAGCGAATATCTGACAATTTTTATTGTCAGCTGTGCTTTCACGTCGATGAACTTCCATGTGTCTGGCTAAAACTCGTTTTGTTTTGTATGCCTTTTGGCACAATTGACAACTAAACGGTTTTAAATTGCTGTGTGTATTGATGTGACACTTTAAATTGACATCCAAAGTAAATCGCTTCGAACAAATGTTACATTGAAAACGTTTCACACCCGAATGAGCGAATTTATGCCTTTTTAAGCAATTTGGATAAGAGAAAATCTGTGGACACTCATCACAAGCATATGATTTCTGTCCGTTCTGCTGTACCGCATTTGGTGTTCTACTATTTGGTGTTTTTCGTTGCATGTCGCTAGTTTTTTTTATGCTCGCTTCTTTTTTATAGGTAAATTGTTTTCGACATTTCCACACGTATCAATTATTCCGATTTCTGGTTCTTCTTCGACGACAACATCCATTTCCACATATGTTTGATTATCTTCATCCTCCTAACTGGTTCTGTCTGCTTCGTCCTCATGATAGTTCAATTGAAATTCAGGCTCAATTTTAATACGCCCAAATGGCATACGGTGAACGCTCAATGCCATGATTGTCGGTTTGGTTCATTCATCAACAAATCTCTGTAAATTATGTTTTTAATGGATTCAATTAATTTGTTGAGTTTTATCTACAAAAACAATCGAAACGGAATCTAGTCTCACCTGAACCGATTGTATTAAACGAATTTACAACGTAAAATAAATCCAAATTGATGCCAGTGTTGTGGAATGTTTTGTTATTGTTCATTTCAATGTTGAAGTTTGTTGACAGTTGTCGAGTTCCACTGTTTTCAGGGTTGTATAATTTGAAATGACATTTATGGTTTGAGCGGTAAAAAGCCGCATCAATTTGAAATAAGAAACATTGAAAATTAAAATAAAAATCAACAACAAAATCACGAATATCAAGATGACTAAAAATGCTTTAGAAAATGAAGTCACAAAAAATAATGAAATGAGAAAAAAGCGAAAAAAGTTCAAAAAAAAGTGCCAACGACACATGGTGTTCCCAGACGGTCACCCATTCAAGTACTAACCACGCTCGATGCAGCTTAACTTCAGTGATCGGACGAGAACTGGTGCTTTTTACATGATATGGTCGTTGACAAATGATACACGACTCATGGCGACCATACTCTTGTTACATATGAAATGTACACATATGAATCTTCTATGAATCATCTGGTGCGCTAACAAGCAACGTTTGAATGGAACGTTTTTGCTTGTTCCAATGGAATAGATTTCCGTTTTTTTTCCGAAACGGCTACTGAAATATGTATATATACGTCCAAACGAAGTGTGTAAACGCGAATGTTATATTATTATTTGAGGCAATTTCGGACAAATTTCCGGGTATTTTACAACAATCATCGTTTAATCTCAAATTTACTCATAGATTTGTATGGGAGTCAATTGTTTGGCATTAATAAAATTAAAAAACAGACCTTGTGATCGAATAATCAAATCGATTTAGCAGACACTCCAATGTCTCATATCAAACGACTGTATTCCATCTGGCTTTTCATAAATTATATCTTTGTCTGAATTGGTTTATATTTGTCAATTTTCAACGATACAAACGTTATAAACATCTTAAATCAATAAATGTATTGTTTAAATTCTATAAATTATAGAGATGTCTCTTGTTGAATCCAATCGATGTAGTGTGAAACCCGCATAAAAATGGTTGGTGTGTTTGGTCGGCCACAGCCATAAGCAAATGCAATTACACCGATTTGGTACATCGGAAATTGTCCCTTGTCTGAAATTGGTAACATCAACGGGCCTCCAGAATCACCTTGACAAGTGCCCTGACCGCCAGCCAAATTTCCAGCACAAATCGCACCATTACCGAATTGATCTTCCGAAAAAACCAGATGCCGCTCTTGATATAGTTCTTCACATAGTGTATTGTCTATGACTGGAATTTGCACCTGCATTAACACATCCGATGACCAGGTACTCTCCTTCAACCTTCCCCATCCAGCAGTAAATGGATTGGCATCAACAAATGATTTGCTTTGTAGCTCTTTCGTCAGTGGCAAACAAATTGGCCGAATTCGATCTAAACGAATGTGTCAGTTTAGCAATTGTTTACGTTCGAATTCAACTAGTTTTCCGCTTAGACCTAAATTAGAACTCACCGGTAAATTCGACATCTCGTTCAAGAGTTAGAATTGCAATATCATTCACTTTTTCCCTTACACTGTATTCAGGATGTTTTACCGATTTATTTACTTTGATATCTTGGTGTAAACCATCCTTTGTCGAAGACAGTCTGTGTTCTCCAAGTCGAACGAATTTCCTGAAAATTTCATTTTGAAACGTAATAAAATTCGAAATCTCAAACTCAAATTCATTAATATTAATCGAAGTTTAAATGAAATTTTATCTTGAAGGTTTATTTAACATACAAGTCCTCGGTGACACAATGGGCTGCAGTCAAAATGTGGCGTGATGTTATCAATGTACCACCTAATTGTAAGAGAAACACTTTTAAAGTCGACAGGTCGGCATTGAATAATACAGTCATTTTTACCGCAATCAAAATTGAGTTCACCAAAATACGCGTCCACATATCCAAATAATGCAATCCATGGGAATGCACCTGAAACGTATACATATCAAATTATTCGTAACAGTTCATTTGAGTATGGCACGATTTGTTTCGATTTTAACCTGGTTTAGACTTTGTTCCACCAACAATTTTTGTATTCGCTATTTTTGAAATACCACATCCCTCTTCTGGTGTAAGCAACATTCCTATTTTATCCGGAGAACCAGTTCTTGTACTAAGTTTTACAAACTCAAATTGTATTAAACACTGAAGTAAAAATACTTACGAGTACGTATTCCTACACTCAACCCGTTCCCTGTTAATAGCATCAGAATATTCGTGAATTTCAACATTTTGAAACTATTTTGCTACACGCACCTTGTCCACTGATATTGGTTATTTGTACAAATAGGATGATTGCGTTTAGTACCACAGCAAATACCAGCATTGTTTATCGATAACTGCAACTGATTCTCTTGTTCAAATTTCAATTTGAATTGACTTCCAACAACATTGACTGGTCAAATGATAAAAATATGCAAATTAGATGGAATTGGAAAGAAACAATGAAAACCACTGAAATGATGAATTTTTCAACGATTTTTTAACGCTAATTAAAGTGTTAGCACTTTTTGGGACAAGAACGTAATTGTATACACGAGTACGAGAGAATAAATACAATTTTTTTTGATAATAAACCTTTAGGATGCTTTGAGTTGAACTGATCAATATTTCGAAGAATATTCCATATACAAACTGATAAAACATGTGACCAGAAATATTTGCAAATAATTAATTGGCATATAAAAATGTCAAACTATTTCCGTATGTGTCCATGAATGAATTTTATTAATAAATTGAATCAACATATGCGTTACGCTACAGTAAACGACCAAACAAATTTAAGTTTCACACATCATAAATGTAATATTTTACAGTAGCGAGTAACTTGAGAACAGGATTAATTTGGGCTGAAAATAGCAGATATTTTCCAAATAAAACAATGGATTCCATTGATAATCACACCGAATTTTTGGGGAACAAACTCGTGTCAAACTGCTATTTTCAGCCCATAGTAATCCCTGCTTGAGAATAGTTTTCTTTGTTATGAGTGCATTTTTGTTTTGTTTCAATAGATATTCATTTTTTGAGCTTCGGCGTAATTTAGTTGAAATTGTGAAGATTGTGGTGAATCTTTTGAATTATTTTTAACATTTTCTATTAGAAATATTATTTGTGGCACACAACATTTGATATCGTGATGATCATCATCTTATGTTACATACCGTTCATACTAATTAATTAAGAATGTTCATTGTTGACATTTCGCTCCTTCTACACATTAAACCGTGTCGATTAAGACCATGTTCACCAAATTTGATAAACTTTTAGCGACATGTTTGTTGGAGAATATGTGAAAAAAAACGATATTTTGACTTTTTTCTCGAGGATTTTCCCACAAGAGTCGAGTTGGGGGTGATTTTCACCATTAATCTTTCTGTATATTTTATCTACGAGAGCAATTGGGTCGATTTACTTCATTATGGCATATATAAAATGATAAATCGGACATATTTGTAGGCACATTGACGGTCACTTTTTTCAGCCATTTTTCACTTGTTCCATAATAAAAATTCCAAACTAAACCAGGAAAATGTCTTGAGTAACATAAAAATAATTGATTGTGATCCGAAAATTAAGAATAAAGTAAATGTAAATATCAATAATTATATTTTGAATGACTTTTCTTACATTTTTTTTTTTGGAGAGAACAGCTATTTTGACACATTTTTTTCAAACGAGCTCCTCCCTGTAGGAAATGAAATTTCGCATATGGTCCTCAAACAAAAAAATCTTGTTTTGACTAGTACTAACTGGTGCCACCCCTCCATTTTTGATTTCAAACGAAAATCGAAATTGATACACCCTATTCTACATGTACATTTAACAATTTCGTTGATTAAATAATTTTTTTGGTGATCAAATTTCGATCTAAAGAGTAATTTATAAAAATAGAGTATAAATAAAAATGCGATTTTGTTCGAATTGTATTTTAGAAAACTCATCTTTCAAATTCACAGTTCATTGATTCATTAAAAAGAGTTCATCTAATAAATCCAAGTCAGCGTTACCAATCTCTTCCAAAATGATGGACGCACTCATGCGCCGTACGCCGTTTCATTTCAATCAAACGATAATCAGTCAATGTTGATGCCCATTTGGTGGCTAAATAGGTCTGTTCATCGATGAAAATGGTGACTTTGCTGGCATCCAACAGCTGTTCACGTCGCTTATTCATATTCGCTAGATCAAGAGCTGATACCTTTCTATTGATAATTCTGGTGACTTTAAATTTCTTCAATTTCACCGAATGGAAAATGAATGAGAGCATATCATCGAAAGATGCCCATTTGAGATCAACTCTTTCGAGATTCACCAGATTTCTCGCCATCTCATCAACTTGCATTGCTCCAAAAACACAGAATTCAATTTTCAACTCAACTAGATTCACCAGCTTTGATAAATTCACATTTTGTCTTAGCAAGCTTATGCTTCTTACAGCATTTATTGGAATGATTTGATCAATGGTCTGTTGAAAAGACTGTTGATCAAAAGAATCACACAAATATTTCATGAATTGCAAATGAAGCCGCTTGTAAACACCTTTCTCGTAGAGTTCATTCAGTAGAATGCAGCCGAGTTCAATCATTTTTGGACTTTTTCTGTATAAATCCGGATTGACTTCAATGGTTAGATCATCGAGTTTAACACCAGACTCGATGATCAATTGGCTACATTCCCAGAGGCAATAGGCGTCCGTTGCGAAGCTGCGCACATTTAGATTGCGCTCGAAAAATGCTTTTATATCGTCAATTTTGTAGCCATGATTGCGATGCTGTGTCCATTCCAAGTGCTGTAATGTTGGATACTCGTGAAGAAGCCATTTGTTACCATCTTGTGTTTGAGCTGCATTCTCACATTGAAAATCACGCATACGAAGACGCTTTAAACTTTTGCACATACTCGGCACGGTTTCATAAAAAACGTTGTGCATTTTTCGATTTCTGCAGTCAATATTTAAAATTTCAGCGTGGTTTATCATATATTTAAGGCGATACAGTTGATGCTTTTTGAATCCAGCTGGAGAAAGATAAATTTGCATTACTTTTCTACTTAAATCCCGTTTCACAACACTTCTGTTCCTATTTCCAAGTCGATAAATAAATAGATTTTGAACGAAATCACTGTAGCCCATTATATGCTCGTTAAGATACAAATGCCCTTTTCCGAGTTCAGCTTCCTCTACGATTGTTCCATAATTCGCTTGATAATATTCGCCAACGGCCCATTTCATTGCCTTGCAAGTTTGACTGAATCGGCCCAAATCTTCCAGCGCCAAATAATCGAAAACATGGTCAAAACAATCCAAGTTTAGCTTGAAAATGGCCGGTCGCTGTTCCATTGCTGTGATTTGAGCTAAATTGATAAAATCGACGAACTTCTACGTTAATTGTATAATTATCCGGACAGTTTTAATTGACTCCAGCGTTTTATTTTTCAGATTCGGTGCAAATGAAATGAAGAAATTACTTCGAATTTAAGAATATTAATTGTTTGGACGACGAAGCCGATTTCGGTGAATTTTAACCAAAAATAAAATGAATCGCGGAATTTCGCAATCGAAATGTCACAGAGTCATTTCAGTGGATTTTGACATTTGACAATGTTGTCGAATGAACGGTGAAATTTGAAGAGGCCAAAAAAGGAACGTTGGAAATCGAAAATATTATTGGAAAATAAAATGATTACAAGATGGGATTAATGTAAATACGCCATAGTCATGTTCAATCAACAGTTGAAAGAGCGAAACGCTGACAAATTTATGTGAAAATCATATTTTGAGAGATTGAATTGTTTTTTATGATTCAACCTACAGGCTGTTCAGTTCATATAAATGATTTGAATATAGATAAAAAGCAGCCGTTATATTTGAACCCAAAAACCGAACAATTGATAACTACTCAGAATGGTGAAATTAAGGTAGCTGACGGTGAATCAATTGAATTGTTTTGCTCAAGTGGATTTGAACAACCGTACACCGGCAATGTGGTTACAGTTCATTGTAATGATGGTCAATTCAAAGTCAACGATGGTGTGATTGATTGGGAATGTTTGTCGTGTAGAGAGAAGATAATGTCGATTGTACAGCAGACAAATATCAACTGCACAGAAACTGGTGGAATGATTCATGAGATTGGATTTGAAACGCACAGAGGGTTTATGGGATTGATGTCTGTTTGTCATGAATGTGAAACGTGCCAAACACACTGGGTTGATCACATTCTAACTCCAGAAGTTAAATTCCCTCAAAAAACGGCCGGTCGTTCAAACAAATTTCAAGGAGATTACTTCAAAGGTAATTTAATGTGCATGAAAATCGGGCAGAAGCAATTCAATGTCTCTTCAAATTCCCGGAAAAAAGGAGTTTTCCAAATTTTTATTGTAATCTTGAATGCGGGTTTCACCGCGGGGATCACCTGCAGAAACATTATTCCTGATCGTCCCAATAAAATTGTTCGGAAACTGTTTGTTTTGCAAACTGTCGGGAGATCGAGGGGAAACAGAAACAAATAAATTGCATTTATATTTGTAGGATTGAGTTTGAACAAGTTATACGGTCAAACGTCTCAACAGAAAACAATAGCATCGATTCTACAATCCGATGACCTTGGCAACCAATTGATATCGCAAGAGGACAATTTATTTATATCAGCTGGTCACGGGGCTTCGTATTCGGATTATCAGTTCAACACACATAAGAACGCGACCAACCACTATTTAAACATCAATCCACAGTTTCAATCATTCAATGGAGCTAACTGGAATATCACAGAATTGGTAAATTTCAATTTTACTACAAACTGAATCTCAATAAGCTTTCAATGAAACTGTTTATTAGTCAAATGAAACATCAATTTTCTTCAGAGATTGAGAGATTTCGTCAATGAAAACCAAGTAACAGCCAGAGTTCGCACTGGTGTTTATGGTACTCTTGAGCTAAACGATGTAAATGGAAATCCAACACCAATTTCCTTATCACCAGATGGACGAATTCGAGTGCCAAAGATCTTCTATAAAATTGTCATCGTAGAAGGTTTGCCATCAGTTGTGTTTGTAGGTGTGAACAATCCATACGCAACGCTGGAGGAAATTGACAGAGATTATACGTTTTGTAGACATAAGATCCCTAAAGCACAGCTTGAGAAAGATTATGGCTTCCGAATGCGTTGGTCGGATGACTTGAAAAAGGGTCACATGTACGCATGCCATTTAGACGACTTTAAAGACCATTTACCTCAGCTATGCCACAATTTACCAAAATAAGATTATTTATTCAACTCCTGAGAGTATGCTCTTCCCTTCTGGATTTGGTGTGATTTGTTTTTAGCATCTCAATTAATCTATAAAAAGACGAAGAAGAATCACAAATCATCTCTCATTTTCCGTCAGCAGCGGATTCACATCGAAGTGCGTCCAAACAGACAACAATTACGTCATTTAATATCAAAGTCATCAACTCTTATTTGAACATTCAACACTCTTCACTTTTTACCTTTGAAAATTCCTTTTATTAAATCATTTTATTGGTGATCAAATTTCGATAAAAGTTACATTTTTTTGCAGTTAAAAGAGTAATTATGATGATAATATCAATAATATCAATAAAAAGATGAGTTTTTATTCATTAATCCATCAAAAACAGTTCATATAAAGAGATATTCAATATGTGAGTTGAAATATTTTAAATTCAGTTAAATGGACCGAAATGATGGCCCCAATCATGTGCCGTCTCCCGTTTCATTTCAATCAAACGATAATCAGTCAATGTTGATGCCCATTTGGTGGCTAAATAGACCCGTTCACAGATGAAAATGGTGACTTTGGTGGCATCCAACAGCTGTTCACGTCGCTTGTTCATATTCGCTAGATCAAGAGCTGATACATTTCCATGACGAGTCAATCCGAGCTTCAGTTTCTTCAATTTCACCGAATAGTAAATGAATGTGAGCATATCATCGAAAGATGCCCAAATGAGTTCAACTCTTTCGAGATTCACGAGGTTTCTCGCCATCACATCAACATCTTGCATTGCTCCACTAACACAGGTCTCAATTTTCAGCTCAACCAAATTTACCAGCTTTGATAAATTGACATTTTCTCTTGGCAAGCTCATGCTTCTTAGAGCATTTATTGGAGTGATTTGATCAATGATTTTTGGATGACTTGGTTTTCAGGTTCATCGTGATATCTCGAAAATTTCAAATGCAGTTGCTTGTAAACACCTTTCTCGTAGAGTTCATTCAGTAGAATACTGCCGTCTTGAAACATTTTTGGACTTTTTCTGTATAAATCCAGATTGACTACAATGGTTAGATCATCGAGTTTTACACCAGAGTTTAGAAAATTGTTTAATAATTTGCTGATATCTTTTCTGATACTTCAATAACTGCAATGATTTTTCGAAGTAAACAAACAAACGAAATTAAAAATGATTGAAGGTGTTAGATTTGAAGAAAAAAAAGTAGGGATTGTATCACGCATCTCATGAGGACTCAGAATATAACTATGTACTATATTTTCAGGAGAAAAAAAATTCGCAGTTCCCAAATATCCAGAGCCATAGGCTCTGCTTTTTTGTGATAAAAAAAAATTATGGAAAATATAAAAAAAACAGTGCCAACGACACATGGTGTTCCCAGACGGTCACCCATTCAAGTACTAACCACGCTCGATGCAGCTTAACTTCAGTGATCGGACGAGAACTGGTGCTTTTTACATGATATGGTCGTTGACAAACGATACGCGACTCATGTGGACCACTCTCTTGTTACAGATGAAATATTACTTTTACGCACACCACGTGATGCGTAAAAGTATTGCGATTGGCTCAAATTTCTGAAACCCCAAAGATGAGTTTTCTATGAGTTTGGAACCCATAGGAATGCGGTGGAACCGTTTTTAAGTCATGTTGATGTGGGGCTGTGGCACGTTGTCCGCCGTCCTTTGTCACGTTTTTTGTTACCACGATAGCTCAAAAACGACTCCACCGATCGGCTTCAAATTTTCACCATTGTTTGGAAATTATTAGACTTAGATCCTATCAAATTTTGAGCAATATTGGTATAGCCGTTTTGGCGCGTCATGCTCTCAAGTGAATATACGTTTATTGCCCTAAAAATGCCATTTTTGAACGAAATTACCACAATTAAGCCTACTGATTGTTTTTCGAGAGCCCATATGACTTTTCTGGGCCAAACTATATTGGTTTTGAGATTCGTAAATACAATCATTCCATATTTGATGTGAAATTTCTCAAATTTGCAGCCAAAATAGACGAAATTCATAAAATTCGTACACTTACGCCATACGCAAAGTTGTTAACCAATTTGCGCTCAAATCCAATCTTTGACTCATGGATCACTATTACAAATTGTTTGGACTTCATAGCACTAAGATTCCATCCAATTTTGAGCAGTATTGTAGTAGTCGTTGTGGCGCATGATCGAGTCAAGTGAATGTGGCTTTTTGCTTGAAAATTCAATTTTTATATGGAAAGTACCACAAATAAGCCTAAAAAATGTCTTCCGCGGGCCCTTTTGACTTTTCTGAGGCAAATTATTATGGTTCTGAGATTTAGAAATAGAATAATTCCATATTTGTGGTCATCAAGGGGCTTCATACTCTTCATTATCACGGAAATAAAAGTAGATTATGTGCATAAACAGAAATAAACTAAATAAATGTCGATTTGTATAGAATTTTTTCGATATTTTCGATATATTGACATGAATCCAATATGGCGACCACACAAAAACCAATATGGCGGCGTTAAACTGAAAATATCCAAAAATACTTCCCATATTTCTAAATATTTGATACATTGAAAAACGAAAATTTCTGTCAATATACTAAATATCACTAGATATATTGAGTGTTGAATTCCCCTCGGTGGTCATATAATAGATTGGATTCAGAAAATAGGTGCAACCACTGATTTTTGACTCACTGCTCCGAACCCATATAAATTGCTTATTTTGTAGAAAAAATGGTCTAAATGAAATTTGAGGTCGATTGAATGACGTTTTCTTGTAATTTCACTATGTTTACTTTCACATTAAAACTAATTTTACATAATCACTTGGTGGTTAAAAGTGCGGAAAAGTAAGCCTTACGCATGTAAGCCCATTTATTTACCATATAAAAGCCAACAAGTCTTGTCCTCGCTAGATAAACATGGACATTTATAAATAAACATTAATAAGTAGTCTTTTCAAGTTCCTTTGAACATCTTCTCTTTAAAAAAACTGTATTCTTTATTATTACTTTTCCGCACACCACGTGATGCGTAAAAGTATTGCGATTGGCCCAAATTTTGGAAACCCCAAAAATGATTTTTCTATAAGTTTGGAACCCACAGGAATGCGGTAGAACCGTTTTTAGCTCATGTTGATGTGGGGCTGTGGCACGTTGTCCGTGTCCGTGTCCGTGTCCGTGTCCGTGTCCGTGTCCGTGTCCGTTGTCACGTTTTTTGTTACCACGATAGCTCAAAAACGACTCCACCGATCGGTTTCAAATTTTCACCATTTTTTGGAAATTATTAGACTTAGATCCTATCAAATTTTGAGCAATATTGGTATAGCCGTTTTGGCGCGTCATGCTCTCAAGTGAATATACGTTTATTGCCCCAAAAATGCCATTTTTAACGAAATTACCACAAATAAGTCTACTTAATGTTTTTCACGAGACCAAATGACTTTCCTGGGCCAAACTATATTGGTTTTGAGATTCCTAAATACAATCATTCCATATTTGATGAGAAATTTCTCAAATTTGCAGCCAAAATAGACAAAATTCATAAAATTCGTACACGTACGCCATACGCAAAATTGTTAATCAATTTGCGCTCAAATCCAATCTTTGACTCGTGGACCACTATTACAAATGGTTTGGACTTCATAGCACTAAGATTCCATCCAATTTTGAGCAGTATTGTAGTAGTCGTTGAGGCGCATGACTGACTCAAGCGAATGTGGCTATTTTGCTTGAAAATTCAATTTAATATGGAAAGTACCGCGAATATACGTACTAAATGTATTCCGTTGGTCCTTTTGACTTTTCTGAGGCAAATTATTATGGTTCTGAGATTTATAAATACAATCATTCCATATATGTGGTCATACAATAGATTCGATTCAGAAAATAGGTGGAACCACCGATTTTTGACTCACTGCTTATTTTGTAGAAAAAATGGTCTAAATGAAATTTGAGGCCGATTGGATGACGTTTTCTTGTAATTTCACTATGTTTACTTTCACATTAAAACTAATTTTACAAATCACTTGATGGTCAAAAGTGCGGAAAAGTAAGCCTTACGTATGTAAGCCCATTTATTAAATTCATGAATTCAGTTCAAGTTCATCATGCTCATCTGAATTTTCCGCCAAGACACTCTTTGTGAATTAATTTTGGGATTCAATTGTGTGCGTTTTGTAAATACTTCAGAGCAATGTACACATTTGAATCCTCTATGAATCACCTTGTGTACTTCTAAGTAACGTCTCATTTGAAATTCCTTCAAGCAAATTCCACATTTATACGATTTTCCACTTGTTTCAATCGAATGGATTTCCATGTGTCGTCTCAAATTAGTTTTTGTAGTGTAGACTTTTGGGCATTGGTCACAAGAAAATACCTCCGATGTGTGGTGTTCCGAAGTTTCACCTGTTTGTGGTTTTTGGTGAGTTCGATGATGTGCTGTTAGATCGGTCTTCTTCTGGAATTGCTTGGAACAATATTGGCACCGGAACAAGAAGATATCGTCGTGTGTGTTCATATGTGTCATATACTGGCCTTTGATAGAAAAATCGATGGAGCAAATCTCACATCGAAAGCATTTTGCACGAAAATGATTTCTCTTATGCCTATTTACACCTGCCGGGCTCGAAAATTCCGTTTGGCATATATCGCAAGCGAATATCTGACAATTTTTATTGTCAGCTGTGCTTTCACGTCGATGAACTTCCATGTGTCTGGTTAAAACTCGTTTTGTTTTGTATGCCTTTTGGCACAATTGACAACTAAACGGTTTTAAATTGCTGTGTGTATTGATGTGACACTTTAAATTGACATCCAAAGTAAATCGCTTCGAACAAATGTTACATTGAAAACGTTTCACACCCGAATGAGCGAATTTATGCCTTTTTAAGCAATTTGGATAAGAGAAAATCTGTGGACACTCATCACAAGCATATGATTGCTGCTGTACCGCATTTGGCGTTCCACTATTTGGTGTTTTTAGTTGCATGTCGCTAGTTTTTTTTATGCTCGCTTCTTTTTTATAGGTAAATTGTTTTCGACATTTCCACACGTATCAATTATTCCGATTTCTGGTTCTTCTTCGACGACAACATCCATTTCCACATATGTTTGATTATCTTCATCCTCCTAACTGGTTCTGTCTGCTTCGTCCTCATGATAGTTCAATTGAAATTCAGGCTCAATTTTAATACGCCCAAATGGCATACGGTGAACGCTCAATGCCATGATTGTCGGTTTGGTTCATTCATCAACAAATCTCTGTAAATTATGTTTTTTAAATGGATTGAATTAAATCTGTTGAGTTTTATCTACAAAAACAATCGAAACGGAATCTAGTCTCACCTGAACCGATTGTATTAAACGAATTTACAACGTAAAATAAATCCAAATTGATGCCAGTGTTGTGGAATGTTTTGTTATTGCTCGTTTCAATGTTGAAGTATGTTGACAGTTGTCGAGTTCCACTGTTTTCAGGGTTGTAAAATTTGAAATGACATTTATGGTTTGAGCGGTAAAAAGCCGCATCAATTTGAAATAAGAAACATTGAAAATTAAAATAAAAATCAACAACAAAATCACGAATATCAAGATGACTAAAAATGCTTTAGAAAATGAAGTCACAAAAAATAATGAAATGAGAAAAAAGCGAAAAAACTTCAAAAAAAAGTGCCAACGACACATGGTGTTCCCAGACGGTCACCCATTCAAGTACTAACCACGCTCGATGCAGCTTAACTTCAGTGATCGGACGAGAACTGGTGCTTTTTACATGATATGGTCGTTGACAATAGTAAAGCGACTCATTGCGTCCACATTCGTCGATTTTCATAATTCACGTATCCGTTGCAATCGTCCTATAGAAATGAATTTTGCTTATTTCGTTCCCAGTTTTAGTTAATTTCTATATCTATTTTCATTGAAAATCGAATATATTCAAAACAATGAATTTCAAATTCGACCCAATTTTCCTTTGAAACAAACAAATTCTCATCCGAAAGACTTGAAGTTTAAATCATTTTAAATCGACGCGATTTTTCCATCTAAAGGTTGATTGTCACGTCAAAGACCATGGCTGCAGCGCTCACATGAACCAGTCGCAACGTGACAGCTTTTGACATGTTTCGGCATTGATCGAACATGCGATCGGTTAGTTATGTGCTTGTGCATTGTATTTCAAAACATTTATCCATAAATTGTGTCTATTTTGTGCAAACAAATCGCTAGAAAATCCAATTTGATTGTAGAATTCCATCGCGGTATAGTATTCACGTTGATTTATCATAGAATTGTCTGTCTAAAATGAACAATTAAAATACATTTTAAAAAAAATCACATCTTTTCAGTTGAATTGTTGATTGCGTCGTATCGATGACAAATTGAATGATGGCATTGAATATCAACGGTTTAAATCGGATGATTAAAATTAAACAAGAAATGGATTTGTATCACATAAAAACGGAGCTAAAATCCGACGAAGATAGAGCAAATGATGAAATTCAAAGTGAAATTGGTGAAATTGTATTGTCACAAAGTGATGGTTCGATGGACGATGAATATGATTTTTATGTTGATGATGAAGAAGTCAATTTGAATGAAACGAGCGATATGATTGAAATGGAATCCGAACTGGATGTCAATGAAATTGAACTGATTGATATCAATGAACCGTATAAAGATAGCAACGGTGAATTGTATTATATTTGTGAGAAATGTCCATTTGTATGCATCGATCAGATGACATTACGGCAACATTCAATGGTGCATCATTTTAATCGTCAACAAATGCCAAAGACAACATTCTATGAGAATTCAACGCGGCTGGCCATTGATTGCCAATATCAACGTGTATTGGCCCTTGAAAATGGTTTGACCGGTGATGAAGATGACAGTGTACCAATACTAAAACCATATCAATGTGACATTTGTTTGAAGCGATTAACCACCAGAGCCAATTTACGCGGTCATTTGACAACACACAGCAATGAAAAACCATTTAAATGTGAACAATGTCCGAAAAGTTTTAAACAAAAACGGCATCTAAAGTATCACATGAAAATACATCAATTTTCAATGCCAATGAAAATGTGCGATTCTAAGGGCTTTACCAGCGATGAATGTGATGTGAAATTTTCAACGATTTTAAAACAAACACCACATAACATCGATATACCGGTGAATTCAGCATTGAGAAAACGACAAACAAATACAGATTTACCAGTGGAATCGTCACATCTATTTCAATGTGATGAATGTTTTAAAACATTTTCATTCAAAAGTAATTTAACACGACACAAGCGAACACATTTCATTGATAAACCATTTCAATGTGAAATTTGTATGAAAAAATTTCATGTACAACATATTCTGGATGAACATATGAAATTTCATCGAGTGGAAAAATCATTTAAATGTTTAATTTGTTCAAAAACGTTCCCATTTGCCCAAATGGAGGTGCATAAAAAATCGCATTTTTTCGAAAATTCGTTGTAAAACACACTTACACACACACACACACACATGGAGTGGACAAATTGATTCGCTGAATGATAACGATTTACCTCAATGGTGGAGGAGGCCGATGAGCTAAAGTGAACAAAGATATATATTCAATAATATTGTGTATTAGACTTTATAAAGAACTTTTCCATAGAAATCAAATGGATTACAGTTCACAGTACAGGGAATGATAACAAACAGATCTGTAAAAGAACAGATGCCTTTTACATTTAATTGTTCATATTCGAGGGATTTGTATGTTTTTCCCTGATAAATTGTTTTGTTTGTTTTGTCATTGGGATATTGAATTCCATCTGACTCGTTCAATTTATGAATGACATTTCAGTTAATTCATTTCAAGGACATTTATTACTGTTTTTCTTTGTAAGAATTATATTAACAAATATATTGAAAATGTGCCAATAAAAAGCGCACATTTAGTTAGTATTCATGTGATGTCCATTTGAACATCAGACCATTAAGTACGAAGCCATTTTGCAAACTTTTGTATTATATTTCAGAATCTGAATGAATAAAGTTATTATATTTGATAGAAAATTGACAAATGTTTGGCCTTTGTTAATGTTTGGATGCAGTGGCAATGTGTGATGAAGATAATGTTTCGCTATGTCCGATGAAGTCAACCTCTAATCTATGGAGTTGAGCTGGTTTTTTTTTATCGATGACAAAAATGATTTTACTTGACTCTTCAATGATTTGATATTTCGAAGTTTGGAGACTTTTTTGAAAAAAAAAAGATGAACAGTGCTGTTTTGTATTGCCAATTAATCAAAAGACACATATGTAAGCACTAAATATACCTGGTTTAGTAAAAAAAAAGGTTTGAGATTGTGGTAAAATTAATTGTGAAAATCGATGAAGGGATTCATGTGGTTGCCATGAGTTGCGTATCGTTTGTCAACGACCATATCATGTAAAAAGCACCAGTTCTCGTCCGATCACTGAAGTTAAGCTGCATCGAGCGTGGTTAGTACTTGAATGGGTGACCGTCTGGGAACACCATGTGTCGTTGGCACTGTTTTTTTTTTACTTTTTTCGCTTTTATTCTTTTGTTTGTTCTTTTCTTATCATTTCAATTTTGCTGTCGTTTAAGATTTATAAAAATTATTATGAAAATTCTATGTAAAAATAGGATTTTTTTATAGATAAAATGAAAATTGAAATAGTCTATCTAAAGGCAAATATTTATGTTTTCTTATAAGAACTCTTCAACTTAGAAGATGAAATATCACATGTCAACCATATCAATAACGTCCAAAACGATGACCCCGGTGATTATAAAAATTATTATTTCAGAATCGAACCAACCACTGTCCTGAAGTAGTGACACCTGGGAAGCAATGTAACCATTCTCACATTGTGCCAAAAGTGGGTATTAAATTCAACTGACTTCCATTGATTGAAACGAAACGGAGCACGGTGACCAATTGTTCATATCTCAACTCCTAAGTTTGAGTTCTGGTAAGAAAACCGGAATAATTGACATTAGATACACTATTTTCAATGAATTAATGAACTGCGTATTTTAAAGATGCATTTTTTATTTAAATAAAATTTCAGTTTTCAACAAAAACAAAGAACTCAAACTTTGATTCCTAGTATTTTTCAAATAATTCTGAAAAAGATGAAGAAATCTAGCTCTATCGAACCGCAACATTGAAAAAGAAAAGGAAAAGGAAAATAAAAGTAAAAAAAAACAGTGCCAACGACACATGGTGTTCCCAGACGGTCACCCATTCAAGTACTAACCACGCTCGATGCAGCTTAACTTCAGTGATCGGACGAGAACTGGTGCTTTTTACATGATATGGTCGTTGACAATAGTAAACGCCTTTTAAACGAATACATGGTATTTCAAGAGAAACTTGTTTGAGTACGTGCTCTTCTTTAATTGAATGTTTTAAGTTAAAATTCACCATTAATCCAGCCACAATTTATTCAGAGTTGGTTAATGAACAATAAACGTTCAAAAATTAATTTCCATAATTCCATTTATTCATTTGATATTCAAGACCTATATAGGTCTTGTCAGTATACTGTCATCTATTTATGATAAACGCACAGATAATGCGGTGTATTTGTATTGTGTAACCTACAAATGAATAATATGCAAAACATTCAACGAAAAGAAAGATGGAATTCCATGAACTTCTGTATCAGAATTAAATTCATGATAAATTTTAATCGGCTTGCATGTTCTTTCCATCGCATTCATATTGATCGAGTAGAGTAAAAATAAGAGCAGAGTAAAAAATCAATTTGATAAAAATAAAATTTAATTTTTCTACAGAAGAAAGAAAACAGTCCCAAAAAATGGTTTCATTTGCAATGCAAATGTTGCATTAAAACATGTTTAATTTTATTGTGTGAAATTTTCGTAATTTGTCAGTCCTCAATTATGATTCATAATTAAAATTTGTTGTAAAATTCCAAATATTCATCAAATGATTTTGAAACATTTTGAAATGTGGTGTTGAAAATCACATGCGAACCAGTGTATTGTTGACAAAATGTGATTCGGCTCGTTTAATTTCGATGAGTCCTTGCTTTAAATCATCAACAGCCCATTTAATCGAAATGTATAGCTCCTCCTTCAGATAGATAATCAATGGGCAGGCATCTTTCAGTTTGGCGCGTTCTTTGCTCAGCTTTCCCAAATGAATTTTTTGCATAAATTTCGGTAAAAATGTTTTATTCACATAAATTTTGCGTAATTTTGGTGAATGATAAACAAATGGTACGATTGCATCAACAGAATCGGTGTATGCATAAATTTCCTCTAAATTTATGAGATTCTGGGCAAGCACTTCGGCTTCAGCACGGAATAGAATTGCATCCAAATAGAGAACTTTTAAGCTAATCATAGCGGCAATAACATCTTCAAACACTTGATTGGCCATAATTGCTTCGAGATATGGCATGGGTGGAAATTTGGCCGCCACAAACATTGATGTGGTTGGAATCATTTGGAATCGTTTAAATTGACCTTGTTCATGAAGTCGTTCAATACTTTGGAAAATTTGTTTCATATTTAAATCAACACCAAAACCAATATCAAGGCACAGCTCATCGAATTTTAGGCCAGCCGTTGAAATCAACTTGGCCACTTCAAGTGGATGCTTTGATGCAGCAAAACTCCGTACATTCGGGTTACGATGAAAAAATGTTTTCAATTCTTCCGGTGGTGGTTCTTCAAAGCTCCAATTTAAATGCTGTAATTTTGGATATTTTTCCAATAGCCAACGATTTTTGATACCATTATGTGTACATTCAGCAAACGATCTCAATACCAATTGTTTTAAATTGTGACAATATTTCAAAAAACAATCATAAAAATCGGCTGCAAATGAACATTCTTCAAATTCAATGATTTCCACATTGTGTAGCAATTCTTCGATACATTTACCATGGATTTCGGTAAGTGCAGTTGCTTCAAGGATACGCAACTTTTTTGGCATTTTATTACATATTGAACCAACATGCCGGAATACAGCTGGTTGACGGCCACGGATGGCAATATTTTGGAAATACTCACGAAACCGTTGTACATACATTTCACGTGGCCAAAATTCAATACGTTGACGATCCATTTTGACGGTCATCCGTTTGGTTGGATATTTTCGCCCAAAATATCGACTAACCACCTCTTGCATTCGTTTACATGTTGTGCTTAGGCTTACCAAATCTGTCAACGGAAGCCATTCCAGGACTTCTTCAACACAATTATCATTTAATGTCATCATATTTGCCTTTGTGCCGTCATCATCACCATCCGTTTCAATGATTTCAAATAAAAGCTTTCGTTTTTTCGGCTTCTTTTTGTGTTTTGAATCACGTTTATGACGCTTCATGCCACCCATTTGTGTGCCTTTGTGTGTGCGTGCGTGCGTGTGTGAGTGTGAACTAAATTGATGAAAACTTTTTTCTTTTTTTTTTGGTGATGCGATTTACAAATACGTATTTTGTATGATAGAATTCACCTCAATCGCTTATTTGATTTTGATTTTTGATTATCTGCTGTTATTCATGCAATGTCAAATCACCTAAATCAAATGACAATACACATTTTAGTTGTTATTTATCAATATCACAAATTATCACAATTTGACACAAATAAAGAAAGAAAAAAAATAATCTCTTACCTTTGTAATTATCGTTGAAGTTTTGACCGCATCTAAATAAACGTCAAATCATCAATTTCGAGATATGACAACCGAACTGAAGTTGTACACATTACACACGATGACAATTTGATTGTTAAATGATTTTCAGCGCGACTTTGAACGTGCACATTTGTTGTGTGGAATGATGAATTTTATTCATTTTTATTGAAAAATATTTAAACATTTTTTATTTTGAAATCACATAATTTTACAAATTCGTCTCATTAACAGATTAACAATTCGTTTTTTGTTTAGTTCGAATTTTTATAAGCGATAGAAATAATATTTAATATCATCTGTTGTGATAGAAAACAGAAAAAAAAAATCATGGAAATGTTGTTTTATTTGAAAATGTTTATTTTTGATTAAATTCCATTCATTTCAATGCAAACTCGACTGCAAAACTAGGTTAAGACTGAAAAAAAGAAGAACAAAATTTAGAAATATTTTATGCTAACTGCAGTTTTGTTGGTATTTGTGCACTTGAAGTAAGACCATTTTGAATCATTTTTTTGTTGCAGATAAATGAATTGAATGTATTTAACCAAATTGACCTCTATTGCTATACTCAACAAAGACCGAATTTCATTAAATGCATTTTGCACCACAAAATCGGTAATTTTAAGCAAAATATCTCAAATAATTCATTTGAAATAAATAGTATTTATTTATTAAATACAGTTAAACCTCTATTTAACGAATTCTAGCGAAACCGACTATTTTTTTTCAGCTCTTTAGGCTTTTTTTTGCCAAAAAAAAGTGTTTTCCTTTATTTTTGTATTTGATAAAAATATTTCCAAACGAGAAAAAAACTAAAAAAATCAAATACGTTTTAATTTCGGAATTGATAAATGACAATAAAATAATACTTGCATGATGTACCAAAACCTTTATTATATGCAAATTGAGACTAAATCAGACGGAATTTTTAATAATTTCAACAAATGATGTCTGTTACGTTTCACAAAACCTTTAACCCTTCGTCTGTGGGGTCTTTATCTTACTACAGTTTGCTCCCAAAAACTCCAAAAGTGGGTATAATTCCCCAAGGTGGCCTCCCGGCTAAAGCTAAGGTGATTTGGAGCAAGGAATCCAATGGTGCAAATATTTGTTTAATCTAAAAAAAAAATCGTTGATTTGTGTCGCCCATGGATGAATTGAATACTCCTACGGATTGATGAAAATTAAATATTACTTTTACGTTGACTTTGATACATACGAGGTTATGCTGTATTTGATTGAAAAAATGCAATGTATGCGACAGTTGAATGGAAACGATACAAAGGGATTGGAATTATCAAGAGTAAATATTGAAAATTGTTAAATCATCAAAATTGGTTCAATTTTGGAAGCCACATTCTATTTCCACATTTTTATTTGCATGGAAAGAAAGTCTTTGACTCAAATTAAGCATTAATTCGGCTGATTGGCTAATTTGCCATCTTTAAATAAAGTGTTACATTGAAATTGACACCACAACTATGTATGCGGTCACAAGTGAATATAAAATGAACATTCAAATCATACAAACTCATAAAAATCACACAGAATTCTTGTTAAACAATTTTTTTCATGCAACTAAATCACTGCATGTGTTCGAACATCTATATGACTTTAGAATTAATTATTTTATACAATTTACATTATTATCTAATTGAAGACTTAGGTAAATTCCTGTGTCTTAAAATGACGCCATTTCATGGAAATGATTAATATTTAGCAGCGTGTTCGATCATATGATCCATGAGCAATTGTTGTTGTGTTGTCAATTATTGCTCAGAGTGTGAATGGGATGATATTTTGACTTGTGATTTTCAAAATGATCTCTTCGATTACTGCCATAGCCACAGTCATCTATCGAGCATACATATCTTTTCGGTTTCGGTTCTGGTTTTGGTTTTGATTTAGCTTTCTTCGAAACTTTGCGATGATTTAATTCTCTCGAAATGTTTAACCTTCTTGAATTGTTAAATCTTCTTGATTTGTTATGCGATGTCCTCATCCCTTTTCCCATCCGAAGTGCACAAATTCGTCGTTTGTTTGGTTCCGGTTCCGCTTGAACTGATGCCGTGCGGGGAGCAACTGGTGTTTGGTCAGGTATTCTGGACGGTTTTTCTGGTTGTGGATGGGATGTAACCGCTGGTATGGGGTCTAAAACGGATACAATGACTGCAAATGCAAGAAAAAATAGAAACATTTACAACCAAAAACAAAGGCGCACAACATTTCATCATCAATGGAATAAATTCGTTTAGATTTGAAACAGAAAACTATCTCGTTACCTGTATCTTTTTCGCAATCTTCTATGCACTGAAGTACTGCTTGCGTATTCTGAAAAAGATCGCCGTCATCAATGCGAGACACATCGACCAAATTAGCATCCAACATTTTGGTTTCGTTTCCCTCCAACGAAGCTGTGGCATTTTATGTAGGAAGAATGTAAAATATTAAATACACACAAAAATTGGAATAATTTCTTAGCTAATTCAATCTCCAGCATGTGAATATATATCAAATTCTCTTACGCCTTGAGTTGCCAACTATAACGCGATCCATTTCCGATGCAATCATTTGATCTGCAGACACTGTGGGGGCTTCCCGATTTACTGTGGTGGTTTCTGCATCCGATTGATCACGCAAGGTGGTTAACTCCGCTTGAATCTGAATTACCGCATTCATTATTATTTTTGTCAAAGACAACACTTCATCAATTCTTAACCTGATTGCTTCCATTTTTTCGCCTGAAAAGACAATTTGAGATATTAGCAAAGATAAAATAAACATCAATGATGACAACGGAATTCACATTGGCAATCACTCTGCTTATGATTTTCGTGAACATTTGAGTGTTCAATTGCTTGTGCATATAAAATTCTTCTAATCGAAATCACTTTTCACGAAATATGCACACAAAAAATCACCACGCTTAGCGTAATTATTGTAAATTTCCATCCAAAAAAAAACGATATTCACTTTGATTTTTGCTGCAATTTCGCCACAAAGACAATTTCATTCAATTTATTTCACAAAACATAACCAATTTTTCTTTGTAATTTCAACCAAATGTTACTTACTTTTCGCTTGGAATTGTCGATTTTGCAGCGATCCGCTTTATATTCTTATATTTGCCAATTAATACCAAAAGAGGCACAAGTCAAATGTTTTAATCAAAACTAAATCTCAGAAAACAGACAAACTTTCAATTGCACAAAAAAAAGTGAGTCATTTCAATTGACAGATATTGAAGTGTTGATGTTCAATGTATGCAAATGTCGTGCGGACGAAGTTTTTTCTCAATTGTCCGTTGTACAATACAAGTGATTTTAGACACCAGCTCAATATGACTATGGTGGTGTGTGTCAGTTAGTGCAATTTCAATTTCAACCGAATTCCAATTTTGACATTTTTACCTTCAATGTTCAATAGAACGGTGTTTTTAGCGCCAGTATTAAAATATCCAAAAAAAAATATTATTTTCAAACAAATCGATTTATTCATTCAAATCGATTTTATTATCGTTCACTACAAATTGAATATTAATTAATTCTTGTTCAACTCGATCAATAAATATTTTAACGAAACGGATTTTTGTTGAAAGGTGTTAAATATTTTGTACCAATTTTTCAATCATTGATCGATGAATAACGAGTCCAACGACTTACACTTTGGAAAAAAAGAAATCTGCAGCAAACGGGCAATTAGCGTGTGTCGAATACATTTTATGGAAACATTTAATGAAGTTCAATAAACGACGAAAAAAAAACATGTGATGACAAAACAAAAGCAGATTTTAATTGAAAATCATTTTGATATTCGCGTTAACGTTTGGGTGGAAATTCTGGATTTTTCAACCGTTTTCCAGATTTTCGAACATTGGATCCAATTTTCCCATCCGATTAAGCCGAAAATTAATCGGACGGCTTCTAAGCCACTTTTCTCGATGTTTTGTGAACGGTGAATAGCTGTCGGTGAATATCTGTGTAATTGTGTAAATTTGTATAATTTTGCGAATTTTTCCGGAGTGTTCACTATTTGTCACATTTCACTTGCTTCACTCTCATTTCAAACCAATCCAAAAGATTATTTGGAAGTGCCAACATTTCCCATAGAGTAAATCAATCAAACTGAATATGGATGGGCCTTGACTCAGCCTATCCGAAGGGTCTCCTTTCATCTTTCAGATTACCTTCAATAAATTGGTGAATTTTATTTTTTCGTAACCTCATTGGCCTAGACAATGTGTACCTTAATATATAAACAAAATACAACGTGATTTCTGTATTAAATGATGATTTAATCGTTATTTGTTTCCCATTTCAACTCATCAATTCACGCAAATCACTTTGAAATCCCATTAATCAAAATAAAGCGGAAATATTTGTCGGCTTAAAAGATCTTTAATTGAATGACCGTATGTCATTTCATGTATTCAAAATAATTTATTGAAGTCCTTAATTCATACAATAATGAATTTGTCCTTCGGTGAATTTTTTTTTTCTTCTAAAATTTTATCGAAACTTATCGCTTCACAGCAAAATAGTTTGGATTAAAAATGATAGGAAAGATTTGTCTGCCCAACATTGTAGGGAAGGAATGATTTAAAATCGGAGATATTTGATTTTGTTGTGATTTTCTGCTTGATATTCCTAATGGACCTAAAAAACTTAAATTTGAATGTGTCTTACTCAAGCTAAGTTTATTTTTGTGTAAAAATCCTCTAAAATTTGCTTCATAGTCTACTGTTCATTCGTTGCAATTAGCTTGGTCACTCGTGTAACACGAGTCGTGTTTAAATCACAGGACTTCCAATGTTACTAATTGGCATCAAACTTTGGTTTCAACTCAGATGGTAAATGGTATTTATGCGGGATATCCAAATCACTAAAATTGACATCGTAGTAGAGCTCATACACTTTTTTTTCACATTCGATTGAAAAGTTCAATTTGAAATAGCAATAAAAATCCAAAAATATGATTATTTTCCATTATCCATAAATAGATATCGAAATGGTGAATGGTGCAAGCATCTACATTTCTAGGAAAATAGTTGCAATTTGCAGAGTGGAACGCAGTTCAAAGAGTGAAACACATAGAACTACTTCACGGATGTATCCAATTTCAATTACCCGATATAAATTTATGGCTTTTAATACCGTCTTTTGCAGATTGCAAGCAGATTCAATAAAGATAATGGGTTAAAAAAACTCGATTTGTTAAGTGCATCATTCGCCGAGAGCTAAGTAAAATAGCTGGCAGAGCTCGAAATACGACATAGCGTAATAGATGACTCAAAAGCCTCCATCGATGACGATTCTCATTGATGACTTCACAAATTGTTTACGCCTCGTGACCTTCAATTCAATTTGCAATTCAATCGTATTCAATCCTCGTATGTTTTCTGTTTGAGGATAATTACCACACAAATTCTGATTCACTTTCTCATATCGTTATGAGTATGATGTAAGGTGATTGCTGAATGAACATGTTTGTGAATATCATGCGACGTCATAGTGTACGTGTGCGCGAGGCTTAAGACAAGTGACGCAGCAGCAGTCAATTTTTGAAAGGATGCCAATTTCATACACACAAATTGCATTTACAGAAAATCGACCGTTGG
The DNA here is from genome assembly GCA_030463065.1 of Aphidoletes aphidimyza. NCBI lineage: Eukaryota > Metazoa > Arthropoda > Insecta > Diptera > Cecidomyiidae > Aphidoletes > Aphidoletes aphidimyza. The sequence goes on from CM059999.1 coordinate 36,977,350, forward strand.
ATGAATCAACCGCACATCAAATGCACGAATTCAAAACTGGTTTTGAATTTTAATCATCTGTTTTTTTTTTCTTGTCGTACGGACTGTGATCACGTTTCAATATGTAAATTCCACGTTTTTCAAATTTAATCGCATGTTATTTTGTTCTTTCTTTCTCTTTTTCATTCTTGAATTCAATTAAAAGAAAGAATCACATTTGACAACTTAACTGGTTTCATTCTCTCCTTTTTTGTTGTTTTGGCCAACCAAATTTGAAATTTTTGTAAACAAAAATATGCATTTCCATAGTGTGAAATGATTAAGATTTTGATCACAAACCAGTTTTTGAGTTAGTTGTTTTTTTTTTTGCAAGATCAAGAGGTAAAATCGTAAATGACATCATATTCAACCAATCAATGCGCTTCAAATGTTTTATGTATGTCATAATCGATGAAATAGATAACGTGAACAAAACCAAACTCAGTTTTGACAAATCCGAAAGAAAAATGAATTGATAGTAATTCGATGGAATTCAGACGAGTGAGGCTCAAGTGGCTACTTGCCACTTTTGTCTGCGACTGGATGAATTCAAATGACACAGACATTTGGGCGAGACTCATTTCATGTCACACAGTCACATATGTGTGGACAACACATCAATATATTGGAGGGATAATCAATATAAATTTATTAATCATCACAGCCTATTGTCATTTCATTTACATTCATTTACATAAAACAATTTATTTTACATATTCCATCACAACTAATGATTACCATTTTCGTTCAAACATGTTTAATTATACAAATTTGTTTGCGTTGTATAATATTTCTGTTCGTTGTTTTTATTTATTCTTTTTATTTTCTCTAAAACTGGAGATTCAAAACAATTTATTAATCATCGGCATCGAATTTGAAGGCGCAATTCCCTTTCGATTGCATGCAATGATCATTGATGGCTCTTATTCTATCATGAGCAACGTCGGAGATTTGCTAATTTGAAGTGATTGAAGAACTAATGAGATAGAAACGGACAGAATGTATTCATCAGAGAAAAATTTTCGTTCGATAATAGCCATAGAGGCGATTAAATTCTCTAATTAATCATATTAGTACTAAGTTTGTTATGTATGTTGACTGTGCTCACTTCAACGATAACGGACCTAACACCCTGACTTGTATGTTATCAACTGATCATGAATCACCACTAGTGCGCTACTGTTTTCAATTGGACTATGGATCCATTGGATTTCTGTTTTCAATCAATTTCGGAATTCATTCATGCAATAAACAATTCTTATCACTTTTTTTTCTTAACAATCTTGATTGTATCGATTTTAGTCTGAATTGATTATCAAATTGTGTTTTAAACTATTTGAAATTGAATGGATCACCCGACGATGAATGAAATAACTGCTTTGACAGGGGGTTTTGTGTATGTACTAGGGTGGCTCTCATTGGGTTGATTCGTGAAATAGTGTCTTAGTTTCGTATTTTTGGGTCAAAATGAGCATATTCACCAAGCTTGAACTCGATACGATGACGCTCGGGTAGGCCTTTGAGACAGTTTTCAAATAATTCCCTTTGTTAAACAGGGGTATTTTGCAACACTTTTATATATCAACCCAGCCGTGGTGAAAATAAAACGATTGAAGTCTAGCAAACGACTGCCAAACGGCTAAATTGGGACAGAAAACGACTAAAATCGGCTAGAAAACGGCTGGCAATCGATTGACATTCAATTGAAAATGACTGGCAATCGACTGAAACCGTTTAAAGTACATGAAAATCGTTTTCAGACGTCTATTGTCCCAAATCTTCCATATCAAACGACTATAGTCGTCTAGCAGTCGACTGGCTGTCAGTCATTTTTTTTTCACACGAGAACAGAGGCCACGGAGTGTATTTTTCCAGAGGAAATTTGATCGTTTTAAGGAATTTTCTGAACAAATTGTACTCTTCTCGATCCAGGATTCTAGTAATTGGGATATAAGTGGTAAGTAATAAAGGAAAACGAATTCACGAGATGTTATGAGATGACTGAGAAAGTCTTGTTAAGAATACCTGTTAGTCCTCTTAAGACGAAATGTTCATTACGAAATGTTCTGTACGAATGACACACAAAGATTCTGAATCAGAATTTCTCTGACACAACACAGCTTAACCTTAATGCCATTTACATTAAAATCGCACGTAATCTGCTGCATAATCGTATTCGTCTACTCATGCATTGTTTGCGTTGAGCGCCGTTGTTCGTAATAATGGTGGCAACCGCATCATAGTTTATCGCGTCTTTTTTTTTATTGATATTTTCCGTATTGTGCCTTTTGCCAATTTATTTATATTTTTTCAGTATTTCATAAATTGTGTTTTTTTTTTCGTTTGATAATTTGGTAGGCGAATATGTCAAAAACCATCAATTTGATTATGGTGATTTTTCATTTTGTGTAAATAAATCTTGGCACCGTGAATAAAGTGCGCGCAAACGAAACCGTACAGCACACTGAAAGCATCCAGGCTCAATGTCACAGCGTCCTATTCAATTTTTTTTTTTTTACTTGGCAATCAATCAATTTGTAAAATTTCGTTTGTCGTTTCTCTGGGCTCGTTTGTTGTTGAACGAATCAAATAACGTTACACCAAATGGTGCACACAAATTGTGCTCGACTTTTATTGAGTACAATAAATGAGATTTGCCAAATGTTACACGACGAAAATGCCGGAAAAACGAATCAAACCCAACCAAATGTTAACAAATCGATTTCAATTGAAATTCGAGTTTTTTGTGTGTGTGTGCCCTGTCGTAATGATGAAAAATGAGCTGAGATTTGTACGATTTTGCTTTGCAATGTCAGTTTACATTGAATTTTTTTGGGATTGTTTTGTACGTCTGAATGTCTGCCATTTTGACCAATTTGAATAAAAACTCGACCGACCAATTCTCGCCATTGATTATTTTACCACACCAAATTTGGCATGACAAATGATACTGTACGATAAAATTGGTGTTAAATCTTGTCATTTAGCACACTTCATTTGGGCGGTGATTTTGCCCCGATATGAAATTCTTTTACACAAATTCATCGCTTAAAACTCACTTTTTTGTTGTTGGTGTTTGAATTCATCGGATTCATGCTTCGTCATCATTCTCTTAAGCCGAGAATAAAAGCGAAAAGAGTGAATCGATATAGGAGCTCTGGAATAGAATCGTAATTTTTCGCAATAGAAACTTCCTATTGAAATCTGAATTCAGTTGTTCTTGGTATTTTTGATATTTTTTTTGTCAGCGGTTGGCTTCCACCTGAGAAATATGGTTGCAGTTTGTGAATTAATCCAAATTTCGCGTAGAACGTGCTAAGACTCTTTCAAATGCACTAACAGTCGACTCATATTCATTCCAGAAATTCGATTATCGATTGAAATGAGTCAATGTGATTAGATGACCATTTTGAGGTTTCTGTCTGCAATAATTTTAACGCATCAAAGTTGTGAGGAGACGGCTATAAGCTTTTGTTGATTTTGCTCAATTCAAAATACTAGCAAATTTCTTTTCAGCACACCGTGTGATGCGTAAACGTATTGTAATCACAGGGATGCGGTGGAACCGTTTTCAGCTCATATACTCACCATATTTTGGAAATGATCAAACAAAGATTGGGTTTGAATATGAGTTGTTTGCTTCAAAAACTCAATTTTTGTATGATTCACTTCAAATTTTGATGGCGCAAATCTCATACTAGCAAAGTCACCATTTTCATCGATGAACGGTATTACTTAGCCACCAAATGGGCATCAACATTGACTGTCTATCGTTTTCGTTATCGTGTCCACATCACTGAATTTGGAATATTTTAACTAACAAACTTGAATTTCTCATTATAAAACATAATTACTTGCCTCTATATGAACTGTTTTTAATGGATTTATGACATTTATTATTAAATTATTTATTCAATTGTGTGTGTGCTGTTCCACAACTTGATTTCATTTGAGTCGAAACTAAAAACACGTTGTTAATATTAATGAAGTTTTATGCATCCTTCAACATTTTTCATTTGACTAAAATTTCAGTTTTCAGTAAAACAAAATAACCAACACGTTTATCCATAGTCGATTTTTCAGAAAATGCTAAGAAATTTAGGATTTTTTTGGACGATTTTCGTTTAATCCAAAAACCCCCACCAAATTGTCTATTTTAGATTTTCAACAAAAACAATTTTTGTTCAACGATTTTTGTAAACAGAATTTGATTCTGATTGGATATGTCTTTCTAGCGATTTTACTGTAATGCCAATATTCTCATACAAATTAATTGTATACAAATCACATAGTGTTATACAGAACGCATTTAAGCCCACTTACTTTAAATCGTATTCTGAATCGTATTCAGTGAATACGGCATTCGATAATATCGATAAACTTTTCCATATTATTTTCCGATTTTATCGATCAATTGACGTTTTGGAACGAAATTACCGTTGGTTAAAATTCAAATCGGTCGTTTTACCAAATAATAGAGAGTTTGTAAGCAGTAAATTAGACAAATGCACCTCTAGAGCCTAGAGGATCTATTCAATCAATCAAAGTTGTCAAAAAAAACCAAAATAAAAAGTGATAATTTCTCATCGCAAAATTTGATCTGACTATCGAAAATCGTTATTTGATTGATTTTCAGTGAAGAATCAACGAAATATCCAGTATTAGTCAGACAGTCAGACATTCAAGCAATAGTCTATTGGTTTCTTTTCTCACGGTAAGGGTTTCTGTGATATGACATATCAAAATATTGCCATTCAGTGGATTTGTTGAATAGATTAAATAATTCCTTCTCGAAGAGTTTTTTTTTTTTTAAATTTTAAATGACGAAGACACAACGTAAACAAACGATCCAAAAATGATTCAACACCGAAAAAACTTGATATTTTCGTATGTATATTCAGGATTCGGTAAAAATAACATTGTGAAAGTGATACAAAAATAAGTTAACAGTAATTATGAATTTAAACCAATTAAAAATGTCTTCTGCGGTGTTACAGAAACATAAACAATCAATATAAAGAGAATGTTTGGATCTAATCCCCGGTATTGGCGGGTATTGGTAATGATTGGTTAATCTAAAATGATAAATGTTTCAGGGATTCATTGGAATTCATACGTAAAACCATTCAATTTCGTGAGATTACGGTTGGTTCAAAAATACTCAGGATTAAACGTGCAAGAAAAAGCTCATGTTTTATTCAATTTCTAAAATAGGAAGCTTGGACGCTAAGAAACTGGCATTTAATATTCCAGCTAGGTATTTACTAGAATCTTAATTTTATACTAGTTTTAGCTTGAAACGTAAAATATTTGATCATTTGAATCCTTAAATCATTTAATATCAATGGATTTTCTTAACTTCTTCACAATTTTAAGTTTAAATGCACACATGAATAAAAAAAATGACAAAAACACAAAGGGGGACTCATCTAAAAAAGAAATGAATTATTTTAGCCGGTAGTGTTATCTGTCATAATGTTACGGTGCAACTCACTAATGTGCAATGTTAAGCAAATTTACGTCGAAATTGAAAAAAAACCCTTACCTAAATGGTTACTAGTTATTAACTAGTGATTGACGATTTGGATTATTCTCATATCCACCTGAATTCGTAGTTGATGGCTGGGGGTTTGATCGTTTTTAAGGATTACAATACAAAATCCACTGGCAAACCATCTGGCTCAACCAAATTCTTTCAAAATCTGGCCAATTTTTTCACGAAGTGAATATTTTGTGAATATTCCGTATTTCTCTCCATTTCAACAATTTCGAAATGGATAACAATCAAATTATACGCATTCACGACTGGATAAGTTCCCCTCGGTCAAAAGTGTTGTCTTCTATTATAAAGCAAATGTGAATGCAAAATAGGTAAATTTGTTGGTTTATGTGAATATTCCATGCAAATGTTGGTCATTTAAATCATAAAATATGCATAATTTTTATATGCAAAATGGTAACGACATTTATTTCCTTATCAACCATGATTTTGCATGTTAAACATTAATTGGTTCTTTTATTTGGCAAAATGTTTAAATGTTAATGTGAACGATGAATAATTATTGATTCGTAAAAAGGCTGTTTTTAAAATTTTAGAATGAAAATGTCATTTAAACCAAAAAATCACACTTTTTTTTTGTTAATTATGAACCAAAAATGTCAAACTCCCATCTATATGTATGTTATGTATGTTTTGATTTCATTCAATAATTAAAATCGCCTCTTTTAAAACTTACAACCGATCATTAACGATTCCGATGATTCATTAAAGTGTTTTTAATTACCAAGACAGTTTTAAATAGAAAACCAGAACTCACGGCTCGTGGCGAGAGACACAATTTATGGTGTGGCGCAGTTAAAATTCGAAAATAAGCAAATCGAACGAAATCGATAAACGATTGTTGTTTACAATGATCAAAGTGTCCAAAGCACAACGAAATTATAAGTTTATTTTTTTATTTTCGTTGTTTGCTGACGTTTTTAACCAAAAAAAAAATTATAATATGGTATTAGAGAGTTTAAAACATCAGCTGTAACAATTCACTTCATTATGAATAAATTTGCATCTTAAGTGGTCAAGACTGGTACATGGTACGAACTGATCGGAAAGAGACAAAATAATAATAAATATAAAATTTAAAAAAAAATGCGTTTTATGGTGTTATCAATGCGATAGAAATCGATACATCTAAGCATTTCAGCAACCTGGTTTCAGTATTGGACAGTTTATAATGACTCTTGATTGAGTTTTACGACGGTGAACCAACTCAAAAATCCTTCTGATTTATCGATTATAATGGGTCATTTAATCAGATTTGATATTTAACGCGCACCGTTCTTCACACTGTCGAACGTAACACATTAAATTCAATTTGAACAAGAACACAAGCCAAAGCAACCAGCCAAGCACCGAAACAGAGATACCAATTCGAATGCATGTTTCAAAACAGCCACATGTGTTGTATGGAATGAAATGACAAATCTGCCATATCAAAATGCATTTTACGCACAAATTTGCCACCTCCGCTTGTATCAATGAAACAATGTTCAATGTTCAATATGTTCAATATCCGGCTTAGCGTTGAATTTGTTTTGAATGACGAAAAAGTAATCACTACAAATGTTAAATTGAAACAGAGAGAAAAAAAAAATTGCAATTTTTAAGTTTATTTATGAGGAAAAAAAAAACGCTCGACCGTGTAGAAAACGAGCAAAATGTATGAATCATACAAATGGAGCTGGCGATCGAACACTCGAGAGGGAGTAAGTTAAGCAAGCTTGAAGTTAAGTGATTCACGTATAAATCGTAAGATAGAACACAACACAATACAGAATACGGCTGAGATTGTATATTCAATGAATGAAACACATACCGTGAACTCCGTGTTACTAGCAATTGTTGTGGGTGGTTTCATTGTAAATGTTTGTTTGGGCTCCGATTGACAGCTGTCGTAAGCAGAAGGAAAAATCATATATACTCAATTTGAATGAACAGAGGTGTTCACGGATTTATTACCTGGCCGGATTTACCTAAAGTTCAACCCGAGAGTGAAAATTCGTATCGAATCAGATTCTGCATATAATGGATTCGACTCAAATCATTCGAGTGGGATTTTAATTCCAATAAAATCTAATATCTTTAAGTAAACATATTTATTTGATGAAAAAAAATAAACTTATTAAAAGATAAGACATTGGATCACACAAATATCCGGCTTGATTAAAGGTGGCAACAGACACGGACGGCAACAGGTGTCAACAGCCTAGTGCTGTTTTTGTCCGACTGGTCCATCCGTAATCGTTTTCGGCCACTTCGGAGATTGTCCGAGGTGTCCGTGAGAAAGTTCGGACGGACCGGACAGACAAATTCTCTTGATTCCTAATCCAATCTAAAGTAAATCTCGGATTGAATTGACCAAATATCGGCTCAATTTTGGATCTATGAGACCTGGACTCCCGGTCAAAATCCCGAAAATGAAAATCCATAATACAAAAATCCATAAGCCAGAATCCCTAATGACAAAAATATATAAATGTTAAAATCCACACTACAAAAATCCCGAAAATAAAAATCCATAAAACAAAAATCTATAAGAAAAAATCTATAAGGAAAAATTCATAAGGAAAAATATGAACGGAAAAATGCCCAATTCGGCGCGGCGCCGAAAATATTTCAGTTGGGCATTTTTCCGTTCATATTTTTCCTTATAAATATTTTAATAGAAATATATTTAGTTTTAAACATTGTTTTATATTTTGAACCAGTAAGATGACATGATTTCAGTGAAATATCGTAATTCAAAAATATTTTTTTTTTGATTAACATATGAAAAAAGCAAATGAAATGAAGAAAAATTGAATAAATAAATAATAAAAAAGAAATGATTCAAAATATAATAAACCGAGAAAATATTGAAAAACTATAGAGTGAGATTGTTGGCGATGCCTCGTAAATAAGTAAGAGTTTCATCATCGTTCATTTCATCGGCGCGGCGCCGAAAATATTTCAATTGGGCATTTTTCCTTTCATATTTTTCCTAGGGGGTAATTGCAACGCCAAATATAATGGAATGTTATGGAATATTGTGGAATATTTTGCACATATTCAATGATATAACATCGGGCAACACCATTAATTCATCAATATGCAGTGATGTGCAGTAATATTCCTGATTGAGAATACTCAATATGCACGGCATTGAATATTGTGAATGGGTGTACATTTCTCTACATAAATTGGAATATCAGGGAATATTAGTGCATGTTTTGGCCTGATAATCTGCAATCAGCCCCAAGTATTTTTCCTTATGAATGTTTCCTCATGGATTTTTGTTTTATGGATTTTTATTTTCGGGATTTTTGTAGTGTGGATTTTAACATTTATATATTTTTGTCATTAGAGATTCTGACTTATGGATTTTTGTATTATGGATTTTCATTTTCGGGATTTTGACCGGGCACCTGAGACCTGAATCCGTAGCCACATCTAGAATGAAGCAATGAATGAAACTGAATATGTCGTGTTGTTGTTTTAGTTTTTGAAAATGTTCTGCAGGAAATGGACTTTTCTGGTTTGTTGGTCGCCCAACAAAACCATTAGACCAAAAATAGCGCCAACGAACCGTGCCGCGCACAATCGATTTGTTGACATGAATTTTGAATTGGTTCAATCTAAATGGCCTAAGGCAATGAAACAAGACAATGATTGAAACCCAATGGCCGGTGTGTGTGTGTGATTGGTCAACAAACATTGGTCAACAGCAAACATTTATATTACAAAAAAAAAAAACAAACGATTGAAGCTCGTAAACAAAATGCTTATAAACTCAACACCACCGCTAGGGTCACTCCAATGGAGTGTCAATTTGTCATTGCTTAAAAATCAACCTCTTGTCGATGGTTTTGTCGACAACATTCAGTTCCACTTCATGGCGATTACTCACCTGTGTGTGCAGCACGTTATCGCCTATTGTTTACGTTCTTATCGAATTTATACATCGTTTTATCTCTTTTTAAGTGACTAATGTTTTAACTCGACACAATCGCAATATTTTGTGGCTAAACACAACAAAATGCGATTTGACAATTTCAGCAAAAACAAAAAAAAAACAACAAAAAAAAACAGATTCCAATGTCCACGAAAGAGAAGAATCTAAATGGAAATTTGAATAAATCACTATTTTTATAGACACCTGATGAATTAATCAAGTGTTTTTTGTTGTTGTTGTTGTTCAGTCGTCAATACGTTAAATTCAATGGGCTACTTGCAATGAGTTGATTTTTGGCACTTAATGACCATTTTTGTGGCAACGATAAAAACAAATCCCTCGAACAAAATTCAACTGAATCTCACATAAAACCATCAAAAAAGTTAGTCATTTCTCGTCAACAATTCGGACGTGATGTTAAAAAAGTGCGCAATTTGCATTTTGTGCGTTTATTTTGCACAATAAATATCAGTTTCGGTTTGCATGGTCTTTTTTTGTGTGTCTTTTACATTAAAACAAGGGTAATTTATGTCTCACTATTAAATTGCCTTCAATTTTTTTTTTGCAAAATCACCCAAAAACAACAACAAACGCCTAGGATTGATGGCCTGCTGTGTGTGTGTGTGTGGTGTGCACAACAATCAGCATGTGTCTCAAACGAACTGTTGCATAATAACTCAATCGGGTTAAACATTTATTGACATGAGTCTCACGTATCGAGTACGCCAAATGGAATCACTCAGCAAGATACAAAACAAAAAGAAGCAAAACAAATGACAACAGAGTAAAAAGAAACAGAGCTGTTGAATTACTTAACAAGTGAGATGAATGTGATTGTTGTTAATTATGTTAGTGAACAAAAAACACAACAACAACAACACCGCATGGACAGAAATGGAAGCAACAGAGAAATAAGACCGCCAGAGCTGATGACGTTTCATTTGTTCGATGCCTGGGAACTTGACGCTTCGATGCCTTGAGCACTTTTGATGTTTATTTTGCAGTTTGAATTTTACGCTGCATTTCGACTTGCACTGATCGCTCGAGGCTATTTTTCCAACTTAATTGATTCTTCTTGGTGCTCTATTGTTTATTCACACCGAAAACATTTATTAAATTCGCACTCTCGCACACACACAACGCGACACACTGGCTGTTTGCATACAGTTTCATACACATTACATTCGACTGTCGTATTCGATTAATATATATACGATTCGCATTGTTGATGCTGCTGTGCAGCAACTGTGCACTGCCGATGTACTTGGAGGGTATATATTCACTGGGCTCTGTGCTCTTGACATACCGCACAGACAAAAGGCTCGCGTGTTTATTCAATTAGCCAGAACAAAAAGTAGCGCAAAATGAACACACACACACACACACACACCGCAGCACAACAATATTCAATTTATAATTAAATGAAGAGATAAAGCGAATAAATGGTCGTTTGATATTTACCGCACGCCACACATTACAAAAGACGGTGCTATTAAACGTTTTTGTGTGTGCTCTTTTTTTTGTACTTTTTACCTGCCGCGATTTAACCGCTTGTTCGGCTGATAAATATATGCAATTAGTCAAAACAAAATCTATATAATCAAGCAGCCGATTTTCGAGTCGAGAGAGCAAATTTATAGCGAGATAAACATTTTACTGGAGAGGATTTTTAGTACGATCAGATTAGGACGGCTTTTAAATGATCATTTCAAGGAGATAGCAACAGTTGGTGTGGCTATTGGAGACTTGGGATATTTTTCAGAATTTTATTTTCGTGTTTAAGCCACAAAACGACGGTTTGTTTTCTAGTCGTTATGGCATCTTCTGGGTAGTTTTTCACAGCGATTGAAAACAGATCAGTCTCCAAAGTGTGGGCTCAGGTACCCAGGTGCTTAGATGGAGCTCCAGAACTGCTTATTGGTCGAAATTATTAGATCAAGTCGACACACCAACACACCAACAGTAGTAGAATGTTGACAATACCCAGGGACGTATTAATCCCAGAGACTACATTGGCCCTATTCCTATAGTTCGAGCTATATATAGTTCCTATAAAATAGGAGCTATCGAAGCGTAAAACAATGGATTTCATTGTCCATTGAGATCCAATCGGTAACATCCAATTTAATGATCTCAATTTGGATCTCAGTGGACAATGACTCGTATTTCTCCAGCACTATGTCAAAATTCGTGCTATGTTCACATTCACTGGAGAAATACGAGTTATTGACGGTAAATTCGACATTTGGAAGGAACTTTTGACGTTTCCAATGGAAAACGGTTGTCATTTTCCCTTTGGAACCATGAAAGTAACAGATTTGGAAGTAAAGCATTAAAATTGAGTCCAATGTGAGTCGTGTTTTCCATATAATCAAACTTTTTTACAATTGGTTTGTTCATATTTCTCATCATTTTTTTAGTTTTCTACAATCTCATCCATCTTCTTCTTCCTCTTCAATAAAAATCCATATTTTTTTGGAGTCTCTCCTCTCATTAATGCCCACTTTTTCCCATAGGTACTTGAATTCTATACAAGAGAACGATGTAAAAGAAAAAAAAACTTACCGACACTGAAACTGTTATTTGCATTTGAAAATTGTATATTCTGAAAAAATAAAACTCCAAATAAAAGGCTAGAGCAAAGTGTTTAACCTATTGGCAGCTGTCACATTGAACAGTTTGTCGGCGGCTGTCATCGTCGTTTAGCTTATTGTGTGTTATAACAATGCACTGAGCCGAGAGAAACAATTAACTGATGCTGTACACTGTACAGCAGTACAGCAGTACAGCAGTACATTGATTGAATGTAATGTCATGTAAGTTCACTGCTGCATCATTCACTCATGTTCACCATGGTGCAATGTGTGTTCTTGGTTATATGTCTGTGTGGATTTTTCTCTCTCTGCACCGAAACAAACACCAATTCAAAATTAAAATCGATTGAATAAATGATTTGTTCCGTGGGTGCAGTGCACGAATCATATTTGCATTTTAATTGAAAATACGGTGTTCGGTGGTTTTCTAGTAGCTTCGCCATAAACGTACACACTGTGCACCAAAGAACAGCTCATCTACATGGATGTGAAATGATTGCATATATACTGACTATGAGTAGATATGATTTTATTTGAATGAAAATTTTCTACTAAATAGTCATTTAAAAGCACATGATATTCAGTCATTCAATTTAGCATATTTCACTTTGAATGATTTTCACACCAAAGATAAATATGGAAAAAAATAATATATGATTTGTTTTTTTTTTGTTCGAATAAAAAATGGCTGTTGTAACCAAGCAGAGTCCAGAGGCTCCGTTGGGGGGCCGACAATCGTAAGTTGCAATCAAATGCAAATACAATCGAATAACCGCACAATAGGCGCAAATGTAAACAACATGAAAAAAGACAATCGTAGCCCAGCATGAAAACGTTCGCACTTTATGCCGACACATTGCAATTTAATCGAACGATTCGATGACAGCAATTTTTTTTTAGTGCAAGATGAAAATAACAATTTAACTATTTCTGATTCTATAGCCACAGCCCATTGTTGTTGATGTTGAACCCGGTGATTCAGTAGAATGCAATTGTGTGTTTTTTCTCTTTCTCTCTCTCTTCTTATTGATTTTTTATTTGCCTTGTGCTATAGCAAACTTGATGCTTGCATTTTTTTGTGGTTGTTTGCCATTTTTGGATTTATAAATTGTGCATAAATCTACAAAAATAATGACAATTAAGTAGTACGCCGGTTTTGAGGTCAAATACATTTTTATGGTTGACCATTTTCGATTGAATGCGCTTTTGTGCTTAAATTTCGTTTCTTTTGTTTGAATTGAGGAGAGTCAAAAACTGAACTGTCTGGTCTGCAACGTCTTATTTGTGCTTTGTTGAATGTTCAGCATTTAACAAGTTTAAGCGGTTTTTCGACTAGTGGTGTTCACGGATTAACTGTAGGCCGGATTTATCTGAAATTCGATCGGACATTCACGGATCCGATCCAAGACCCAACATTCGGAGCGGATCAGATTCGGGATCGGACCACGGACCACGGACCACGGACATTGGACATCGAACATCGGACATTGGGCATCAGACATGTAAATGCATTTGTGTATGGTAACAAAACTGAAATATGTAAGTTATAGCTAAACTGTGGGGAATTTAAAATAATACCACAAAGGTCTATGTTTCAAAGTCCAATTGTGAGTCTTGGGGCTTAGCCCCCTCTGTTTGGCACCAAAGTCCCCCCTAAAGGGTAAAGCCCCCTAAAATGCGGGAGACATCCAAAAATGCCCAAAGCTAGATCGTTTTCACGTATTTTCTTTGGATTTTCCTCGGAGATCTGTGATCTAATCCGGAATCTCATCCGCTCCGATTCGAATTTCTAGTCTTAAAATCGCATCGGATAAATTTTGGATGGGATTCGGATCTATGAAACCTGTATCAATGAATACCTCTAGTTTCAACTCATTTGATTTCGTTATTTTCGGCGATCACCTTTCAATCTGAACCCATTCAAAATTTCCTGTTCTCTTTTTTTAACAAAATTACAAAAAATCCTCCAAAATTCAATAAAACATCCTATAAAATGTGTTTAGAACATTCAAAGTAACTACCATTTGGTGGTTTTTTGTTTCAAAACCCAAAATCTAAAGTCGTTCATTGCAGCGCGTCGAATTTTTTTTAAGTTGTGAACTCGACTCTCGTATTTGGAAGGTGATTTATATGAAGCCATACATCATAAATAAATCAGCGACATATTTTACGGTATTATTGCATTGGATTTTTTTCGTTTGTTGTTGTTTATTGTGTGCGGTCATAAATCAGTTTGGTGTATTAGTTTCAGTTTCGGATAGACGTAACTCACATGGGCACATGGGTTACATGTGTGCATACGATACGTGTTTCATTTAAAAAACGAAAAAAATCGATTTGGACAACAACCAAAAATCACGCTCGCTCACAAAATGCGGGTCACTTTAAGCGAAAACAATGAAACACTGTTTTTTTTGTTTCTGTTGGTGGTGTGGCGATAATTCTCGGCTTAGGCAAATGCTCGATGCCCAGACATTAAATGAAATTAATCATTTAAAATATGATTTTTTTTTTGCTTTTTTCTCTCTCCATCACATTATGCTGTGTTACCCACTTTTTGACCTTCAATTTTCATGCATAACTTTTTTTTTCAACCAAATTCCAACCAGTGACTCTTCTGGAGTCTGAGGTACGGTATGGAGTCTAACTGTTTGGTTTTATTGAGCGATTGAAGCATGTCTGCGAATTTCAAACGAATGAAAGAAAATCAATGTCGGATTTGGTCTGATGTTACGTCAAAGTCATCCGTTCAATAGGATTAATGATTTTTCATGACATTTGGAGGCAAATATACGATTTTTTTTATGGATTTAAAAATAAAGAGCTACTTCAATCGAGACACCATTTTTTAAAATTTGTGTATTCTTTTTTTTCCGTTTTGAACAGTCAAAATGAAAAATTTTAATCGAAATTTCTTTCATCACCGATAAATTTTACGATTTTGTTAATCACTTCATAGGCAAAACAAAAACGTTTTTTGATACGAAACTGAAATGAACGTTTAATTAAAAATTAATAGACACATAAAACCGAAGAAATATTATGTGAATTTAGATAGAATTATGATTTTGAAATGATGGCAAATCGCATTGAACTAGACAAGATATTCTATTCAAGACAGAAGAGTTACAGATTTTGGGTATGCGGTTCGTTTTAGATTTCACATATGGGTCCGAAGATTTCTGAGCAGGTGAGCAGGCGAGAAGGAAATTGAAATGTTTCTTAAGCTTAAAACCAAGACAATTGTCGATTCTTTGTGCCATTTATCTGCTCCAAGCCAAATTAGAGCTTCACAATGCGTTTCCTTCACTAAGAGCGTAACTAAAGTGATTTAAATATTAGAATAATTTCTGTACAAAGTGTGACCATTGGCAAATGATCAATGGCCAGTGACCAGGCAAGTTACCTGGAGGTAACCACACGCATGTAAATATTTCGTATCGATATGAATATTCGCCTATTAAATTCCAGGAAATAGTTTCTCATTTACATTTATCACTAATAAACACATGTTTATAGTCGATATTGTTTAAAAAAAACACCGAAATAAAATGTTGTTTTTTTTCTGTCGATTCCATTTTTCTTCTATGTGGGTATTTCAATGATTCGTGTTTTTTCTTTTAACATTTTATGCTTTTGACAAACATAACAATCGTTTTATGCACGCATTTTATATGATAGATATTATTATAGCGTTTTCACTATAGTGAAACGAAATAGGCACCAAAAACGCATGACCTTGAATTTTTCAATCATAAACATAAATCTTTTCAGACTGTGTTTTTCTTCTTTCGTCTGTCCCTCTTTCTAACTAGTTTTATTTTGAAATATTTGTTGTTGTTGTTTTCTTTTCATAACGAATAAAATCAAATGATTTACGTGTTCCTATATTCTCTGGTTGATGCTATAGCTTTCACTATAGTGAGAGATGCTCAACGGCTCAGTAGCAATGGTTCTAGTTGGTTAAATCGCTTGTATTTTTAGCATAAGATAATAACTACTTACTTAGTAAATAACTATTCTCTACCTCCTCACATAGAATCAATCTTGGGACTCCACAATGAGGAGCAAACATCCTAGGGATCTTGTAATTCAAGCCGTAAACCAGTGACCTTTGCTGTTAACCTTTCGTCTTGAAATCCTTATCCGCATCAAATTTGATCTAAAAACTTGATAACAACTCAAATCAAAAATCCAAAATGTTCATCCAAAATTGGGCGAATCCATCAAAGATGATGTATCGAAAAGAACTAATCGATTTACATTTTTGATTGAAATGTCAATGAAATCGCGATGAATCGCACAACTGTCGCAGTTCGCAGCTGGTCTCTGAACTCTAATCGCAATCTCGCCATTCTAAATGGTTGTGTGTATTTGAAGGCGGTAGGAACAAAAAAAAAAAAAAAACAAAACAGAAGCAACAGCAAAGCGAAACAAAAATGTGATATTTGAAATAAATCATTTGATATGAAGCTCGCGTCAACAAAGACCAACAAATAAAATGTTGAGTTGGTGGCATTTGAAATTGGTTGCTAAAAGCCATGAACCAAGCAACGACCAAATTCGATTCAACTTCAAGGTTTTTTTTTGCTTTTCGCGTTGTTGTTTATTAATGTTGTTGGTGAAGTAAATCTCGAAAAATTGCGTTTGATGCAACAGTTCGGATGCTTTTGGAAAAAATGGTTCATTTAGAATGTGACCCAAGCGGAGCGATAGCCAGTTGAAACGCTTGAAATTATCGAGCACAAGACGAGGGCAAGATTAAACACACCGCAATCGCGTGATGAAAAAATGACGGTCACAAAACAAAGTGAGAGACAGGACAAATAAAATCATAGATAACCGCAACAACAACACAAAAAAATGGTTTGATCCCGATTTGTGTTTAATCAAACCAGTGATTTGTCATTTGTTGATAGTTTTGGGCAGCCCCCCGTTTACACCAGCACTGAACCCATCATACTTAGTGGCGACAAAATGCCACTTTAATCGACAATTATATTATATTTTTCAACGAAGAATTATTAGCAAAAACATATTTCACATTATCAATGGAACTGCAATATAAAATTGACTGCGGGAAAGAAAAAAAGAAAAACACGAGATACTTTATCACGTCAGTTATTGTTTTAGGATGTCGTAGAATTGGTCGATTTAAAATCGAGAACACATTCTGTGAATAAAATGGTGTTTTTTTTTTGCCGTTTCGTTCTTTGTCAAATTGAACCAGTCGTCGAACAAAACAGCGATTTTGTTTGTCTTTTCAAAAAAAAAAAACGACGACAGTGTGCCTTTGTCGTCGCCTTGTTTACATTTCAATTTTTCGCGCTTCGTCTTTTTGCATTCACATTTTTCAATATTTTTCTTGTTTCTATTTTTTTCTTGTCTCACTCGTTCGCCTGTCATTTGATTTTTATATGAAAATCTATCACACAAAATGTCGTCCAATCATTTTAAAGTGGGAAAAAAGTTTTTTTTTTCGACATAAAATAAATTTTTCTGAAATCTGGCAAGAATTTTTATGTGAATCTTTGTTAAATGACAATAAATCAGCAGCTAGTTGGTGGATTTTAAGTCCAGACGCGCCCAGTGTTGGATATCTATTGAAGTCTATTTTCGTTTTGCGTCGAAATTTATTGAATTTATGGTGCAAATGGATTGGCATTTTAGTGGTGGCCCTTTCTCGAGCCCATTTCATAAACATCAATGTGTCTAATCAAACTGCTAATTAAGACAGTCATACTGCTTAATATTGTCAATAGAAACCGTGAACATTTTCATCGCTAGTTTTCCACTTGCCCAACAAACGCCACTGGTCAAAACATTTAACTCAAAAGATATCAGATGTAACGCAAAATGTGTTTTTTCGCACTTTGTTTTTTTCTTCTGGTGTGACGCTTTCGATACGAATGAGCAATGAAAATGGGCGGAAAATTGTGCTCACCAGCGGATACATTTATCAAAATATGAAAATCTCAGCGCTCAACAAATAACGTGCAAGAATATCATAAATAAAACGTATACGCAACCGAAACTGATCTTCATTTTGGTTCGTTTTTCCTTCCTTTTTCCACTTGTTTCGTCGATGTTATTAATAAACTTGGCTTTCGTTCATGAAAACATGAAAAAGAAGACATAAAATTTATGAATTTCACGAAGACAGATTTGAATGGCAAACAACCACACAAAGCAAAGCATTAGGCCCAGATAGGCCCAATAATGTTGTTATTTAGAGAGTTTGAAAAATGAAAATTCAAACGACAAACCACACGCATCGCATTTATATATATGCAACATGTGGCAATCCAAGGAAAATAGCAAAATATCGATGTCGTTCATTTGACGACGGATGACTTGATTAGAGTTATTATTTTTATAAGGAGAAAGTTACTGGGCCAGCAAAACTTTTTCAGTGTACCATACAAGCATTCCAATTAATAAGCATGCTCCACAGCGTGCTAATATGTACTGTCAGAAGCACGTTCAGATGCACACAACTTTACAATGAATATTGGTAGATACAAATTTCCATTATAAAACAGTTCTGCTTCTGACCAGTGGTGGCGCCAACGTCGCGTTTGCAGACAAATCAGCATGCTGTGGCATGCTCAGATGCATCCAATTGCAATTGTTTTTGTTTATTTACAATTGGAATTGCAAGGCATGATTTTGACCAAATAAGAGGGTTTTGACGAAAATAGTCGTTTGATTGTAGTCATGAGCAATAATTTTTTTACAGACCAAGTGATTTTTCTCATCATTTTTCACGCTTTTGTCAGTAAAAATAGAAATCGGCCAGAATGAGTGCTAATTTTAAGTCAAATATTAAAGACACAAATAAATTTATTTGTAACGAAGTAAGGGTAAACTTCCATGTTCGAAGATACCATTTTTGGTGTGTCTAATTTCAACTCTTTAACTCTAAAAGCCTATGCAACAAAGATGGAAAATTGGTCTTATTTCTGTTTTGCAAAACCAAAATAATTGTATCGATGCACAATACCGCACTACACATTGATCTCATGAATTGAATTTGTTTGTTCACATAAACGACAGAATGGACAGACATGTATTTAATTTGGGCCATTTAGACCTACTGTAATTTAAGTTCTCATCTATAGTGACAGTGAAAAAGTGTACAATTATGGTAAAGAGTCTTGGCTCAAAACCAGCTGGTTCAAAAGAATGGGAAGTGGGCACCAACTGCAATCACAATGATGAACAATAAGATCATAAATCTTCATAATTATATAATTGGATTTGCATGTTGAGCATATATTTTAAATAAGTTACATAGTCATTTGCGTGTAAAATGTACATGAAAATATGATTGCAACAAAATAAGTGATAATTTCGATTCAAACCCATCAAATTATCAGCCTATTATAAACACATTTAATGCCTATATGCATTACATACATCCAATAAAATCGCCATCAGACCGCATCAAAAATGATTCTTTTGATTCTTTTTCATGTGGCGCCACTTTTAACAAAAATTACATGTTTTAACAAAAAAACAATGTTTTTTTTTTGTGTGTATCAAGTGGGAATTTCTAATTCAGTTGCATGTTGCCACACCGAAAAAAATAGAAGAAGATAACAATTCAGCCCATTGACCTAATTTCATTTTTCGTATACTTCCGGAATGGCATTTGTCTTTTTATTCAAAATACATATCAATGCCATAAAAATCATTCCAGTGAATCGTTTGCAAAAGGTTACATTTGCATTGAGTGTAACAGAACAACAACAACTACATGAACATAATACACACACACAAATGCGCGCGCGCTCACCACGAAGACAGAATGTGTGTACAGTTAATAAATTGGTGGTGACAGCAAATCCGATGAATAGTAGATAGTCATGCAACAAACTGCGCATCAAAATTTTAGCATAGGCATCGTTAAAAGGCTCGTCAAAGTCAAATATTGAAATACACACACACACACACACACACACACAACAAACGCAAACACAAAAACATAAGCACAGTTTATTCATGCACTGTTCAATATTTCATGTTACACCGTTAAATTCAACTTGTTTCACATCAAACTGGATTTTGTACGCTTCTAGTTCCCTAATTTATGCGAGTTTCCGGCGTCAAATGTTGGCAATAGTTTCGTTTTATGCGTAAAAAAAAGTAAAGAAAGAATCGAAAATAACTAAGGGGCGAAGAAGATTCACTTTCCATTTCAATGCTTGCGATATTCATGCAACCACGTGCTTCGCCACTCAGCAACACTGCTTTCTTCGTTCAACCAAACAAAGACAACGTTGCACGAAAATAAAATGAGGGGAGAAAATAAGAAACGACGCAAAAACAAATTCAACGCTATTTCGGGTCAAATAGTATTTTTGGTGCGAATCAACCAGTTTTGAACCATGAAGATATTGCTCGAGATTTTGGTATTGCGTTGTACAGAAATGTTCTCCGGGTTCCATTGTCATTTATATTGTTGCATGGAATTTTTGGTCAGTCTTTAACAAAGACTCTTTTGTTCCCCTATTCAAATAAATCGTCACAATTCAAGGTGTTTCTAAAGCAATGTTCCATTTTTTCACATGTTTTAAAACCTCTGCTACCATTTTTATTTGGCCTATTTTAACAATTAAATCGAAACGTAGAGGTGGCCACGGATAATCTGAAGACCGGATTTAGTGCTGGCTGCGAACATTGTTTTAGAAAGCTCAAAATTGGAGCAAATTGATAAGTTTTACTCATTAATTGCTCTCATTATTAAAACCACCTCAATTCAATTCAAAAAACCAAATTTTTTGACTCCAATTTTGGAATTTTTGGGAACATGTTCGCATTACGAACACAATGTTTGCGAATATGTTCGCAGCCAGCACTAACCGGATTGAGCTGAAATTCAATTCAAAAACTAATCCAATCCGATCCGATCCGATCAGAGACATATTCCATCTCTGAGATAGTTCGGACTGGATCGCATCCGGTTCCAGGATCGGAGCTGGGATGTCTTTTGTTGAGAATGTTCCCTCGGATATCCGTAATCCGATCGGATGCTATTAGATCCGATCCGGTTCGATGCTATTTGAATTTTCGATCTTGGTTCGGATTGGGTTTCAATTTATCAACACGAATACCCGTGAACACCTCTACCGAACATCGCATAGTTTTTTATGAGCACCTATTGATATTGACACTAAACAATTAATTGAGCCGCGTGTCACTTTATGCATCACACACCTGAAATTAGAATTGACACCATTCATTCGATTGTGAGCGCCAAATGCGCGCACATTTGCCCGTCAAAACCGAAAAACTCATTTATTCCCTAGCTGATTAATTGTGGCCGTGCTGTTTTAATAGTGCTTTAAGTGATTAATTATCTCGATTGAAACAGGATTTTGCATAATAATATGAATAAAATGTGAATAGAGTTGGTTTGGTTTGCTTTTGTCATTGGTTGGCTACTGCAACAGCTTCAAACTGACTCATCCGGCCGCATATTCAAAACTAATGACACATTCTTAACAATTCGGGCTCGTGTGCTCGTTGATTTTTATGAGCGAAAAAAATGAAATTGAAATGGCTTTTATTGTTCTCTTATTTTCTGTTTTAAATTTAAATTTAAATTCATTTCCATGAAATTCAATGAGAGCAATGAATAAGTCGGTGACGATGTCATTGGGTTTCGAGGCGAAAGATTCTAAAATTTCAGTATGTTTCGTTTTATTCGAGTAAAAACGGTTATCGAAGCAGTTAGATCGATTTAGCGAGCTCAATCAAGTCTGAAATTTCAGATTTTTGGGCAAATTGGCCGTTGACGTTCAGTTAAAGGCAATTTTCGGAGTTTGATGTCAAATTGAGAGAAGAAAAAAAGTCATTTTCCAGTAGATTTTGATCATTCTCAACGATTTGATGGGATTTTTGACAGTTTTTAATGAATTTTTAATGACTTTTAATGGATTTTATCAAGTTTCGTCTAATATTTCCATCGATTTACATTTAACGTTATGAGAATTCAATGGAATTTTTGATTCAACTTGGATTGAAACAAAGAAAAACCTTGATAAGATTATTGAAAAATGAATGATTTGATCTGATTTAATATTTGATATTTTTGTTCCCCGTGTAGTTTTAATAGATTTTGATATCGGCTATGACCATTTCCGATCGAATGTCGATAGCATTCGGCAGCAATACCATTAACTATTGCACACACCTTGTAATCGTTTCATCTATAATTCACTTAAAGTGCCATTAAGATGTAAATTCCCGATTAAAATCGATAGACACGCAGTGATTTCAGCCAGAATTCATTAATAAAAATCTGTTTTTCATGTCAACAGACTTTTGTTTCCTTCATGTTTTTTTTTCTTTCTCTCTCTCTCTTTTCGTATCACATGCCATCGAAATGGTTGTTGTGGATTATTTTCTAAACATAATTTGATTTGTGTTCGTGTGACAACGATGTTGTTGATTTGGTGAACGGATCAAAGTCGTGAATGTTTGTGTTTTTCAAACTGTAAAGCTGTACGCATAGCGGAAACAATTTTTTTGTGTTTTTCGTTGAAGAAAACAAAAATTCTCATTCAAATTAGAAGTTTCTGCTTATGGCCGATGGACATGATTGTTTATTTTTATTTCGTCGTTTAGCTTTAATATTGACGACAGATTGTGATAATAATAATAATTTATTATATTTTATGAGCATTTTGAACATAACAATCTTCTTTGGGATTATGTAAACGCTATTCAGTCATAAAAACAAGTCGGAAGAAATCAACAGATTGCAGAAGAGATTTTGTACGTTGGTGGAATTAAAATGGTCTTTGGCTAGGTCTTTGATATCATGAACAAAAAAATAAAAAGTGATGCCGTCTGTCTAGTGTTCTCATGTGTAATTCTTCTCAATTTCCAATCGATGCAAATTTTAACACATTTTTGCGTTTTCATATGAAGCAGTTTAAAGATATTGCAGAAAATTATGATTTATGACGAAAATGCTTTGAAAAGTCTTAAAAGAATGGTCAGCTTAGAATAGCTTTAGAGGTCTTGAATTAAATTTCAGTCATCAGAACGGCGCCAATTTTGGATGTTCGCCAGTTCAGGAGCCGTTCTAATAGAATTGTTAGAATTTATAGAATGTTCGCTCTTAGATTTGCATCACAATTGTCTAAATGCCCGAAATTAAGATTGAAGTGGTCTTTGCTTTTCTCATGGCGAAACTTTTTAGGATCAAAACATCACCGAAATATATTTCATCTGGTAGGAAAGTGATGAGAGCGGTTTCGATTGTTTCCAGGTGAGATATAGAGAGGCAAAACGGTATTATTGGAATATGTCTTAAAAGTTGATGAAAATCATTTGTTCAAAAGAGTATTGATTGGAAATACAACTACATCCATGGATCATGGTACCAAAAAGAGGTAAATGCAGAAATTTGGCAAAAAATGGAAGGTTTGAAGAGAAATGTTGGACTATCTAAGGACGAATTCTCTTATCATCAGTTTAAAATATACAGACACAGTGGTATGTCACGCGCCGAGTGAGAAGAGCTATAGAACATCTGAACTAGAGAGAATTAAAAATGCTACTCAATGCTTTTTCGAGTTTTTGAATAAAAAATCTCAAAAATTGAATGAAGAAATCAAGAGACTAAGCCTTCTTCTATGCTTCACCAATCTTAACACTACCGTTGTGACAATCTAAATCTCTATTTCCATATTTAAGCGATTAAAATATGGCATATTAAGATGTGTATAAAAACACAGTCGCTACAACATGCATACTGTATACAGTATACCATATTTTCAAATATCTATCGCTTAAATATATTCTTTATAAAATAAACATTTTCTGATTCTCTAAACACTGAGTTCGGAGCACTTAGAAGTGATCTAAAACCACTAGATTAATGAGAAAAAATCTGTTGTTGAGAAGAAAGTAACACATGTTCATTGGAACGAGTCTAAAAATGTTTTGGTAAATCACGTAAATAAATAGGCATACGTCAGGGAACAAAACACTACTAAAACAACTGATTGGCGCCTGTTTGAAGACTTAAATTCGTTGAAAATGAATTTTGGTTCTTCAAAACCGATTTGCACGAAAAAAAAAAATAAAAGAACAAAATAATAAATACAATTTGCTATATAAGAAATGGAAACGAAAAAAAAAATCAAATGAAACGAGAGCGAAACGCCCGACTCAATCATCGCAATGTGAAACAAAAAGTAAATCTTTCAAGATGTTGTATCAAAAGTAAGGCAAAACGTGAGTTAATTTTTTTCCCCCAATTCTGTGTGAACCATTTTTCTGAATCACAAATATTTTTCACACTTTTATCACATTTCACACTCAACGCAATGAATATTTGAACAACACTGAAATTTATTTATTTATTGAAACGAATATTCTAGGAATCTTATACTAACAAATGATTCTATAGAATATAGAATTCAATTCGATTGTTGAATATTGATAATCAACTATTTTTTCCGTGTAAAATCATTGAGCGTGATAAAAACCGGGGCAAATTCAATTGCATGCAAAAAAATGATAAGACGATGTGACTTTTTCACGGCATTGTCTATCACTTGGTTCGGTTTTGTACGTCTCTCAATTGAAATTCCGATGTTTTTGAGTGCTCTTTTTTGTTGTTCATTTTTGACGATATTTGTTTACCGCTACAGATTTCATTTTTTTTCTTGCATTTTTTTTTCATTCAAGTGAAATAATATTCACTGAAATATCGTTCTGAAAACTGTGATTCTTGAATATTGCAATAAAAAAAATCGCAAATGGGAATGTTTAAGCTTCATTGCTATTTGCTGTTTGCCATTTGCATCTCATTTCCCCTCAAATATCCACTTTATTTATGATGTTGTTCTGTAAAGAACCAAATAGAAATTCAATCAATGATTCAAAACCACTCAATTGGCAGCTAATGGCCGCTTATACACACAAATATGAATTGATCTGAACAACCAAAAATTGAAAATGATATGAAATCAAATGGCAAATACGATAAAAATTGTCACATCAACAACAACAAAAAACTTGAATATTCCATAGTGATTGGCATTCAAAAGAATTCTGACTGCAGAAAATTATTTAAAAAAAAAAAAATATTGAAATTTTTTAAATCGATCGATTTTTTTTTTGTGGTGATAGCAATTCAATAAGCAACAACATTGGCTAGAGCCGCGGTACAGGTCTTTCAGGTGACTATAAATGAATATCAGAGGCGTTGCTAATTTTATGCAAATAATTTCCGAATGGACCACTACTCATACATCTTTGGCACGCGAAAATTAACGCAGCAGAAAAAAAAACACCATTTGCATATGGCTTTTGACAAATTTATAGCTATGGTGGCTTTTAAGATTTCGATTTTGGCGTGACAATCGATGCCAAAGAGAATTTCGCGGGCTTTTTTTATTCTTTTACATCTTATTTTGATGTCTTATATCAAATTCAGAATCACAGAACTTCAAATACTCTTGCACTAGAGGCGAGTCTTTTTCTGGTAGAGGCTTCTCTAGAGCTCATGGTTCTGTCAGCTTAAGCCATTAATGAAACATTTCAATTAATACCATTAAACTAAACACATTAACATTTTCAAAAAAAAAAAATCAAATTGAAATCACGCACCCAACACTTAAGTTACCAATGGTAACTTACTATTCGGCTCATAAGGATTTTCGGCCCATGTGTCAAAGAGCTAAAATCGTCTTGAGAAAGACCTCCACCATCAACTTCATAAGTTAAATATAGTGTCATGTGTCGAACAACAAAACCGCCGAAATGCCAACAAAATGTGCGAATTTTAGCATTGTGTTCATTGAAATACGTTCACGCATTTGTTTCTGTCAACAACCAAAATTAGAATTACTTATCACATTAAACAAAAGGTTTTGTTTTTTTAAGTGCCTTTAAAATTCATTAAAGTGCAACCTTTTCGAAACAAACATCGTGCTTGAGTATTGATATTCAATTAGCCGTATGCAAAAACACGTATTTTCGGAGGTAAATTACTGATTCATACCAGTAACCAAAGGACACAAGAAGGTAGCTCACCTTACTTTACCTTTTTGCCACTTTGTCTTTCCCGCGGGTAATTGAACAATTGTTTTTGTGAAATTGCAATCGATAATTTCATATTCATTAGCTCTGTTTGGAACAGACTGTTCCTTCAACCAATTAACTAGAGTCTGTGATAAGAATCTTAATTTGTAAAAAGGAACACGATGCCCCGAAACTGATTTAAACTTTCAAATCCACCCGAAAAAAAAAACTATTCCAATACCTTTTCTCCGAAACCAAATTTCAATTGCAAAACGTCCCATTTCGACAGTTCAAAACTTCAAAGTATTCGGTTAATTAATTGACAGTGTCAATGTGAGACGAATGTAATTACTCAAAAAATACGTCCACATAGCCGCGCCTGTCTTCCAAAAACAAATTTTTTTTAGCGTTGTTGGTGCGTGGAAAATGTCGATCTGCATAAAGTAGATCACTAGTCCAATATTGCACGTCGATTGACAGCCGTATTTGCTCCACCGTCAGTCGAATGCATCACACGATATCGCACACGCTGTGTGTTCGCTCCGGCGCGTACCAAATTTCAAACGATATTAATGCCTACACATACGCCGTTACGCGGGTGCGATATAAACGATCGAAAGAAACTGACCGAACTCAGTGTGTGTTGGCGAGATAATTACACCACGAATTTCGGTCCAAAGCACTGTGTCAAATGATTAAGAGTCCGAAAAGCCCAACCATTTTTCAAATAAAAGCGCGTCAAAGTGACCGTCGACCAACGAACAACAACGACAACAAAAAACGACGACAACGACGATGTCGTTGGTGTAACGAGCACCAGTCCACAAAAGCAACTAGTGTGCGAATAATCCGCCAAAAAACCAGCGAGAGCAACAACAAAATATTGCTGTATCCAAAACTAGAACCCCTCAAAAGCCATTTGAACATTTACACACAAAATCAACAGCCACATGCTAGAGTATAAAACATATAGTATATTGGCGATGAAATGTTATTGTTGCTTTTCTCTCTGTCTATCGTTCTCTATAGCGATGTTAAATGCTCGCATACACGCCAATCGTTTGCCACCAAAATGACGTGAACATCGACCAATGGTTGACGCGCTTCGATGAGAACATTTCTATTTTTAACAAAATTTTGAATGAAAAGAAAAGCAACAACAAAAGCCACTGTAAATGAGAGCCAAGAGAGAAATACATACGGCATATAGCGAATGTGTGTTTGTGTTTTTGATCCGTCAAACCGCAACCTGGGACGGATTCGAAACGGCGGAATTCGACACACAGTCGCCGCGTTCACGCGATACCGCATCATATTCAACAGTGCCCATTTGTTTATGTTGTGCTTTGCGCGCTTCTCGCGTTCGCTCTTTCTCGCACAACCAAACAAAACCGAGAGAGCCGAAGCTGTGCGTTTTTGAAACACTGTGCAAAACATACACACAACACACATTTTTATTCGGAAATCGGGTGGATTGGATGCGAATGTTCAGCATTCGATTTAGTATAGCATTGCACATTGAACGTTGCGCACAAACAAAACAAAAACGTTAAAACACTTTTTTTTCCCGAATCAAACAACGAGATCCACCACAGCGGGTTCAAGTCACACGTGCTGCCTCTAAATTTCTTACTTGCGAGATTTTCTTTTTGGTTTTCATCGAATCAACTTTTGATTTCATTTAATATTTTGCTAAATTTTTTTTTCGTTAAATTTTTTTTGTTGCGAAAGCTTAAAGGAGTTAAAAAAAACGTATATCAAGAGTGTGTGTGTATCAAATGCAAAGAAAATGATTGTTAAGTGCGATTTTCAAGGAATAAATTGGATTTCAAAACAACAAAACTAAAAACAACAAATAACCGAAAAAAAAGCGAAAGAAATTGTTATTCAGTGATTATGACGGTCTTCCAACGATCAAATCAATTGAAAACTTGTACGATTGCCCAAGGTTTTGGCCAAAAACAAACAATGCATATGCTGTATGTGCTGTAATGAAGAAATAAATAATCTCAAAACGAAAACTGAAAGTGAAATTCAACCCCCGAAACCGAAATTCGATTTGACACTGCACAACAACAACAACAACAACAACAAAACGGT
The DNA here is from genome assembly GCA_030463065.1 of Aphidoletes aphidimyza. Taxonomy (NCBI): domain Eukaryota; kingdom Metazoa; phylum Arthropoda; class Insecta; order Diptera; family Cecidomyiidae; genus Aphidoletes; species Aphidoletes aphidimyza. The sequence goes on from CM059999.1 coordinate 37,005,596, forward strand.
TTACATTCGAAACTCCCTTTTATTGGAGGCTGGAGCCAGTGTTATTGAGAGAGAGTGTGTTATTCGTGATTGAGATTGAAGTGCAGCCTCATCTTCTTGCCACACAGTGCACGTGGTACACAACACTGTTACATCGTCGACACACACAGAGGGGAAAAAAAAGAAATCGAGAGCACAGGACACAATTTGTGCGATTGTGTGCGTATTTGCGTGTACACGAAAGAATTGTGACGCCGGTTCTTAAGCACGACCAAGCACAGCAGCACAACAAGAGCGTGTCTTTACACGCAATATTTTCAGTTGGATTGGCCGAGTGTGTGTGTGTGTGTCTGTGTTTGTGTGTGTTTGCCCCATCAAGCAAAAGCATTTTTATGTAAACAAAGTAAAAAAAAATAGAGAGAAGTAAGCGACACATAACAGTGAATTACACAGAGGGGGAGAGCAGTGACAAGCGGAGACACTTTATACACAAATCAAAACCCATTTTTACTACAAGACAGACTGTTTTTGCCAACGGATAATCATTATCGAGATAGAGAGTTAGCAACCAGTAGTTTTTATTCTAAATCGACTCTCATTTAGCCGTGTGGAAATTTTCTTCAATTTCTATTGATTTTCGCATCGTACGAATAAACACTTGTTTGTCCGGACACAGCAAAACGAGAAAAAAAAAGAACAGAAAACAGAAAACGGAGTTGGAATAGAGTGTTTGGCACCCTACCAAATTGAAATTGCGTGCGTTGTTGTGTTTTGCTATTAGGCGCTAAATTTATTCGATATTGTATGACATGATGCACAAGTGCCATTAACCAGCTCCAAAACATGGACATTGGATAAAAATATATTACAAAATTATTATCAAATGAAATTGATGCGTGCTTCAAATATAAAACAACAATTCAACACCAATTCGTCAGCAAGTAAATTAATTTCCGGCCCATAACAACAACAACAACAACAGCAAAAACCTCTGTTCGCCGCAGCGTGCCACTAAAATTGGAATTGGCCAATGTTAGCGCATCTAAAAAGAACGAGCCAATCCTCATTTTGTTGTTTTTTGTTGTTTTTGTTTCGTATAAAAAGAAGCAATCATTTTTACGGTGCTGACGTTTTATATTCCCGTTTCCGTTTCATTTCTCGCTCTCGTTAATCGTCTTCACCCACCGTATTTGGGGGCCAACTAAACTAAAAAACATTTTTTCACAGTTTGAAAATTGTGTGCTTTGTTTTGTGTCTGTGTGGTAAAGTGCCATTGCAACAACTGCACTTGTTAATAAAACCAGAGGAAGTTTTTTTTTCATACACATACGTTCATCGAAACGAATTAGAGAGAATGAGAAACAGAGTGCACAGCGAGATTTTGTAATGGATTTTTGTTTATGCCTTTCCATTTTCGCATCGTTTGCAATCAAATTAGATTTTTGTGACTTTTTATTTTACAACGAATTAAAATCGATCGATTTTTAGAAACTGTTTTTCGAATTTGAAGAAAAAGAATCGATTCTATTTTTGAACCAAGAAAAAAAATGGATTTTCCAAAGAAAACTCATTGAAAAGATGGAAAATTGAAGGAAAATTTCGATTTGAACGGACTTGAAATTGAAAAGAAAGTGCGTGATTCGTGATTATTGAGAACAATTCAGTGTGAATTTTAAAATAGTGCCTCAAAAGTGTCAACAGGTGTTAAGAACCAAGATGTAAGTAAATTTGCTCATTTGAACTCATTTGAAATTGGTTTTTTTTACGTTGTTTTTTTTTTTTTTGAAATTTTTGCTGAATTTCCAATAAACAATTCCAAATGACAATTTTCTAATGAAAATTCCGATGTAATAGAAGCTAAAAACCAAAAACGAAAAGTGAGAAGAGAATAAAAAACTAGCAACTGACCATAACAATAAATTTGTTGCGGTGGTCGTGACTACAAAATTGAATAAACACATCCAACTTCGGGTTCATAATGATGATTAGACAATGATCATTTGCCGCGTTTGACTCACACTATTTCGTATTTAAACCCGTGCACCAACCAGCTAATATTGAGTTGCCATTTTTGTGTTGTGTAATTTTGCCATTTGTAGATTCGTTTTTTTTTCTGCGCTGACGCTGGTGCATTTTTCTCACTCTCTGGTCGACAGTCTGAAATGACAACACATTGTGAGTTTTGTATGTATACAATTCCAAGATAATCGCTCCGCAATTTCCGTTTGATTCATTCAATTTTTCCCTATATGCAGTGCTTGACCCCCAACCATTTCGTAGAATTTTTTCTCTCACACGATGTGCAATAGTGCAACAATGATCGCTACAATCACAACACCAAACACCGCATTAGAATGTGATTACGAGTCGGTTTTTTTGTCAAGCCTCGTCAATTTCAAATAGAAATGAAAGAAATAAAAGTGTAGATAAACAAACAGCGAACGTAACGAGAAAACAAGTTTCAATTTTTCGAACGTCCATTTGTACTCTGTTCGAGTGTTCGTCTCCGTATGTCTCCGTGTGCTAGCAAAACAATTGCTGCATATTTCGAAGTAATTTCGTGAAAAAATGTATTTTTGTCGAGGGTTTATCTTATCGCAAATTGACAAATGTTAAATACCCGAACGCCGCGAGAAAGCAAATAAATGTCCAAAGCGACCGATAAATTGTGTCGTCTTATCGCATTGCCAGCTAAAATCGTCCCGAGGTTCGCTTCGATATTCGACCCCAAAAGGAAGGAAACCATTTTCCATGAAAATCATTAAATTAGATTGAAAATTTCGACGGTTTTTTTGTTCAACCCAAAGTTCGCCAGTTCCATTTGCCATCGCCACCAAATGTGGTCGTCAATAAATTTTTGCCATTTGTACTATTTCCACCAATTTTACCATTGTTACAACTGTATCATGGAAAATGGAGTTGGAGACCGCGATGAAAGTGACTTTCGAACAGTGTCCTCAACTGAAATTTAGTGTACGTATTTGTGCAGTATTTTGCCAATGGATCGCATGCGCTAAGCAATAAAACGGCGGTATTTGGTGTCCCATCCAATCGTCATATCACATGATCGCCAAATGTTGAACAACAATCAGCTGTTTTATGGTTAGCGTTCCAGTTTCACACAGCCACAAAAGTTTTTTTTTTTTTATTTTCAGTCATCATTTCCCTTCAAACTCACTTTTTTGGCTGTTGTTGTTGTTTCGGTTAAAATGTGTACGACAGCGGCGGCGGCGGCTGCTTCATTTCATTTGTTTTATATTGGTTGACATTCCATATTTCAACAAGCGAAATAGAGAGAACCAACTAAAAATGCGACACAACAGCGTCACAAAAAGCGTTAAAATAGTTTGCCCTGATGGTAGTTCCGATTTGAAATGTTTCGTTTGTTCTCTTCTCACTCATACGCTAATTTATGTTCTGGGTTTGTTTTTTTTTTATTCATTCGTGTCGATTTTGCTACTTCCACTTGGTTTTATGCCGAAACACTCGCGAAGCGTTTTTTTGTTGTTGTTGGCCGACATGAAAGCCATTTTTTTTCGCTGTTGTTATTATTCTCTCTGTTTGTTTTTATTACTCGCGTTAGTTCGGGTGCAGTCACGAAAACGGAATTCTTTTGAATTTGGAGAGAAATAGAAGAAAAACAACAACAACAACAACAACTGAACGAAGGTTCTAAATCCTAGCGAGAGAGAAAAAAAAAGTCAAAGGAAACGAATCTAATCGGCTTTTATTCAGTCAAATCCCGTTTTCATCGCAATATGTGAGACTGACGATTGTGTGAATTTGTACGAACACCAACTTTGCCAAAACCGTTGTCATCTTCATTCAACCATATCAGCAAACAATTCATACCCATAAAAATTGTGCAAATATTTCTAATATACAAACAGTAAAAACGTTTTTTTTTTATTTCTCTCGTCATTGTCTTCTTCCATTCGATTTTGAATGCGGTGCGCGATTCTATTGAATATACGCGATTGCCAGTGTGCCGCTTTGCCCGCGACACATGTGTGTATGTGTATTTGCCAAATAAACAGCCGTTGCTAGCTGCTGCACATATGTGAATGTGCTGCCACAAATGTTTATTACTGACCTATGTACAGTTTAATTTGCATCGTTCTCTTTCCCATTTTATTTCTTCTTCGATTTTTGTGTAGTGTTTTTTTTCTGCTGGGTTGTTTTGATTAACCGAAAGACAACAACCGAAAAATACAACAAAAAAAAAACAACCCGAAAACGAAGAACTGACAAAAATTCACTCTCACAACGGATCGTCTGTTCAGAAATGTTTTTTTTTTTCGTTGGTTCTATTCGCGAAAACAAGTAAGTTTTCGCTCAAAATACCAGGCTGCACACATTTGCCCTAGCATTTGCCTGGTAAGCAACGAATTTTACCCGAAATTCGACGGTGACGCTGAATATTTTTAGCTACGCCTCGCATCATTGTGTGTGTGTGTGTGTATGCATATCGCATTGGGTTTTTTTTTCACCGCATCAAAATTCTCACGCACTACTTTCCGTTTCGTTCATAAATTATTCCTAATAATAATAATTGAAGCGAATGTGTGTGCGCGCGTCTGAGTCAAAACCGACCGAATCAAATAGAAAGAGAGTTCGACCGTATCACGGCACTCAAATTGATCACGCTGTACGTTGCCGTTCAAAAACCGAGAATAAGAGGCGCTCACACAGCGTAACTATTCTCGATGCTTCGATGTAGAGGTGTCCACGGATTATAATCGTTATTTTTGTCCGAACGCTTTTATGCGGCATACAAACCGAAATGTATGGATTTGATTCGATCCGGGACTGAAAATATCCGACAAAAATCTGTGAAATTTGAACCGGGATCCAATCTCGAAGTCTGAGTCTCCGGTTGAATTCGGATCTATAAAAACTGTCCCCGTGGACACCTCTTCTCTCTTCCGAAATGAATAGAACAAAAATTCCAAATGAGAAAAAAAAGACGAACGACGAAAATGAGAAAGAAGAAACGAGATGAGAACGAGAAATAAATAAAATGTCGAGTTTTATAATCAAAATTTATGTAATAATCATAATAAAGTTCTGGTTCTCTCATCGGCAAATTGTGCGCTTTACTTGATGCACAAGTAATAATAATTGGAGTCGATTGAGTGAAAATATGGTGAACACAGTGACAGTGAAAGACTCTTCAAGTCACTCGACAACGCGATTCATAAAGTGGCTGGATAATTTTCACCGTTGGCGCCGTCAAACCGACTCATTTTCATTTTCAGTCATCATTTGGATTTATCACATTTATACATTTTGCTTGGGTCGTTTGTTGTCTGGCCAGAATGCGACATACAAAGTATATATTATTCCATCTACTGTGCAATTGAAAATGTTGATAACATTTCAGATGACGGATAAGTTGAATTTGGTTCGGTGTTGTTTCGAAGACAACAACAAAAAAAAAACACTTTTTCTCTTTATCCCGCAGACGTGCTGGGCGCGCATACAACTTGAAAAACCAATTCAACGCCACTTATTTTATTCATGAAAAAATAACAACAACAGCAACAAAGTAAAACACATATAAAATATCTATAACAATGAATCGCTTTGTTCAATGCACAATCGCATGCCATCGTCCCGATTCAATCAAATACACAAAACGACTAAATGGCTATAATTATTGGGCTGTGGTATGAACTCGTGCTATAGCTAACAATAATTACTGGATACAACTAACTTGAGACACACCACACACACACACACTCACACACTCAACACGAAACAAATTTCTCGATGGGCATTATATTACAAATGGAAATTGTATTAACGCCCAATAAACGATCCATGACTATAGGTTTGTATGAGCATCTCTGCGCGAAACAAAACGCTAATGGAATTTAATTACGGCCTTTCGAGTAATTGACACGCGATTATTCCTTTTTGAATGAAGCGCTTCACCATTGGATTTTTAATGAGATAGAGAGACGCGTTGGACGTTGCTTTTGTCGTGATCCAACGTGTTGTTCATTAGTACCTAGCGCATTTAGTAGCTATGATGACCTCTAGCGAAGGTACTTCAGATGGTGTCAAATTTATTGTTATAAACTTTGGTTTGGAAAAATGTGGCCAATTTACATGAGTTGGATTACATGACAATTAGAACTTTACTTGATATTTGTCACATTTTGAAGGCGGTTGGAAGAAGCATATTTCTTGGAGGAAGGTATTTATTATCTCTAACCACCAGAGGGGGCTATCAAGACTTTGGTTAAAAATATTGGAAAAATTGTTTGAAGACGAACATCGTTAATCGATCATAACATAGAAAATCACTGAAAAAACTGACCAAATGCAATCGAGACATCTGCGAAGAGGTCGCTTTACCTTCAAAACAGGTCTTTTCATAGACATTTCTATGTGAGGCTCTCTTTAGAAGAGTCTTTCACTGAAAATTCATCGAAATATGAGAAAAATATCAATTCCGAGTCATTTTAGCTTAACCAACCCATTAATTCAAGAGGAAATGTTCAGAAAATGTTCCAAAGCTATCATTTTTTAAATTCCTCCAAAAATGTGTAATGCAAAATCAGAAGAGATTCCGGTTAGAAATACCTTCATTGGTTTTGCCCCTTGAAGCAGTTCCATTGTAGCTGTCGCATTCTATTCGAATCCCATCAATGTTGCTACTCAATTTACTTCCTCATATTTGTCTGTTTTTGTTGTCGGTTGTCCTCAATGACACAAAGTTGCAACGAAATGTGTTTATTTGTTGAGGTATGCTGTGTTGCGCATAGTTCGCACGATAATCCATTTGATTATTTGCATAGACGAAACAAAAAACAAAGACCGAACCATTTGCATTATTCAGTACGGGTTCACGACTAAACAGGTAAAAATAAAAAAGGAAAAATTGATGGTCTGAAACCCGATTGCGGTGTTATGTAAAATGTGTGTCCAAATGACCTTGAATATTAAGCTAACAGCAACAAAAATGTAACTTTTTTTTAAGTCCGACACACACACCGAAAACTAAAAAATCGGACTTTAAACAATGGAAGTATGCAAATTACTTGGATTGTTGTTGCATTTTGGAGCTCTATTGTTTGATACGGTGTGTGTCTGTGACTGATTTTTGTTGTGTGTTCTCTCAGTTCTCAGTTGTGTTGTGTATTGACACACATTTTATCGTTTTTTTTTTTTTGTGTCGTTTCGAACACAATCTCTCAAATAAACGTGCTTGAAAATGCTTTTTCCGCCGCCAATTTGCCACAAAGTCCGATTCGCTTCGTCGCATTTTGTTGGTTAATGTTTCATTTTCGCAGGGAAGTATGTATAGATAAACATATTGTAATTAGCGGCATTTTTGTTGTTGTTGTTTCGAATAACAATCATTAATAGAATTTGTATGCAAATTCGTGACTGGCTTTTATCATCACATCGAATCGAATGCTTTGATGCTTTATTAGGAGGTTTGCGTTTGTGAGTGTGTGTGTGTGTGTTGAGCCGGCGAACAGAATTCAATAAAAAAAAATAGTTTTAGATTTATTAGACATGGTTTGGAATGCCTCGTTTTTCTGGTTTAAGCCATTGATAAGATGTCGCCAAATTGCCGACTTTTTGGGCTTTTAGCCAGTCACCACCACTTTCGCGAGGTCTAAAAATCGATTTTCGAGAGGATTCAGAAATCAAATCGTTTTTGGGCAATAAAATGGTTTTTATCACCATCAATAACTATTGTCATGTGTGGTGGATATGTGTGTGCGTGTAAGTGCTGTGCATGCCAAGCCCTGTCATATCTAATGCTCATAAATTGTTTCGTCGCCATATGAATGAGAGCCAAAATTTTGCAGATCAACAGAAAAAACAACAACAACAAAAAAATACAACATCGAAATTTGCGAATAAATTTAACAGTCAACGAATGATGAAGAACAAATGTCGATCGCGAAGAGCGAAAGAAAGAGAGAGGCACACATAATGAAAGCCATTCAAACCAGTTCTCTGTGTATTTGTTGTTGGTGCTGCTGCTGCTGCCTTTTGATACTTTTTGCTTTGGCTTTTCGACTGTGTGCTTGTCATAATAAATTTGTTGTTTCTCTATCTCTCTTCTTTATCTCATTTTCGATGTCGCTCCTTAATTTTTGTTTTCTGTTTGTGTCGCTCTTTTTTTTTACATTTTCGTCCGCCATCGTTCCCTCTCACTCGTGCTCGCTTCCTAAGCCCTGTACATGTTTCGCACGCTTAATTCACAATTTGATACACGTGACCTTCAGACACCCACATCAGTCAAGAATTATACGCATACATTTTACACACACATACACTCATATAATAATCTGAATCCGTAGAGCCTCACTACTACCTACATCACCAAAAACTCAGAAATCGACCAAATGAAAGAGACGACAAATATGTTATTTATTCATTTTGTTATTGTTGTTGTTGTTGTTCGGTGTTGTTGTTGCTGCCAAAAAATAGTTGTTGTTATTGTTGCTATCGTGGCTGCTCCTCTTCAAGCTTGTTTTCATTTTTCAGCACACATAAAAAAAAAACATTTGACTTTGCCACACAAACACACAATTCATACTCACTTAATATTTGTGTTGGTTTTGTTGGTTTTTTTTTTGTTTATTTGACAAATGTGCAATGAATCCTCTCAAGCCGGTCTTTGTATATGTGCGGTATTTAATCACGTATGTAGTTTTGAGTGTTGATCGTTTTTGTTTTCGCTATTTTCGCGTATGCCGTCGAAAAATTCGGTTTACACATTATTTTGGAGTGCAGGGTAAGGCAGAAGACTTACATCCCGGTAGATGGATTGAATCTGAGTGTTTCAGTTGATAAAGTTTATCCTATGAACCGCAAAACTCGATAGGTAAAGCAATACTCATTGGATATCTCAAGGATTGATATGCCAAGGACGTCGATACTGGCAAAAAACCGAAGGATAATCGCTAAAAATCTGGTTCAACACCAGTTCATACTCGTTTCGATTCATTTGGCTTCAGTTCACCCGGTTCAGCCATCTAATCCAATGCATGATAACTTGTATGGCCCGTTCACTACTTTATTTTGTACTACATGCGATGTTGCTGTTTGTGCCGCAAAACCAAAAATCGAAATATGTATGTGTGTTCGGTAGCGATAAAATGAAACGTTTGTCGGTTTGTTGTTCGTTGTCGCTTGTCATTTTCATTCTCAATGGCAAAAGAATGTGAATTAGAACTTACAGCTCAAACGGAATAAAACACAATCGAAAGGAAAGACGAATAAATAGCCAACACATTGAGCCATAAAAATTGATTAGACGAACGCGAAAAAGTCGTTTAGTTGCCAAAAAAAAAAAAACATTCCAACAACACGAATACAAAAACAACAAAATTGAAGCATGGATCGTAAATAAACCCACTAAAAATTCAGTATTCGTTCGATTTTTGTTTAAAGCGAACCACTGATGTTCAAATAGGACTACGAAAAAAACCCAAGCAATTTCGGTTCAACTGATCACCAAAAAAAAAATGGTATGTGGTCAAGTGAGAGACGGATTTGCCTATCGAATTGATTCGATTTGAACAAGTTTTTGGATTTTCCATCAAAATGCCATATTCCCAAGGATAAACATAAACACACACCATTTTCGGCTATAAAATCCATTGCACTCGACACTTTAGCACACCATCAGTTCAATAACACGGCTAGCATTTCAGCAACAACAACAAAAAAAAAACATCTCAAGTGTTGATATTTTACTCGATCGACGCGTCGCACTCATCATATTTGCATTTACAAGATCTTTATGTACATAAAAAAAAGAATTCCTTAATTTCACTTCTTTTTTTTTCTTTGTTTACTGCCACCGTTTTGAACAACGGCTCGGCGAACACAAATTCAAGCGTCATTATTTTCAATGTAATGTTGTCTTTGTTTCTGCTTAATTATCCACATACAAAAAACAAAGATAGAACGCAGTCGTTAAGAACTAATTGGGCATTTTATGCAGCTCCACCGAAATATTCATTCGAAATGAGATGATTCTCGTTGAAAATATTCATTAATTCGTTTGGAAGTTTGGTATTGTTCAAATATAGACACGATTTTAATGGGTTTTTGGTTCGCTATGCCATCACAATTAATGGGTTGATTTTGATGGACATCGAAAGACGAACGTCTGAAAAGGATGTGATAATGATCGTTGCATCAATTTTTATGACGGCTGGCCCATTTGTTCATTATACAGATCAGATTTTGATGCGATTTTAATTTCAATAGAATTCGTGTGAAATGGGCATGCAATCGAATCCATAGGTGAGAAGCGGGAGTCCTAGGGGACTATATTTTTCGGTCTTGGGGTTACATTGCCTTCCCCCTGAGCAATCGTTACCCTTCAACGATTCATGAAATTTTTTGACCAGAATTCCAATTGGGGGGTTCACCGGGGGGAACCTCAGTCATCATTTTTAGGTCGGGTGGAACCAAAACGCCCTTTATTACACTGGATAGAACTTACTTTTTAGTGACTCCCTAGGAATTTTCGGAGTTTATCACCCCCCCCCCCCCCCTCTCCTCTCACGACCACTTACTAGATAGCCTATGATCGAATCAACAAGCCGTTGTATCTCTAGGCCTATATATCTATAGAAGACAAACACGGTACATTGGCACATGGTATGCCATCCAGTTTGCCATTCGTTGTTCGTTGAATAACAACTTGTTGTTTTATCTGCGTTTTTGTTTTCACCTTCTGATTCGTTGCCAACTCAATACAGAACCTTTAAACTGTATAGTATGATAGCATCGGGTACATTGTAAAACCAGCAAAAAAGGATTGCCCGTGTGCATCTCTGTGCATTGTCCTCACAACACACATATGGATACGAAAGTGGCAAGCAAAAAACTAGGGAAACCAGAAACAAAAAAAAAATGATGTAATTGATAGTTTTGTTGTTGTTGTTGTTATATGTGAGTTGTGTGCACTTGATGCATTCCGTTGTGGTGTTTGCCGACTGTGTTACTGGGTCATGACGCGCCGTTGAATGAACTCGGTGTCATTTCATTCGATCGAAAGGACGACAGTCAATATTTCTTTTTAATCACATTTATATTCCGCACTGAAAATATTTCGATATATTGAAAAATGCAATTAGCTCGCTATTTATACATTCGATCACAAAGGAATCCAATGGAGGATTCATTGTTAGCCTCTCTATCGATTATTTGCAGTCTGTGTGTCGCAAAAATGTATACGCCATTTATACCAACTTTGAAATGTTCCATAAAATAAAATGAATCATTTTCACAACAACAAAAAAACAAGAATTTCTGAACAATTTTATGTGTAAATAGTTTCGTATCTTTGATAAACATTGCCATTTTTTTCGCCTCGGTTCCTTTTTTTGCGAATCAGGTAAGCTTGCACTCAATACGTTTCAGATGATTCAGAAATAAACGTTTTATTTCGAACACACACACACAAAAAGTGAATTGTCGTAAACAAATGGAATTGTCGGGAAAGTTTATCGCAATAGCGATACAAAATACACAACAAAACAACACGTCCACTCAAAATAATTTCGCATACACAAAAGTTGTTGCTTGTGTCTTGTGTGTGTGTTTGAATGGAATTGAAGTTTGTGTCAAGCGAAACACAGAAAGACCGCGAGAGAGAGATAACACAACACCAAAAATCGAAGCAAACACTCTTGCAAATGCAATAGATTAGATAAATTGACTTGTGTATAACACAGAGGATTAACGACGAGCAAGTTGCTGCGAAAGAAAAAAAAATTACATTTAATGATCATTACAGAGCAAGTGAATGAAGAGACAGTGGGAAATAACATTAATTATCGCTATTCGATGCCGGCATTTTTTTTAACGTATGCTATTCAAGGCTTTTCCAGTTGAAATCTTATCGCCAAAAAAGAATGTTTCGATTTTTTTTTTCACATGCACTAAAAAAAAAATTGCAAACAATATTGATGGTGGCGACGTTGCTGTTGCCTCGTGGTTAATTGCAAATCAGATTATTTGCATCCATTTTTAAGACCAATTTATCCAATTTGAGCTCATTTTCGTAGCTGTTTATGATAAACAGACGCGTAAATCCGGTGATCACGTGCATTTTGGGTAGATTTTTTTCACATGTGTCACCAAGTCAATAGTAATCGCTACTAGAGAGCTGCAAGTCTCTTGTTGAATGAAACTTTGATTGAAACTCCTTGGTTTAAAAGCTTGACGACGGCAACAGTGGAAGAGATGTATCGATTGACGTCGTAAAGAGAAAATGGAAGTTGTTGAACAAATTGACACCCTTTTTAGAGACACACTTCCGCTTGAATGCATGGCCAAATCGCTGCAAATGGATTTGTCTTCCGGTCAAACATCATTTCGACTAATTGAATTGTCTTGTTTGTTCTGAAAATGGAATCATATCCAAATAGCAAATAAAACATGCTTTGTTACTTTGCATAAATTGTCTTGCACTCATATCTCTGTGCACGGGGTCGGTTTAATTCCAAATGAGTGCACATGAGCACAATTTATCGTTTTTCGCCGCCCGATAGAGATAGTTAGACAAAGTCCACATAATTCACGCTTGAAACAAGCAACTTTTGATAATTGTCGCAATCACAATCGACAAATTATAGACAAACGGTCGGATTGCTTGATTTCATATAATAAATTTTTATTTGTATACGTACATTTTATATATTTCCAACCAATTAATCGTGATCGCCTTTGAGCGCGTAAATCACTTAATTCCATCGCAACGAATTGAAGTAAAACAACAACAACAACAACAACAATGTTTGTTATTGTAAAATATTTGCAATTGATTGTGTATGTGTGTGTTTGTATTTTCTCTCTTTGTTTTATTTGTCTATTGAGTGTATCAATGGTTTGAAGTGTGCGACCATATGTTTCGATTCGGCAAACGTGTGCCGCTAGTGTGCCACGGTGTTCGACCGAACATTTCAATAGATTTTGGTTTTTTTCTTCTTTTTTGTATTGAATTTAATGCGATTGGCTTTGATGTTATTGGCGAATGAAAAACAATAAAAAAAACGACAAATACACAGTGTTTTTGTGTGTGTGTGTGTGCTGAAACAATGGAATTGAAGTAAAAATTCCTTTTTTGTTCTCTTGATCGTCAAGTTTCACATTAAATGGCTGGATTGAGAATGAGATGGAGTGAAAATGAAATGAAATTTAAGCAGCAACAACAACAACAAACACACACAATACAAAGCACACCAAAAGCAGTGCGCTTTAAGCACGCATTGAATAGCTTGTTGGCGATGAGAGAAGTAATGCGTACTCTTTTTGTTGTTGTTGTTGTTGCTGTTGTTGTGTGTTGTGATTTTTAGGTGTGGCTGCTTTGCGACGCTTTTTTTGCTCTCTTTCTTTCTCAATTTACCGCGAGAATATATTGCTAACATTTGGCCGCACGTCTTACTCGCGAAACAGAAATTTCAAGCAAAAATAATTTTGAATTATTTTCATTTTTCAATTCGATACATCACAAACACACACACACACCAAAGAAATGAAGCAATTAAAAGCGATTTCGATATATACAAATCGGTTACGCTTTGGCCGACGGTTTTGAATTAGAGTTGCCCACGGATACAGTTTTCATACATCCGAATCCGATTCGAAACTAACACTACAGATTGGATTAGATTGGATTCTGGATTGGCTCAGGATAATGGCGGAAAAATCCAAATAAAATCCTCTCGAATTGGATTTTGGAAAAAACCGACTTTCGGATAGTAATCCGTGGCTACCTCTGGTTCGAATTGTTGTTGGTGTCGAGTGAATCGTTCGAATCGAATAACATTCAATGCATGTAAATACGCCGGATGTTAATTTCAAATCGAAATGTGTATCGCATGAGCACCGCTTCGCATCCAAACAGCTGCTGACCCGCTCAACGAAAACGCTGATTCATTTCAGATTTTTATTGTTTTATTATTTCACTCGTCATATTTTCTTGAACATGCAAATTAATATCCATTTTATCATCAAATACAGTTCTTAGTTGTTGTTTTTTCTCTCTATCTCTCTCTCTTGTATCAACTGCACACGTTCCGTGTATTCACGTTTCTCTTGTTTTTTTTTTTTAAATATTTTACGGCACACGCAAAAAAATATGCGGTTCATAAAATAAACAAAGAATAATTGTGTGGAGGAACATTGTGCCGCGATCTACGTTCTGTACATATTAAAAAAAAAAATAACGCGAGATCGTTTCAATTGCAGATGACTCGAGAAATGGTTTCTTTGTTTATACAATTCACAAGTTGAAATGATGAGCATTTTGAGCAAAACGTTGAGTGGACGCTTTTTTTGTGTCGGTTTGTGTGAAATTTTATTTGTGATTTTTCTTTTTTATTGTTTTATTCTCAGGCACGGCTGATGTGATATATGATTGATAAGCGTGTCGATGGGTTTCATCTCAGCCGAAATTCAGGCATGATTTTTTTGCTCGCAAATTGTTCCGTATTTTTTCCATCACTTGAAAAAAAGAAAGAATCGTGTGTCAAGCAAACCAATTCTTTATTTTGGGAGTTTTTTGATCTAAAAATCACAAAAAGAAACGGGCACACATTCATTTATCACGTTACGAATGTGATTTATTTTATGGCCATGTGCGCGAATTATTGTTCTGTAATCCGCACAATTTTGCGAAAAAAAGCATTTTTTTTTTTGCTTTCAAGCCTTTCAAGAGCGTCTTAAAAACGGTTTTTGTTGACGAATTTGCATATGAGATTTATTTTTGTTGACTGCATGTGGATTTTTTATTGCCTGAAGCTTTTACTTGACGAATCACGTCTTTTTTGGTTCCAGTCATGATACACCACCATGTTGTTTTTGGTCCTATCACACAAAAATCGAAATGATCGTGCAATGAAACTTTAATTTATTTGTATATCTCACATTTTTATCGCACTGTAAGCACATTTCAGTTTTCGGCAATTCATTTACGTTCCGTAGCACGTTCGTGACACGCCTTATACATATTTAACAATGAAATTTACTAGAGCTGACCGACTGAGAAAATGCATTTAATTTTGTGCGCGCACTTGATTACAATGACAATTGGGTTTGGGCTCACGCAAATCCTGGTTTGGGAATGATGTTGTTGTTTTTTTTTTTTTTTGGGCGAGTAGAACAGAGTGGGAATAACAGAACTAGGCTGTGATGGGCTTGTTTCAATGCAGATAAAAACAGAAACATGCATCGATTTATCAACCGGACAATCCAATGGAATAAAATTAATGAAACTGTTGTTTGTCAACACGAAACCACTTGACTTTCCTTAGTTTTAGGACATATTTGACCTGAATTTTGAGTGAAATTTAGTCAACAACAGTTAATTTGGTTGTAATTTGTGAATAATGTCACTGCAATGTACAGAAATTTAAGCACTGAGGAGCTTTAGTTGGACAGTTGAAACGTGAAAAATGCTCTATCGTGGTCTAACTAGGTGTGGAGGTAGAGCATCCTCCACAGAGGAATTCGATTTTCCTGAAATTTCTCAGAAGAACCTTCAAAAGACAGTGTCTCTAAGACACTCAGGTTTCGCTGCAGAGGACCTCAAGTTTGATTCAAACAGATAGCTAATCAAACGTATAGCTATTCCGCCGACATCCCCGGGTGAAAATCGAACTAATAAAATTCAAATTATATCGATCGTCTTTCTTCCGATCATATGGGCATGCAAACTATAGATTTAATCTCATTCTCGGTCATCAAAATGCAAATGCCATGTTTCATCAAATGAATTCATTTAAACACTTCACGTTTAAGTGAGATGTCAACAATAATGTTGAAATGCATCAAAAAGGTGTCGGTATGTGCCATTATGCATAGTCATTTGTGTAAAAGACGGCGTTGTATTTTGAAGAAAAAAAGGTGGGTGCAGAAACAATGATTATGCTTGTCATTCATTTGAATTGGCACTGAAACCATCATAAAATATCAGTATTCTCTTTTATTTGCGCCTGTTTTATTTTGCACGACATTACCCCGTTGTCCGTTGTCCGTTGTCAGTTTGACCGTATTGCTGTTTATCTCTCTCTCTCTCTCTCCTCCCCCCTCTCTCTCAGTCTCTCTTCCTCTCCGTTTCATAAAATATGTTATTATGCAATTAGTAATACACAATATAATTGCTAGTCGGTGTTTTATTTTGTTTTGCTTCTTTTCAATCGTACAGCATTTGCATTAACACTTGTTAAGTATATCATCACTTGAGTGCTGTGTGTAACCATTTTGTAGTGCCGTGATGAGAATAACTTTTTGTTTGCGTATTTTTTTCCACCGTTTTTTTTTTGCAAACGTGAATATTTAGAAAATCAAACAAAAATGATAATTACCATTATTTATTAGCGATATTTTATTTCAATGTTGGATGATAAAATTTAAAAAAAAAACGGCAAAAATGTACACAGAATAGACAACAGAGAGAAACAAAATAAAGATATATACCGAAAATAGAAACAACAACAACAACAACAACAAAGCGAAATATAATAAAAACGTGCTTGTTGATATTTGATGACAGGGTTTTGTTGTTTTATCTGGCATTTTTCATGCGATAAATGAAAATCGATGCAATTTGAATAATTTACATTTGAATCGGTCAATTTTGTGCGGGAAAACCCGATTACTGCCAAATTCATTTTCGACATATTTTAAATCAAAATATACAGAATAACATGTTTAAGAACTGTCAAAATAGCACAAAATCCGAATCAAATAGAATTGAACACGACACTGAAAGCGATGCTGAACATGATTTGGCATATGAAATGCGCCCCTGGCGTTTTTTGTTGATGTGCCGGGATTTTTTGTTTGCCAGCGGCTCGTGTTCAACTGCGGTGCAATGTCGGTTTTGAACTCTGTCAAATCAATTATTCAGCAACGTGAAAATGAAAAGTCAAGAAACAAAACACACACACACAAACGACCAAGCAGCACACACACGTCGCTAAAACTAAGCGAAGAAGTTTTATTTTTTGTAGAGAGAGAGAAACATTATCGCATCCACTGTGTGAATAAAATGTAAATATTTGCATAAAAGGCTCCGCCTAGATTTCTCATCGCTTGAATTGAACATCGGCACACACATTTTGTAGAATTTTTTTTTTTCATTTTTCTTCTTCTGTGTTTTTCAATTTTTCCGCTTGAAACTGTTGAGTTGAGCTGAAAAACAAGAAAAAAAATGAATTAAAAAGAAAAAAAAATACAATCTCAACCGCAATTCGCAAAAATGATTATATAATAAAAAAAATATATTATAAATTCTATAGCATTCGGCATTCGGCACTCTTTGGCTCAACTAATTGATCTCCTCGAGAAAAAAAATAACACAATAAAACGACTCAAATTCAACAACAACAACAAATTGTGTCTATTTACATAGTGTGCATTTTCCATAAACAAAGAAGAGCGATGAAAATTAAAACGAACGAAAAAAAATTTATATATTGTATAGCGGCTGTAAATTAAAATTCAAATTAAGTAAAATTCAAAGAATGCCGCCACCGCCGCACAACGCATTCAATTCTCTGATATTATTTTTTTCTTTTTATTATTTCGTAAAGTGAGTGTATGCATTGCGCATAATTTGTAAAATTGTGTGTTCATAAAGTGAACGTGTCTTTTTGTCTATTGCATTCCAAGTGCCATTGAAAAATAATATTCATTTTTATGAAAATAGAATAGAGAGCGAGAGAGCGAGAGAGCGAGAAAGAGAAAGAGAGACAAAAAAAACTCCTTTAAAACGTATTTATCGATATAGATTCGGGCAACACAAATGAGAACAACACAATAATTTTAAATCAATGCAAAACTAAGGTTTCAAACGACAACAACAACAACAAAATGCATCAGTTTCAAACATATTGTTTTTTCTTCTCTTTTACCGTTCTCACCCCCCTCGATGAACCCAACATCCACTTGTGGGAGTGTTAATGATACAATGTGCGCTGATTGTTTACAAAATTAACAATTTGTAAATAGAAATCGGTATACGACAAGACATATTGACAGTATGGATGTGGACCAGGGACTATTTTGAGGCGGCGGGTATAGAAATCAATCACATTGTAAACGTTCATAATAGAGATTATGAGAGAATAGATTCCATAGGATTTTACGTATTTTCAAATGTTCAGATCATTCCAGTGTATAATGGTGTCCTCAATAAGGTTCGGAGGTCAAAATACTCGATTCGTGCAATCCGAATCAAGCATTTGGCCCTTGGGGATTTTGACTTCCCCGAAAATCGGACGAACTGAGCTCATCCAATGGAATCCTTGGTCTAAAGCAGGGATGCTCACGGATAGCTATCCCAAATGCTGGATACAGCCTCCGTCCGTAGTCCTTCTCCAAACACCTTCTATCGACACCATAAACAGCCCATACCGAAACTCCCACAGCACAGTTTAGGTTGTTCGAATTTCATGCAAATTAGCCACTGTTTAGAATGAGAACGTATGTGATTTACGTGAATGCTGAATATTCTCATGCATGTTGAGCGTTGAAAACAAAACAAAAACACCGTCAACTCAGTTTAAACAGTTCGACAGGTTGGTTTTTTGTTCAGTAAACACACATAGTAAAGAGAAATACCAAACGGCGATCTACACAGCCATAGCCATAGCCATAGCAGCAGCAGCAGCAGTAGTCAGTCAGCTACTCATTCATTTGTGCACGTACATCGAAAATATAATTGATTTTGTTTGTAAATTGTGAGTTGTAAATGTCGAAATGGTTATTTAATGGCCACTTGCTTGAATGAGCTACTCTGTGTGCTCTGTGCTCTCCATTCAACTAAACACAACCGAATCGAATTCGCCTAAGCTCATATTTTTTTCCGAAGAAAACTTGCACTCAGCAACAACAACAACAACAACAAAAAGCGTCAAATATTGAACAAATTCGTATAAATCATTCACAGAAAATCGAATTTGAAATCAAAATCCATCGATTTTGGTTAAGTTTTCGTTGAAAACACAAATCATAAACACCGATAAGTATCAAACAGATCCGATGAAAATTGCGACTGCTGCTGCTGCTGCTGTGCGGTGCGTAACCCGAATTCAGTGCACGTATACGTGTCTCATTGATGTTTATGGCATTTTGGTACATGTTTTGATCGCTCTTCGTGTGTATAGGCTTTTTTTCCCATTTTGTTACAATACAAAATCGTTTTATTGAAGCAAAGCAAAAAAAAAGATAAATAATATCGGTGCATTTATCAATCTGGTGTCCATTCCAACTGATTAAAATTCAATTAAAATGACTATTTGTTGGTGTTGTTGTTGTTGTCTGTTGATCGTTTTCTGTTTTGTACTGCCGAGTCAACGACAGCAATCGATTAATTACATTCGCATTGAGTTGACGGGAAAATCCATTAGCCGCAAAAGGTTAGCTCAACCAAATATGGTGTAGAACGGTTTTGTTCGGTTCGGTCACCTCGGGGCCTCTGTGGAGCCCCAACTAAAACATCGAAATTGAAACGGACTTTCACTCATGGTGTTTGTTTTTTTTTTTCGCGAAAAGGTGACCATTGACCAGTAAGTAGTGATCAATATCACTATCGCCACCGCCGCAGCCGCCGCTGTTGGTTTCATTTTTCATGCACCAGACAATCCTCGGAATTGCATTCATTCTCATCGGCCGCTGATTCATAGGGCGCTTATGATTTCACTTTCAATTTTCATATGATCGCTATGGAGGTGACAATACTGAACACTATAAATGAGGAGGCAAAACATAAAAAACCATTCAATATACTGTTGGCATTCAAAATATGTCGATATCGTGACTTCGTCAAATTGAGCTCATGACAAACGGAGAAAAAGTGAATCTCACTATAACACTCACACTCGAATTGCATGTAAATTGCGTTGAGAATGTGACTTCATTCGATCTCCGATTGGAATTTCAATCGAATTTCAAGAATTTATCGGTCACCGTCACCGTTTCAGCACTGAATACCGGCTCATAACAGCTATAAAACCGCAATGATAGCTTTATTACAATTGCAAGCCAGTCACAACACATCATTCGGCTCGCTCAAATTTTTCACTCTGATGCTGTATGCGCTCCCGCACAATACAAAAAATTGAATTATGTTCGGGTGTGCTGAACGCATAGCGTTCACAAACACCATTCGGTTATTGTTTATTGTCTCATTAAATTTTGTTAGATTTGTGTTGTTTTTCATTCTTCTTCTTCTCCTTCTTCTTCTTTATTGGTGTTTGATGTGTTGCGTTTTCCCCATTTTGTTTGTTTTGTTTCGCGCGAGTCTATTTTTTTTTGCTTCGTTTTGTTATTTATTGTCGTCGTTGTCGTGTATTTGATTCTTTTTTTTCTCTCTCTCTCTCTCTCTCTCTTGCTGTGTGCTTTACACTGACATTTATGTTCTGAAAACGGTTTGACGGGTGCGAAATGCGCGCGCACACACAGCATTTTATGTTGCTGTATTGCTTTGACCCACATTCAATTTTTATGATAGATTGTTCAATGGCATTCTTTGAGAAATCCGTAGCCACGTCTCGAAATTGACGGATTTCAAATTGTATCGGACTATATGCTTGGTGGATTCTTGACGATGGATCCATCTACCGAAATGAAATTTAGTCCGATCAGCCAAAAATGAAAACGGTTCGCTTGTAAACCTAGCTGGCAACACATCGACACATGTTCAAGCAACTAACATTCATAATCACAATGTGCGATTCGCAAGAAAGCAATGCAAAAAAACCACGTTTCAAAAAAGAGAAAAAAACAAACAAGTTGCTGGTTTAATTGAAGAAATATCGATGTATTTTTTTGTGTGTGCAGTGCACGCTAAAACGTTCCATGTTCTCCAAGTTCCAAGGAATCAAATAATAATAAACAACAACACGAAATGGTTGTCAAAATACACACACGAAACCGTCGATTTCGTTGCTGCTTTTTAGTTTTTATTTTTTTTGTTCGTCTTCGTCCCTCGACACAGTGGCGGGGCACAAGACTCAGATTTATTGTAATGACATGTAAGTGTACTAATTGGATTCATGGATCCGTTTCTTTTTTTTTCGATTCTTTTTTAAATGAACTCACACACACACACGAAAACCGCGAGAAGCAACAAAAAACCATATCAACAAACATTGAAATTGAATTTAATTCAACGAAATAACGAATTGGCAACAACACATTTTGTATGAAAACGAAGATCAACCAAAATAAACAACAAGCGACGTTTTTTTCTTTCATTCTTTCTTTCTTGTTGAATATTTCAATATTTGGATTTTACTTGAAAAATACACATTTTGGTAACACAAAGATGTTTACCCAAACGAAATATATGAACGAAAAAGAGTGTAAGGTCTCCTTACAATGCAATCGATTGATTGTTTTGGGGGAGGGCAAGATTTTGTGTACGATGAATCTTTGTTCCGTTGAATTTCGACTTGTTTGTTGTTGTTGCAAAAGCATTCTGCACTCAGCAATGAAGTTTAACGTTCTGTGTTGTGTTTGGTGTTCAATTAAACGTCAAAATGATTTGTTCATATTAAACAATGCCATTGATTAACACACACGGAAAAAAATTAACAAGCATCCGTGAAGCACTGGCTCACGTGCACTTTTTTTTGTTAATTGCTCTTCAATCGCAAAATCAATGGCCTTGTACCATGAATTTCATGACGCCTGGTAACTGCATTCAACTTGATTCACTGATTCGGCTATTTTGGCTTGGTGTTGTTCAGCAACATGAATTTTAGAACGATGGTAAAATAAGTGCGAAAAATCAACGCTAAACAAATACAATCGCATTGAGTGTATGAGACTCGAAATTTTGAGCTAGAGGTGTTCACGGATAGGGTTTTCAGATATCCAAATCCAATCCGATATCCGATATCGAATCGGCGATATCTACCCGAATCCAAGTTTTCCGTTCCGGATTGAATTGGATCCGTAAATTTTTGGATCCGATCCATAAATTTCGATTCGGATAAATCTGATCCTCGGGAAATCCGTGGATACCTCTAGTGTGATTGTAACCACTTAAAATGGCATTGCTGAAGTTCGCTTCATATCATTTTTGACTTGATGCCTTTGACTTTTGTTGATTGCTTTGTTGTTTTTTTTTCGGCTATGCAGCCAAACCAACACAAAAACCAACAAATGAACTTTTCTCCACAAAAAAAACCCGATTTTGTTCAAATAGAGTTGAATTTAAACAGTGATTTTCGCATGTGTCGCTACGATAAATAGCGTTTCTCGTGCATATTTTGTTGTTCGACACTGATCACTGGGCCCTGGTCTTTTTGTTGGTTTTTAACATGTTTGTGTCGAATTTCGTACGTGCTGAAAGTTTCAAAAAGGGCATCCTGTAGCCAAACACAAGTGATCACATATCGTTCGGGCGATCGTTCATAAATAATTGTTTTGTTGTTGTTGTTGTTGTTGTAATGGTGTACATAATTAAAGCGAAATATGCGAAAGATGTGTTGAGAGCGATGCACACAAAGTGGCGAGAGTAGCACAACCGAACCGTCAAACAGAGCAAGAGAAAAAAAGCAGCAGCAACAGCAACAACAAAATTATGGCACTTTACTGTAAGAAGGCATTCAAACCACTTCAATCGTGTCCATTTAAAATGTTTTGCTTTTCGTCATCACATTTTATTGTTGATGTGTCGCCTTTTTTTCTCTCTCTCTCGCTGTTCACATGTTGTTTGGAATCGTATATAAATTCATAATTTGGTCGTAACCACGCATTTGAAACGAGCCATTCATTTTGGGCTGGTGAAGATGCAAAATGCGCGCCCGTTTTGTGTGTGTGTGTGTGTTTTTCTTGTTTTCGCGCTTCATCCAATGGAATGTTGACATTTCGACCTTTTTCGTTGCGATTCTTGCGATTCATTTTCGAACATCATTTTGGTTTGCGATCCAAAACATTTTATTCAAAACTCTTCAACACTTCATTTATTAAAGCATCCAAGAATATTTTAAAAAAAATAACAACAACAAAAAATACTCGCGCAAAGACAAACAACATCGAATACAAATCCATAAAAATTAACACTTGCGCACAACTATGCTCATTACAAAGTTGCCCATTAACCGAATGCGCCTCGTTTCAAAGGGAAACGGGGCAAAAATGTAATAAAAATACGAAATATGCGGATTTTTGTTGTTGCTTGTTTTATTCTTGATTTTTTTTATTGCGAACGCAAAGGAATTGCCAAGCCACAACACACAGTTCATTTTCAACAAAACAGCCAATAATATACTGAATGGCCATTAAAGAATTGAAACAAATTGGTTGTCGTCCTGCGTTTTATTTCGCAAACTCCGGTCTCCGACATTACAGTTTCTAGTCAGCAATGAAAATATGTTTATGATCACTTTTTGCAATTGGAGGGCCCATTTATTGCCTACTGGCTACTTATTTTTCTCGTTGGAAACTCTTTTACGCTGAAAGCAAAGCAATCTTTTTCTTTGTTTGTGGTTTCGAATAGAAAGTTCACACTTTACCCAAAATACAAAAACAAAACAACAAATGTATTGATTCAAATGAAATCTTTGGAACAAAATTCATTGGTAACTCAATCGAACCAACCGCCCACCGGTTCGAAAGTGGCAAGTAGCTTTTTTTTTAACAAATCCGTGTGAGAATCAACAGATTACTGTTATGGTGTAGGTTAGTTACCAAGTATCACCAAACCGCAAATCTAAAAGTCTCATTATATTTCTAGATCTTTATCTCTTCGTTCCTCTTTTTATTTTGGTCATTTTTGTTTCGTGCAACAACAACAAAATAATATAAAAAGTTGCTTATTTCGTTACATCCAAAACATAAAAAAAACATTGAAATTCGAAATAAAAAAATGGTCTTGCATGTTGCCGGACATAAATCCTCGTTTCATAACTGGGACAATGATTATTGCCCGGTGCACTTGCACGCATCGAAATTTTATATCTTTACGTTTTTTTTTTTACATTTTTATAGCACTGAATTTAATGGCTCGAGCCAAAGGCACAACTGCCATCGCTATCATGCTCGCAAAAACGGATCGGTTTCAAAACCAACGAAACAAAAAACACACACACAACAAAATCGAGTTCAATTTTAATTCTTTCGATGCAATGACAACACACAGTTTATCACACACAAAAAATCGCATTTTATATGCATTGATATAAATTGTGAATTGCTTTTAACGATGTGTGTGACTTTGCATATTGATTTCGAATTCCATATATTTCGTTTTGGTTCATTTATTTGCACACACTACACACTTCAAATGAACCTTCATTTGAAACATTACTTTGTAAATTGGCCGCCGTTTCAATTTGTTTCAATTAACCATTGCTGTTGATCATAAAATATGCCATTAAAAATAAAAGTGGTTGGCTCTGAGCAAACCGGTGAATTTATGTGTTTTTAATTTTAGAACAAAAAAAAAACAACAAATTTAGAATTCACAATTTGAAATAGCGAATATGATTATTGATAGCATCAAAATGACAAAAAAATCAAGTGGGTCGAAGGCACAACTGGGGCAAATATATCAACCGCACACCGAATTCGAACACATTGTAAATCGACATTAAACAAATTAGGATGGCTTTATAATATCATTTGACGAATGACATTCGCCCCTTGGTCTCTCTGTGTGTGTGTGTGTGTGTGTTTGTAATGAATAGCGTAGAAATTGGCTGTTGCCAATCGATCAGCGTTGAACTTGGGTCTCTTTGTCGACATTTTCCAAGAAAATCGCTGCTAAAACGGTGTTTTTCTTGTGGTTTGGTGGGTATTTATGTTTGGTGTTTAGTGCTTGGTATCGACCCAGTTTTATGGACGACGAACACACACTAAAAATGGCTGTTATATCACGCGACCGATCCATAAATTTTCATGCATTTCGTATACATTTTCGATGTGTGTGTGTGTTTGCTCATTCCATTCGTTCTATCGTTTTAATTTCAAATGTAACATTTACCCTCTGTTTATCCTTCACCTGGGCTATAAATTCAACACCAAGCGCACACCCGACACTGTTGCTTTTTATGTAAACGAGATTAGACTCCAATGGAGTCACTCCATACACAAAACACATTTTACACGAAACACGCACACGAAATAAAAGCGTTTTCAATTCGATTTTGCAAGCACAATGTATTTGTGGTGGCTTTGGTTTTCAATTAAATATTCAGACAAATTCGCACTAAGAGTATCCAAACAAAAATCAATGAACCTCAAGCAGATTATCCAAATTACAACCATATTTCTTGACTTGACAATATTAAGTGTGAATCGAATCCAATTAACAAATCAACAAATCGAGTTTTAAAAACACGATAATTTTTTTGAGAAAAAATGTTTTCCTTACTCGATTTTCACCAAATTTTAACACTGTAGTGGCAAAAATCAAAGCTGACGAAAGAATCAATTCTTCCAGTGGAGATTTTTGTTCCATTCGAATCAGAAGTGATGATTAGAAACCCCCCAGGGACCCCCGGAATTCTTTTGAAAAAAATCTTTATAACTTTTCAAGAAATTTCAGATTTTTTCAAAAAAATTTACAATTTTTCAGAAATCTTCAAAGGGCAATGATTACTCATGGTAATTGAACCCCTAGGACCCGTCTGGTCCCCGCTGGGCACCAATGGATTCAGTTCAAGTAAAACTCCATAACGTTTACCATTAAATTCTATATATTGGAATGAAAAAAGCGCTAAAAAGTTATTTTTGCGAAGAAAATGCGTATAAATGGTTTTAATGGTTGTTTTGTTCTTGCTGTTCCACTGTAACAACTGATTTGCTTGTTGGCTGATGGCTTTGACTCTTCAGTTTGCCAACTGAAACATGCTGTGTGTGTGTGTTTTTTTTCTCGGGGAAACTAATTACCATTTAACACCGCCCATTCGAAAGCCCAATTCTATATAATTAATTTTTCGGCATGTTACAGCTCAAGGTTGACGAGAGAATGCGAGCAACCGAAGATTTATTGTTTTACATTGACGGAGCACAGTGTAATAATGTGGTACTTGCGTGTACTTTCCCTTTGGCCAACACGGACTTGCTTCGTGCGGCTGGTCAAATATTTATTGAGGTGTTCATACTCATTATGAGACTGACTCGAAAATTACACTCAATATATGTCCTTTTTTTAAAATGAAGTTGAATGGAGTGAGACTCAACACGACCCATAAATTAAGTGATTTCGTCCGCACAAATTAGAGAAAATTGAATTTTAGCGACCGTAGTTGGCGTGCACAGCCGCCGATTGAATGTCAAATGCGATAAGAATTGTAATGCGAAATCATTCAATGAGACGCACAATGTGCGTTCCAGTGGAATCTTATCAGAATCCATGATCTTGCATCTTGATGCGCTTTTAAATTTATTTTATGGTAAATAGTTTTGATAATTTTCACTTAATTTTTCTCCGAATTTCATCTTGCACATTCAGTGTTCAACTTCAGCTGCAGTACGGCTGCCTTCGAGCTTCGCTTTCCGTTATCAAGCCATTTCATTTTATTGTTTATGTTTATTTGCCATTTTTTTTATCATCATTAAAATTGTTTTTTGTGTTGGCAGTAAAAATGCGTTTTGTTCACCTCTTTGCGTACGCACAGAAATGCTTGTCCCCGTAGAAGAGCCAACCAAACGCTCGAAACCAAGGCGTGCGTTGTTGTTGGTTATTTTAGCATTCCTTGGTGCACTCATCAATTTTCACTGCACATATATGGCATTCCAATTGCCATAGACGACCACTTCGAATCGATAATTGCTTTGTTCTTCCATTTTTAAAACTCTTTCACTCCGAAGACGTTGTGGCTCAACTCGACACATTCGGTCGTAATGTCTTTGACTTCATTTCTTTTAATGTTCATCAATCCAACCAACAACTTTTGAATGTATATACACTCTCTTGTACAGCGATTCAATACAAAACCAAAAAAACCACAATAGTTTATGCATGCGGAAAACGCATAAATTTCCATTTGCATTAACCAAAATAAAAAAGAAATGAAAAAAAATGAAATCCAAATGAATGCGCGTCCCGCGCAATTTACTCATTCGCTTGCACACAGCAACAAATTCATAAATCCATATTCAAAGGCAAATCGCATAAATGACAGATAAACAACGAAGTGAATGAAGAAATGGCTCAGTTTTCACATGTTGAATGTTAAATGTTAAATATAATATGACACCAAACCAAACCAAAAACAATACAAAACGACGAAAAAACCATAACGCATTCAACCGATGACAGCGACAATTCCTTCGTAATTATGTAATAACATTACAAATGTGCTTATCCCTTCGACGTCATTTTAAATGCAATTTTAAACGACACCAATTCGCGTGCATTAAAAGTTTTAATTTTACCATTTCGAAAATGGATTTTCGCTTAAGTGCTCGCACTCGTCAGTGTGTTCATTATGCTCAATGCTTTAATGGCATTGAATGAATCTAGGAATGAATGCTCACAAAGTGAAGCAAAATATCAACGGAAAAGACAGAACAAAATAGAAGAAATGGAAGAAATGTAACAATAAATCACTTTTTTTAAATAACAACATGCTATGTCAATTTGAACATCAAACGCTTTTCGATTGTCATTCAAATCTCAAATATTCAAACAATTTCAACAACGTTTGGATTGGTAACTACTCGAAAAATATGTTCGAAATGAGAGAATCAATTTGTTATTTTTAAATCTAATCAAATAGATTAGATGAGGCACTTGCCAACCATTAAATTTAATCGAAACATCACATCCGATTTAAATGGGATTGTGTGTTGTTTTAGCAACAGCTGTTTGTTAGCATTTGCAAGTAGAAAATATTTTGAATTTGGGTTTTTGGCGTAAAGCTGTTAAGTGATGGATTTTTGGATGGAATTCAATCAAATGCTCTCTTGGTAACTATATAGTCAACTATAGTGATCACTGAATGGTGTTCAGGCGATAGCTAACACCCGTCTTCTAATCGAGAGTCGGTTTTGAATTTCAACAATTTAACAAAATAAATCATGTTTCAAGTCTACTTTAGAGGCCATGGAAGCCATGGTATGAATCTATTCATACAGAGCCCAGAAACAGACCACAGCCATTTGGTAGTTCTGATCTTTGTTTGTGTTTTGTTAATCTTTTAAAGCCGATTAAGCCACATTCCTCATTCTTCTTCAATTCCACTATCAATTTCATACCATTTTTCCACTTGCATGAGGAAGTTCTCCTAAAGTTTTTCTATTATAAAAAGTTCAAAAATCACAAGCACCATCCCATCGACATTCATCATGAAAAGTATAGAAATTTGAAGATTTAAAATGTTTATGTGATTCATTGCATGCATAAAATGTTGGTTTTTTGAAAAATGATGAAAATGCGTTGCTCATTTCGGTAAAAATATGAGTTTTTTGGTAAATTCCAGTGAATTCAATTCACCGAACAAAAAACAGCATCGGCATTCCAAAAACAATCGACAATCCGGGCAATTGAATTAAAAGTCATTATTTAGAACACTTGTGATTTGTTTCGCGTGGTTTTTATTGCTATTTGTCACGACAGTATGTTTCACAGCTCTGAAAAAAGGCTCTGAAAGCATAAAACATTTGTGGAATTCTTTTGAAAGGCAACATTTTGTTGGAAATTTATTGACTGAACCACATCCATTTTTCACGGTCATACGAACAAACCAGAAAAAAAACACATTCCGATAAAATGAATGAACTCACTGTCTTAGACGCGCTCATATTCTTTCTTTTTTTTCTGAAAGAAGTTTAAAATTAAAATGAAAAAGCATAAAAAGTGGTTTTGGATTTCACCAACTTATGGCCTTTGATTCGAATCGAAAATGGCTTCAATTTGAATTTCAAGAATAAAGAGAAACAAACAGATCTTTCGCAGTATAAATTAGCTACGGATTTTTTGGGAGCACCAAAACTGGAAAAAAAATTATGATTTTTTGTTTTGATTCGATTTTTATGCATCGCTCCAATTGGCAACAGGCGCCAAAAAGGAACGAATAGATGGATTCAGTTGCCGTGCTTCAATGTGAGTGGTTTCGGCAATTCAAACAATTTGGAACGAAAACAAGCATTTAATTGAATGTTTGAGGCAAAATGTTTGCCGCTTCGGAAGCCACATCTTATATTTCATTTAACGTAATTGGCTGTTAAAAATCCTAATTGAATGTAAATCAATGGGCAAGCAGAGGCTGGCAAAATAGCGAGCAAGGAAACACTAATTGGGATCATACACGATGCCAAATTCTTTGATCAAAACGCATAATTATGTTGTTTAAATCGAAAAATTTAAAATTGCTGCGATTCAAGCGAATGGTTGGTTTCCTTTTCACATAATTTGCCAAATTTATCGATATGAACATTATTTTTTCGAAATGATGCGATTGGGAAAATAAGCATATTTTTGATCGTTTAAAAAGGTCATCCGTTTGATGTTGGGCTGTCGATACGTCATTTTAAACGAAAACGGGCAATTTGCCATTCATAAATATGTTTGCCTGTTTATCGAATCGCAATCTGATCTTAATGTGTGTAAATTTGACACTCACGCATCAACCAAAATTATGAATTGTTGGTATTTCACTGGTGTCACTACTGATAGTGTTGATGCCGATTGAAATTCATTCATTGTTTTTTTGGTTTGCAAGTTGTTTTTTTGTTGTATTGTGTAAATCAAAATCGAAATCAAATATGAAAATGGAAATATGGAATCATTTAATTGGTTAAATTCCTTTGCACGAGCCTAATTTGAAACTAGAATTATTATGGAATTCGAATATTCGAGAGACGAATTCAATGAAAAGTCTTCTTTCGGTTAAATTCGTCTATTTGACTATAATTTGAATAGTCATAGTATTCAATACAAGTCTTCAATTTGAAGATGTGCAATACTAGCGCTCTAGCTAGCGCAACTACGTGAATATTCCTCTGCCGGTTACAGCGAGTTCTTTCCGCTTTCTTCTTTCTTTTGTTTGAAACAAAGTAAATGAATTTTAAAGTTAAAACTCATTTGCGACAAGCGCATATTTATTTTTCCCCATTTCAACTGAATTACTAGATAAATAAAGAGCGAAGATAAAAGAGCGGTTGTTTTTTGTTTTCATTAGCTAGTGTTTTGGCCGAGGAGCCAAACCAAAGAAAAAAACAACAAATGTAAAAAGAGATCGAGAGTCAGTTGAAATTGCGTCGGTTGATTATTTTGACATGTGAATTTGGTTGTTAGTCGGTTAATGGGACGATCTGAAATGTCAGCGAGAGTGAAAAACCAAACAAACCATTAGAATTCATTTGAAATTTTGTTTGTTTGTTTGTTCTCTCTCTCCCCATTCCACATCACTAATTATGAACTTCTAACGAGTCAATTTAATTCTCAAGTTTTAAAATAATATCCATTGAGTTGAAGTAATGCACGCGCATGCGATTTACGATTTTCAATTGAATATGTTAGCTGTTTTTATAAAAGCGACAGCAAAAATTATGTTCGTAATTTTATTATGTCTTTGGTTAAAATTTATTGGCTTTGACACAGTGAATTATTGGTTTTTTTTTGTATAACAATTGAGCGATGAAAGAGAGCCCAAGAGCTCAAATCGAATGTGGATCTTGCTGGATTGTGTGTGTGTGTGTGTGTGTGATGAATGTGAATTGAACGTTAGCCATAGAGTAAATGTGTATTTCACTGTTTGGTGAATAAAAATGCTGTTGTTCGTTTCTAAGCCACAAATTTGTGAATCGTGTGTCAAAGGCAACAAACCAAAATTGATCATTAAAAAATGAAACAAAATATCGTGCGCCTTTTACGCAGCACAATAAAACCACTTTGGCCATTTGTTTCACAGTTTTTCAATGGTTCAATGCATTCTCAGTGCGAAGAAGAACACACACACAGAAGAAGAAAAATAAACCCACAAAAGGCAATACGACGCAATTGCTGGCCCATATGCAACATTTTTGGGCGACTTTTTCACCAACTGATTTATGTTTTTCTATTTATTTGATTGAGTTTCACAGCGTTAAGCGAAGTATCCAGTATCCATGGGTTGGAGAGATCCATGGATCGTCCAAAGGTCGGATTTATCCGAAATCTGATCCAAATGTTCAGTCTCAGATCCGATTCGGATCTATAAAAACTGTACCCGTAGACACCTCTCTCATGTGTGTCGGTAGGTTCCATCCAAAATTGGCGTACATATTTTTTTAGAACCTAGAAAAAAACGTTTTGAGTAATGCTACATCAGAATCTCTGAATTCCGACGGCAATTTACATTTTGTTCCCTTTGAAAATGGCCAAAATGACATTGAGCTCAGCTCACAAATTAACAAACGCCAAATCATGAGCTGTTTTTTTTTTGCCCGTAGCAAATAAACACATACAAACATTGTGTTTAATACCTAGCAATTGCTCGACGTCTTGTCAATTTAATGCTTTGATCTTAATAAGCGCCCAACATCAACCATATCTTTATTGTTCAAAAGGTTTTTTTTTTGTTTTGTATTTTGTTCTGAGTACTTAAGTGCTTTGCTTTTGCATTTGCCACTCGTGCTGCGCCAGTTTGACGTATACGAACTGAATAAAGTGTCAAATTTTGGCTTGAACCATTGAAAATCATTAATTTACTGTGGCTCGGTGATTCAGCAGCACTTGAATAATTAAACTGACAAGTCACTACTTTGAATCCTGCATATCGAACAATTTGGCCGTTTTGCTGATTTGCCGATAGATGGTTGATGACTGTTCGCATTCCATTCATTTGGAATGTCATTCTATCAATCTAACCCCCCACTCACACCGTACACTTATCAGTATCGACCCAGGCGAGATATACCGGAGCAACGAACAAAAAAAAATGTAGCACGAAAAATCGATCAAGAAGGTGTGTTTCAAGTTTCAAGGTGCTTCGTTTCGATAAAGTTTTTGGCATTTTTTTCCGTGAAATCCGCACGTACGATTTTGTTTCTTCTTTTCAATGAATCAAACATCGAAATAAAAATCGAAACAAAAGGTGTACAACAACAAAAACCAAAGTAATTTGTTACTGGTTACGGGTGACTTGAGCTTACTGAAATTTTACTTTTCTATACCGTTTTTTTTTGTTGTTGTCTCTCTTCATTTTCACATTTGACGGTGCAACCAAACACACATAAATCCCCAAAGGAATTGACGCGCCGTTGTTTTTTTTGTATCGAGTTTAACACGTAAATCTTCATTTAGAATGCAATTTTTCAATTAGACATTTGAAAAATCGCCAGTTTTGTATGGCATTTGTGCCACTGGCTTTCTTTCTGTCACATGACAACAATGTTGCAGTCCACAAAATGTAATGCACATAAATAACAGCCGAGAGTCAAGTTGTGGCTATAAGATTGCCCAAATGACTGTTTCAATGACTTTGGTGTTGGTTTTGTTGTTGTTGTTGTTGTTGAAATATTCATTGTTATTATTGCGTTTTTTTCGGTTGCTCAGGCAAAGCAAAGAAACAAAGAATTCAAGACAAAATATATACATTTTGTGCGAGTTCAGAGACTCCGCCAAGACACATGCAAAAAACCCATAACAGCATTCATTGTATGGATTACAGATGAATCGATTATGCGTGAAAACAATGAAACGATCTGTAACTGAATGAAATCGAATTGCTCGGAGTCACAGTGGAGCGATGGAGAGAAAGATAGAGAGAGAGAGAGAAACAGAAACCAAGAGAAAAATCAACAAACCAAACAGAAGAATCAAGCGATTTTAGTGTACATTGTTCGAACGAAGCGAACAAAACAGCACTAAATGTGTACCTCGGTTTCGGAATTGGGTGCGTTCGAACGCATACACACACACACGGCCAAAATCATCTTGTGTTTTAACACGTTACTTGTCTCGCACATATTCACATTCAATTCGACGGATCGATTCAGTTTCGGTTGGTTTTTCTTTCATTTTTTTTTAAAAACCTCATATAATAAAATGAAATTTAATTCTTTTTTTCGAAATAAAGAGAAAAATGTGTCATTTGGAAGAAAAGAGTCGTAAATCTGATCTGTGTGTTGTCGCACGCGTTTACACTTTTCACAGCAAAAAAAAAAACAGAGAGCTCAAGAAGTTGGAGAGAGCGCGAGAGTAAAAATTATGGTTTTCACAATTATTTTGTTTAATGGAAAAATGACGCAAACTCAAAATTTATGAGCTTTTGCCATTTTAGTTACGCACATATTCGGCGCCAAGATCAATTCGGACGAATTTACAATGAATCCAAAGAGATGTGGTTAAAGTTTAAAAAGAAAAAGCAAATCAGCTCCATTTGAAATGGCGTTTAAAATGAGTGAAGTTCACAAATTTTGATTTCAATTTTTCAAGCGTAAACCAACATGGGTTTAAAGTCATAAGATTGATGAATTTCAAACGGCAAAATCACTTGTTTTCATGAACACCAGCATCGAAGACGAGCACAAAATAAACACCATGGAAAAATCGAGTTGGGATATTTTTGTTTAAATCAACCAATTTTCAATGAATATTTATTAGCAAATGTCCAAGAATTTCGTATGAAGTGCTCAAATGCTCATTTGTAGGCAAGGTTATTGGGTCAAAAGATCACATTCTTTTGATGCCACATGCTTCGGCATCGAACATAACAATTTCAATCTCAATGTTCATATCGCACAGACACGCACACCATTACGCCACCAAATTTATGAATAAATAATGAATTAGACAACGCAAATGACCAATTTGGCTGGTTTTTTTTTTTTGATCTGCTAGGTACTTTGGCTTGCTTTGGCTCGCTTTGGCTGTATGGCCGTCACTATTATGTTTGTCGGTTTTTTTTTTATTCGCGAATAGAAATTCCAAACCCACAGAGAATTCTCTTCAATTCAATTAGGTAAATTACCGCGGCTACCGCGATTCCAACGGTTTATAGCTAGATAGTAATGGTGGATTAAATCGAATGTTTCCGTGTTTAGTGTTGTCCAACGTGTGATTCGCCACGTTATCAAAAGATCATTTTTCAGAATTTAGCTGCAGAATTGGTTGCTTTCTCCATTCACACCGAAAATGCACTTTGAATTTTGCACTTTAAATCTTTGCATAGTAGCGAATTGAGCTCAGATAGAGAGAGCAAGAGAGGAATTGGGGGACGGAGAGCAAAAATAACAAATTGACATAAAACATTCATCTAAATTGACACACATCCATTTAAATGAGACACTTCACACACTCATCCTCATACAAGATGCTGTCTTTATGGCATTTAATAAACACAAAATAAAAATCATGGATCGTTTTTTGCATGGCTTCAAATGTGATTCTAACTGTTCGAGAATCGTTATCAATTCGATCATTTGCCATATGACCACCATTAAATTAATTATGCAAATTAAAATAAAAACCGCAATGAAATACTCCGTTGTCTCCTCTGCTGTGTCCGTCAGTCCGATCACTGAGACTCGTCAATGACATGAGTCGCCTTATAACAGACACAATTTAATTTGATTCATTCGTTTTGCTCTTTAAGAACTTTGAATTGCATTTGTGTTGTGTGATTCAAAGTGACTGAATATCACATTCAGATCATCACGTTCGATTGAAATGGGTGAGGAGGCGATTATATATGGACATTGGACATTGGCTCGTGCCGAGCAACATTACACCAGCCCAACTAAAACGTTGGCATCGAACAGCTGCGGCTGATGATTATCAAGCTGTCAGATCGATTTCACTTTTCTTTCAAAATGTTGAACCTACGTCAACAAAAATTTTACTGTGATTTTACTGTGGTCAATGGCGCTCTCATCTTTCTAATGCAATCTCAAATGGCGATCACTTGTCTGTTTACGGATTGAAGGAGTTGACTCTGTGAAATTTGACACAACAGTTTAAGATTAGAGATTTGTTTTTTTACTTGAAAATTTATTTTAATAGTCAAAGATGAAATTGGATTTAGTTTCGTGTTCATAACAATAGCAGACGCTTCAGTGACCGTCACGGAGGTTGAAAGTTGAGAGATGAAATTCATCAATGCTGACTGAGGTTCGAGCAACTGAAACTCTTTTCAAATTACACGATTGAATATATCACAGCGCAGCTCCCATTTGACACAGCTGGTGTTTTTAACCTTCGTGTTGGTTTTGATTCTTTTGAATTTGTCCATGTATATTCATCCTCCTCCACATTTACATGGTGTTTTAATTTATTTGCCGTAGGAAAAATGAAAATAATCACTTGTTTGTTCAAAAATGCGGGCTTGATTAGCCAACGGCACAATTTCATCGTGTTTTAATATAATTAAAACCTTAATTTTTAGCGCAGAAATTAAGGCAGCAATTATTGTGCATGTTGATTTGTTGAAATATTGCCGAAAAAAGACTTAATTCAGAAATTAAATTCAATCAAGTGACTTAAGCAGTGCTCAATGAGCAGTTGAGCAGTCTCAACTGAATGGAGACGTCACATAGCACCGACAGCTGCCACTTTGACAGCATTGCTGCTTTGAAAGGGTGGATAGAATGAAAATGAATCAAGACGTCGCCTAGAGGTGTCCACGGATAATCCAAAATCCGATCCGAAATTTACGGAGCTTGTTGGATAAGGTATACCAGATACAATCGGAAATTGAAGATTTGGTTGCGATTTTGTTCGATTCTTTCCCGGGAAATCCCTGATCCGATCCGGATTTCGTTCCCATCCAATTCTGTTGTCTCGGATTCAAATCTTTGAAACTGTATCCGTGGACACCTCTACAAGACGTCTCGTATTGAGGTGAGGTTCTTTACACCGACAAAATGACCTGAACAGTGAACATCATTCGCAATTCAAATTTGTATTTGCAAAGTCTAAAATCGTGCAAATTTCAAAATCGGGACGAACACAATAAACATCTCAACACACCAGGCAACCGTGATTTTTTTTTCTTTTTAATTTTCTTTAATTCAACTTTGGCATTCTGACAAGTGCTTATTATGAACACTGCCAACTCGAAAATTGCATTTAAAATTAAAGAAAAAAACTTCGCTCAATCTATGTGGTGTGTGATCGAAATGTGTCTCGCTAGTTTTGCTAGAATGAATTTTATTGTGATTGATCCAATATAAAAAAAAAACCATCTCACACTCACACACACACACAAACCCGCACTGAAAGAGGACGCAAATAAAAGCGCAACAACAACAACAACAACAAAAAAGTGTACAAATTAAATGCGCAACTGCGTATAATTTGCAATTGCCAGTTGAATGTTTTTTTGATGGGAAATAAATCAATGTGTTTAACATGTGAAATAACCTCGAAGTGCATGAACAATAACTAATGATTAAATGGTGTTCGGTGAATAGTCAAGCCACAAGCAGCAGCAGCAGCAGCAGCACACAGCTAAATCGATTCATGTTTTTCATTTGTCCTTGGCCTTTGTGTGTGTTTTGTTTTTTTTTGTTCTCCTTCTCTCTTCGTTTTGTATTAAAACGTAACACACACACAAAAAAAATTATGTTCAAATGCCCATCAACCATTGCCTGCCCGAACAAACGCAGCCAACAGCATCAAATTGCAATTTGGTTTAAGGATTTTTGTTTTGTTTGGTTTGCTGGCTGCGCCGCTTGTTTGTAAAATACATTTTACCACCTACAAAATTGGCGATTTGTCTAGAATTCATCCGAAAAAGAATTTATGAATTTTAAAAAGTCAAATGTGGACATTTGAGCCCGAGAACAACAACAATCAGACAATCTGAATTTAGTCAGTTTACATTATAAAATTGATTTTGATCGGCTTGAAATAACGATATGAGTGTTGTTGTTGTTGTTGGTTTCAATGTTCACTTTGGAAGTGAACGGGTGTGGGTTGTGGGTGGTTTGCGAATGAAGTCGCTAGTTTTAAGCATGAAGTTATAATAAAATAAATTGTACGATACGGTGTTTTGATGTCAGTTGAAATAGTGTCGAAGCCAAAATTCGCATTATGATATAGAGAAAGATCAAGGAATCAGAGACCCCGCTAAAAAGATCTGAAGTGATACACACACACACACTGGGAGTCTGATGACCGCAGCAATAAAACTGCATCTAAAATTGTGAAAAATTATGATTATGGATAAAAAAAAAACACGCAATGAAAATGTGTTTAATAATAATTTAGACATTTAATAGACTCACTACAATTTTTTGCTTTTGCATTTACGAATGAATGAACGAAAATGAATGAAATCCAATAAATAGATGCAATTTTACGGTGAATGTGCGAAAACGTCACTAGAAATCGATGTCAATGGAGTGCATTGCATTTTAAGTGTGAACACACACGAAAAACAAAATCGTTGATTTCAATGCAAAATACAGAAATGCCGTTAAATTGTGTGTCATTTCAATGGAAATGGCACAAATACACACAGATAGACGCAGTGTGGTGTTGTATGGCCCAGTTTATGGTACAGGATTTTACCGAATTCCGTATCAATTGACCCATCCCACCCAGAGTCAATGCCGATGTCACTGACAACCATCCGTTCTCTCTATCTATTCACATGCCCATTGTTGAATCGACAATAAAAAATCAAATAAAATAAAATTCAGTGTTCAATATGGTCAATAGAGGCTATAAACAATATCATATATTATGATCGTCACATTTCGATTCAATTAGCAAAATGTGGTTTAGATTTTGTTGTTGTGCTCATTTCCGATTGCCATTTATGCTGTGTGTGTGTGTGTCTGTTAAACAGGCAGCATTTAACATTCGCCTGTGTGTGTGAGATGGCAAACAATGACCATGATCATTTTTATATGACAGACAATTAACTAACTAACGATTTAAATTTGGTTTCAAGTGAAACAAAACCAGCGCAAAATGATAATGATCTCTGTGGCACAGAGTCTGTGCTGAAAGCGAATCAAATGAATTGTCATAAGCAGACACAAAAACCAGTAGAAATTTGCGTCGTTTTTTTGTGTGTGTTGTTGACGTTGATCAACAAATGCAGCCGCTTTAATCAAAAATCTAATGCTCATAAATCAAGTGAAACAAAAGTGATGCAGACTCACACACACACGCACGCACCAGGCACCAGGCAAATGGATATAAAATGTTACATTCAGAGATCATCAAATGAATGAAGATCATATAAATTGCACTAAAAACTCCACGCCAATTGAATATTGAGCATGAAACATTGAATACAAACGAAAAAACCACGAGACAACAACGAAATAATCGGCGATTTCGATCTTTTGCTCGCAAACAGCACACACTCACACGCTCGTCATTGTTGATGAATCGCACACAACAGCCCACAACATTCGCATCTCATATTAATTGCATTAGCCGAGCAACCGTGTAAGCGGATGGAAATTGAGCATTTTTTTTTGCTGCAAACTCGTCGGTGTTTTTTGTGTGTAGGCATCTCCAATTCGGTAGAACACACACAACAACAATAATAATAATAATAATAATAAATTACCGATGCGATGAATCTTTTGTTACTACCGCAATATTGTCGTGCGGCCAACCGAATCAATTTTTATTAAAATTAAACAACAACAACAAAAAGCAGTCTTCGCGCAATTCAAGAGTGAAGGCGTCAAAATCCAATTTAATCGCTGTTTAACATTTTCCCTTTTGCTGTTGTTGTTGTTTTTGTTATTGTTATTATTTTGTCGGTTTGGCGCGATTCATTCGATTACATATGTTTTTGGAGACGCCATCACGTGACCTATTAATTGAATGACCCAGCAAGCGAGTTGTACTCGGATTTTGTTTTTTTTTGTTGCGTCGAACCATAAACAAATGTAATGGTTTTGCTCATGATCCGGAAATTAAATGCTCTCAAAACACCTAAATGATGCATATCGGCGAGAGAATCCATGGCGCTCTGTGGGTGTTGGACGTTTAAAATACCGTGACGCTGCCTGCCACTCGCATAATTTCACTGAATATTCACTGCAACTCGAAAAAAAAAATCAGAAATAAACATCGAAATGGTTCACATTAGCAGCGCATGTGCACTCATTTTAACATTTAAACGAGGAAAAAAGTGTGTGTTTCAGTTTGAATGTTCAACGCAATGTGTGGTTCACTCCACATTTTCCATGCAATGATTTTTAGCGGATGGAATTTGGTCGGTTTATTTTTAGGGTTAGTGTTATTTTGGACGTTCATACACTCTGAACTATATTTTAGTGTGACGCTGTGTGTTTGATTTCCTTTTCGCAATGAGGTTTCACTCTCGCTTTCGATGGCGATGATTACAATGACGATTTTTATAACGACACAATCAACTGGCTAAATTAAATCGCGCCCGCGGTGTGTATGCCTCTTTGTCTGTGTGTGTATTTGGTGTTTGTGATGTTTTTCGGAGCAATAGAAAACAATGGAGCCGATTCAAACCATCAACCAACATTTACCACTATATTTAAAAAAATATAAAATGTATAAAAATATTGCCTAGTGCCATTAATGTCGATTCTCATTCCAATTCTTTGTCTTCGGGTGTGTTGCTTTTTTTCTCGTGATTTTCTCTTTCGTTCATTCGTTCTCGCATTTAATTTTGTGTGTGTGTGTGTGCTGTGCATAGTTCTTTATTTTGGTTTGGCCGTCAAGGACATTTCTAAGACACATTCCTTTTGTTAACTGCTCTCCATATGCTTTTCACACAGAGAACGCGTGTTTTGCCTGAATCCAGTTTTATGATAGTTTTTTTTTCTTCTCACTGCTGTTGTTGTTGTTGTTACGTCGTCAAAAAATGTGGCAGGTTTGGTTTTTCTGCCAAAAAAAAATATTATTATGCGAATTCGTGCTTCTTCATATATTTCTTTGGTTAATATCGGCCATATAAACATTAAACACTGATCGCATATATTCCCATTCTCATATTCAGCGGGAATAGAAGCGGAAAACAAGACAATAAAAAAGTGGTGTGTGTGTTTTTTTCTGCCGATTTAATAGCCGATTCTTGTGTGTAAATCGCATGTTGCCAAATTATGAACGGATGTTGGGTTTTCACCCGGTAACTGCCTGCGATTCGTTTTTCAAAAGTCCTTTCCCAATAATATCAATGTTGTTGTTGTTGCGAGTTGCCATTGTTGCCTGTTTATGTTTGTTTGTTTCATTCAATTGGTATGCGATTTGCATCTGCATGAACGCGATACAAATCCTCCGTCTGCTTGGAATATCAATCCCTTTTATAAGAAATAAAACTCTCCGAACAACAACAAAAAAAAAAAAAATGTCTCGAAAACATTTCGGTAGAAACTTATACACACTCGGCCATACATGCCGATTATGATCTGGTCGGTTGTAAACAGCTGCCTGAGTCGCAATTCATGCGAAATTTAAATTAAATGATTTGTTTTTTTTTTGCTTTTCTTCGGTATTTGTTGATTTGCGACGAGCATCAAATAGAAAGGGAAGAGGTTGCCGCCGTTTGTTATTGTACTGGGTCACGGTTCTCGAGATCCTTTTTTTGGTTGGTTGGAGTTTTGTGCGTCTTAATGCATTTGATGTTAAGGCATTCGCAATTTTAATGGTTGTTGTGCTCTTCATTGTAGACGATTTTTCGAAAAACTAACCATTCAATGATCACATTTCGCGAGACATAGGCGCACAAACAGCACATTCTTCTGCGGCGCAATATTTTAAGTTTTACTAAATTCACATTTCATTTGAGACAATTTAATATTTTGCTTTGATGATTTCGATTCTTTTAAGTAAACATCTTGATTGAGTTGACTTTTTTCGTCTACCAACGCGAATTTCTTTTTTTTTGGTTAGTTGTGAATATTTTATTTTGGTTAAATATTTGAAATGAAATATATTGCAGTGACTTGATTTGCAATCGTTTTAGTGTCTCGCTTGTATCAGTTTGTTTATGTGAGGTTTAATACTGTTTATTTGGAGTTGTTCAACTGAGTGATATTTTTATTATTTTCACAATTCACAATTTTTTAGTTTCGACGAATTCGAAAACGAGATTGATTAGAATCAATTGACCCAGTAAATGTCATTTGCACCGTGTCAAACAAGTGTTTAAACGTTTTCTACGTATGGATTATCAGTAATATGCACTTAGTACCTTGGGTACTCGGTTATTCAGCAAGTCGCTGCTTGTTGTTGTTTGTGATTGGCCCCATTTTTATGGTCGCGTGTTTAATTTTGATATCGGAATTTTTTGACGTAAATGCGGAATTTTTTTTATATTGTTTCCCATTCATAAAGTGGAGAAAAAAAATTAAATCATCGTAAGCATTTTCAATCACACTTATCGCGAATGGCTATTACCTTCCTTTTTTGTATAAATGGTGGCTTTATCAAATGCTTCGACCTTCGTTGGGTGGCTATTGCCGAGAGAAAATCGAACAATTGTATGTGTATTAACGATATGGAAGGGAAAAGCATAAAGTGTTATGCTTTAGTGCATAATTAAATGTGATTATTGGTGATGATATGGAGATTGGACATTGTAATTTACAGGGTGGTTCACCCTTGTAAAATGAAATCCGACTGTGAACAATTATTTTGGGACAAAAACGCCCCTTAAGTGGCTGTTGGTCGTCTGATGGTCGATTTCTAGGATTCCTCGGCGTCTGACAGATGATTTTATGGCTGAAAATCGACTATCAGGTGTCTTCCAGACGATTTTCAGACATTTTCAACCCAAATTAAGCGTTTTGTAAACGTCTCACCAGTTTTCACTAGGGTTTGATTCAATTGTTGTACGTGAAATTGAAGTTTAACGTTACCTAAAGCATGAAAACTATACTATACTTAAACCTTCCAGTGTAATTTTTATCGATTGGGTCTTAACTCAAGACTCTTAATACAAGTGCTTTAATAAGTTTATTAATTTCCGTTACATGAAAATGGAAAATGGTTTCTGATTTCAAATCAACGACATTTAACCGAATGAAATTTCTTTCGTGGCCTCTTAGCTACTAGCTAGGCTACTAGTTAATAGTTACCAATAACTGTGGATTTATCGATAGAAATATGGCCAATGAACATTGTTCGTGCTCAATATACCAGTGCTCAGCTGCCCACCTTTGTAATCAAAATTTTAATTATCCAGAGCCAAGGGAACGTCCTTAGG
Organism: Aphidoletes aphidimyza; assembly: GCA_030463065.1. NCBI lineage: Eukaryota > Metazoa > Arthropoda > Insecta > Diptera > Cecidomyiidae > Aphidoletes > Aphidoletes aphidimyza. Next base: position 37,047,667 of record CM059999.1, read on the forward strand.
AATAGCAATCAGACTATTTATAGGTGAAACAGATTCGATAAGATCATCTGAATTTCGATTAAAACCCACTTTAAAGACTCCATCAACACCGGTTGATTGAATTTAGCTGTGGAAAATCAGAGCTTTACATTTTACCTGGTGAAGTGTCACATTTCACATAATTTTGTTGAAAAAAGACGACCTTTTAACATTGAAGCTAAAAGTATTCGTCTCACGAACACTCTAATTTAACTAAATGCGCATTTTTCTTGCTCTCATATTCTAGATTAATCTAGATTTTAATCAAACAAACAAAAAACCACATTCATACAGAAATAATAAATCAAAATGTGTTATCAAATGCAGTCGCTGAATTAATTAGCACCACTTTCAGTTTCGAAAGATATTCGAAATGGCAAAATTGTTCAAAGTTTTGACTAAATATTCAAAATGAACACTGTGAAATATACAAAAATGAAAACGGTCGATTTTTGACGCTTGAAAACGGGAAGAACCTTGATCATTGTGGAATGAGCAATTTTCATCCGACAATAAAAACCATCAATTAGCCTTTTATAAGCGCCATTGTTTTTTTGAAACTCAATTTCAATTTTATCTAATAATTTGTTCATTTACTTGTTTTCTTTGCAGATAATCATCGATGTCTTAAGTGGACACCGTTTAAGCAGCCATTGAGAAGTACAAAGACATAAAACGTGATTTGATTTGATGATATACAATTTGCTGTGCGAAATCACGATAAACGGAGGCCTTTTTTTTAAAACCATAGAACCTAAACAATAACGAATTTTCAAGTACAAAAAAAAACAGTCCAAAAGGAACGATACAATTTTTTGTTCATCACGAGAGTTGAGTGTTGAGTGGAAACATCGACGATAAACCAGTAGTTGAAGTTCAAGAAGGCGGAAAAGTAAATTGATCATTAATAAAAAGCGAAAAAGAAGAAGAAGAAGGAAAAAAAAGAAGTTGATGAACGAATTAAGAGATTTTGTCAAAGTTAACGATTGTGTTCGAAACAGTCAATTGTGTGTCGCGAAAAAAGAGCGACCAAAACAACAACAACAACAACAAAATTAAAGTGTTGAAAAATTGCTTGTGTATTTGCATAAAGACACTGTAATTTCAGTTATATATCCGTGGCCATATTAAACCATTGTACTGATCGTGTAGTACTCAATCCAAAGCGTGACAATCGACTTTGTGTGTTCAGTTCTGTTCGCGCGAGCGCGTTAAAGTAGTCACTTGGTGTTTTATTGTGCGTGTTTTTTTTCGGGCCCATTGTTGTCTGCCAAACAAAATATACACGACCTTACCAAACATTCTGTGCCGAAGCTATTTCGTAGCCATTTGCTGTAACAACGTTTTGTCGTTTAACAACATTTTTAAAAAAGTGAGAGAGATTTCAATTGTGAGATAGAAATCTATTTTGTTCAATTGACATTGAACTTTAGTGTATGTTGTTTGTGTGTGTGCGCTAAAAATCGTTGCATGACTAGAGAAAGAGAACGAACAGAAGAAGGAGAAGAAGAAAAAACCGGACCAACAAAGAATTCAGTCAAGATTATGTATATTTACAATTTTAACGACAGCATGAATGGAGTACCAATGTTAAATGTGGATATGGCAACAACCACATCGGTGGCTGTAATGCCAACACCAGCCGTAACCAGTACAACAACATCAAATTTATGTGTTGGCGGCACAAACACAACACCGCTTACACCTGAAATTCTAAATTCTGTGATGGCCATGACAAATCCATTGGAGTATTCATTTCCAGCCAACGCCACCACCATCACATCAAATCCATTGTCCACGAAAGTGTCACAGGTAATACATTTTGATCATTCCGATTGAATTTTTTTCCCATACATTTTTTTTCTCACAAAAATTCATTTTGTTTGTCAATTTTTTTATCAATTTATGATTTGGTCACACCGAGGCGTGTGACACAAGTTACCAAACACACTAGAGGTGACCACGCATAATGAAAACAGTATCCGTCGATCGGATCCAATTCGAAATTCGGATTTTTGGAGGAAAAATCCAAACAAATTGCGATCTTTGGATGATTTTACTCAAACTTAAAATTTAGATCGGTTCGAAAAGCATTTGAGCTATATGAACTAGTGGTCCACGGGTAAACCGGAAGGTCGGAGTGTTTCAAAATTCCCGAATATCCGTGATCCAGTCCAGAATCTGATCCGATAAGATCCAAATTTTCAGTATCTGATTGGATCGGATCAGTATATTCCGGATGGGATTTCGTATCAGATTTTCGTCAATCTGGCCTTCGGAACACCCGTGAACACCTCTAAAGCACACAGTTTTACCATAAAATTCCAGTGCTGAATTCACCTCTTGGTCTTCAACTTTCACCTCTATTCAATTTTCAAATTCAAATCCATTTTGAAATGAGGAAATTTTCAATAAAAATTTATGCAGACGACGAACAGAAAAAAACAACAACAACAACAAATCATTTACTATTTTCATTGACGTTATGATCACGATTTGGGATTATCACATGTGATTGTGATTAGGCAAACAATGTTTTTTTTTTCATGTTGATGTTGATGATGTATCACGCCCATTGATGGGAATTATAGCCGGTTTTGTTTCATCTTTATATGATTTAAAACTGAATTTGATCGTTACGACTCTCGAATTATAGTCAACGAAAAACAAAACAGAAACCATTTAAATGCATCAAAACTGATTAAAATGAATTTGGGTAAAACGTGTTTTAGCTGTTGATTGGCCCTTTGACCATAAAATTGATGAACCACAGTCGCAATTTTGATGAACCACACACACAAATATTCATATTTATACCGTTTCATGGTCAAACGAAATAGATTGAATGTTAAATTGGTTTTTTTTTCTTCTCGATCAGGAACCATATTTTTGATATGATTTATTCCATCATTTATCGTATTTCGATAGTATCGATTCGATACATTGTTGACTGCTCGTAGCCATTTAGGCTCAAATCAAACACACTTAATGAAGTTAAATGATTCGATTTATTTGGCTGACACTTTTTTTTCTTATGTTCATGCACCTTTTTTTTCTCTCTCTCTCTAAATAAATCCAATCATGCCCGTCAACGATTTGAACGTGAAAAATGTGAATTGGCTGGCATTCAGCTATGGGTGCGTCAGCAACAGCAACAACAACCACAAAGAAAAACAACAATTTAAGAGATTGTCTGCCAAGTGCATGGCGATTTGCACACGCATTATGTTCATAATTTAGTCGAATTGCATCAAGTGTGTGTTGTTGTTGTTTCGAATAGACTTCGTTTTCGATATATATATATGTGTAATTTTCGTGCGTTCGCATAAATTAAATAGCAAAATTCCGTACATTTTTGTGTTGGATGTCGCGAGCATAACGACTTACGAATTCATAATGTGTGATTGAAACATATTCGAAATAACTGCGCTTGAATATATGCGACACTTAAACTGCATGCATGCATTGAACATCTGTCGGTTTTTGGGTGTAAATTACATGCAATTCACTGTTAATGCTCATTTGTCCAATTGTGATCGCATCATTTCACATGCTGCACATTTTCGATTCGCTTAAAGACTGTGGAAGTCAGACACTCGATTCAAATGAATTTCACATCGGGGTTTTTGTTTTTGTTTCTCTCATCATTTGCATATCTATGCGAAGCGCCTATTGTTGTTGTTTCTCTGTGACTCACAACGATTTGCCAGTGTTGATTTCTTTATGCATTTCTATGCCAACCGGCGGTCTATCTAAATGCATTTTCAACATGATTTATATGCATTTCAACGTTTTGCTTCATGTAAAATTTCAAAAGCAAACTAAAACAACCGAAAACTCATTAGGTTCGTCTGCAAGGAAAACGGTCAGTTTCAACGACCAAAGTTCCTCTATATTTTGTTCGGGTGCTTTTTTCTGATTTTGTGTGTTTCTTGACATCAAATGAATTCATTGAATCGCTGCAAAACGATTGATAAGCACGCAATCGTAACGCATTGCTTACAAGGTTTCTGGGTCGCTCGTTCACTCGGCTCAATTAAATTAGTTTGATTATTTGCTCGCTAAGTAGTTTTCCATTTTATGTGTGTATCTTCTCTGTTCGTTTGGCTGCTTCTTTAGCTGCTTTAATTAAATGTGCTTGTTGCGAAACAACAAAACAGCAACAACAAAGAACCAGCACACTCTGCGCGAAACGAAAACGAATTAGTGGCTTGGTTCGCGTCAGTTTAGGCAATTAGTAACTCCTTTGTCTCTCATTTAATTCGAGCATTATTTTTGCACAGTTCTTTTTAATTAGGTTAATGGTTACATTTTCATTTTTTTCTAAAAAAAAATAAATAAATAAAATTTCATGTTTTTGTTCTTTTTCGATGCCAGCAGTCAACAGATAGTCATTCCAGCAGTTCAAATTCACCATTTGATTCACCATTGGCCACTACACCATCCGGCGGACCCATTGGTATAGAAGCAACCACACCAACTGTTCAACAGGTGAATATCCACAAACACACACACAATTTGATCGATTTATATCAAAATGTAATCCGTTAAAAGTGCCATTTTTCATTCAAAGTTAATTAAAAAAGCAACTGAATTTCAAAAAAAAAAAAAAATGAAATTCGAACCTCAAACCAACAAAAACACAGAAAAAAACATTCCGGACGATTTTTCCGAAAAATGCTGTGTTTAACTTGCTCAGGCTTAAAATTAGCCTTAGAAAATAAAAGCACGGCGGCCAATGTTTATAAATAGGTCCGGCCGAATGTGAATCTCACACTGTAAACGATCCACCGAACCAACAACAACAACAAAAACAAAAAATATGACGATTTATTAAAATAGCAAACAATTTTTTTTTTTTGTTTCTGTTTATTCGATAAAATAAAAACCAACACGATCTCGCACTCACTGCTCAATTTCATTTTCGATTCAGCGAAGAAGAAACAAGAGTGAACGAATTGGATGCTTATTTATTGTTATTGCTGTCCGAATTTGTTTTTCCGTTTTTTTTTTAACGCACCATTTTCAAACCATCCAGAAAATAGCAACGCGTCCGAATATTTACGGATAACAGATGTTCATGAATCGAATGCATCGAGAGCACGCACGATTCAGCACTTTCACTTTCCATTTTGGTTATTTGCCACCCGTCTTAGTTGCCTACTAAATTCCCCCTTTTTCTCACCTCTGCCTCATCGTCTCTCTCTCTCTCTCTCTCTCTCTGTCTCTCGATCGTCGGCTCCGTCTCACAATAGACGAGCTATTTTCGAAATTTTCGCTTGAAAATTGTAATTTATTGAGCTCACATTCGTTTTAAAGTGAGACGAGCGATAAAGAAATAGTTCACATTTTATAATCGAAAATCGCATTGAATCGCATACACGTCGTTGTCTAAGTTTGTTTCTTTCTTCTTTTTTTTTTGATTTCTTCAAAATCCATTAAAACACTTCATTCAATTGAGCTGTTTTTGGGAGGATTTAATTGATTTACGATCGAAACCATTCAATTTAAGTATTTATTCCGTCCGAAATTCTGGGCCACAATCGATAAATTGACAGAGTGAAAAATGAATTTTATGCCATAAACTTCCATGGTAGCTTTTGAATCGAAGCAGGTTCGATTCCGAGATATTTGAATTCGGTCAAAATGGAAACAATTGAAAAAACCGAAAAAGAGTTTAAAAAAAATGATAAAAATGGAAAAAAATCTTGTAAATAAGTAAAAAGTGGCAGAATGACATCTCAATATTGGCGGACAACCCAAAGGTCAGACAGGATTTATCGAACCGAGACGCGCTATTGTGATATATTCAACATAAAAGGAGTTAAAACACTTTGAATCGAAATTAATGACACATTTCACTGCTACCGCAGTTGTGATTTATTTCGTTTGTGTTCTTCATTTTGATTTATTCCGATGAATACATTGGAATAAAGTTCATTTGAGTCTCTAGTTCCAGTATTTAACTACTGAAATCGACAATCCACGATTAACAATGTCTCAAATTGAAAAATGGCACATGAGTAACACCTTCCTTTTTGTTCATTCAAAACCACATTTTGGTTTAGCAAACTTATGAAAAATGTACACACAAAAACTGAAGTCATTATTATCTAAAAAAATCAACAATATCAGATATATTCATTAGATCATTAAATAGAAAAAATAAAAATTAATCATTTCCATCGTCTTTGCAGACATGTTCACAGTTGATAAAAACCAGCTTGAAATTATCACTTGAAATGAAACGAAAAATGAGCACCAGCGACTCAAGCAGCGTGGACACATCCATTTGCAAAAAAATCAAACCCGATTTAGACTCGAGCGATGATGAACAAGTCATGAAACCAACACGATCGTCGGCTTGTGTAAGTTAAACTTTGTGTTTCTGTGCAACAGCGCTGTTTGAAATTTTTTTTCCAACTTGCGAGCCCTGAGGCTCTGGAATTGGGTGATTCTTATTCATAAGAGGCGGGAAACTAGCTGATGGCTAACACATTCGTACAAAAAACCAAAAAAATTGACCGGATTTACTGCCCATCGATCTGGGTTCATCTGAAGAGGGTGTTATGTCGGTTCATTATAATTTTTTTTTTAACCTATAGGCACTAAGAGAGCCCTAAGAGGGCTCCTCTTGAAAAAGTTTCAGGGAAGCACCTGGAACCAACATAAATGTTTATAAATCCCGATTTTTTCTTCTTCAAAATTCCATATTTAACGCTGCAAATCCAAATTATTGGCGGATTGATAGCGGCTTTATTCTTCATGAATCCAATTCGATGTATACACGTTGGCCATAATTCAAACAGTGCTGTTAAAAGACACGAATCTCTACAATCTTTACCCGTGTGTAATATTATGCAAAAATTAATTGATTTATTATTAAAAACTTAAATTTCAGTTGTCACCGGAGGATGAAGATCGAAGGCGTCGACGTCGTGAGCGTAATAAAATCGCAGCAACCAAATGTCGCATGAAGAAACGTGAACGAACGACAAATTTGGTGTCTGAAGCTGAAACACTTGAAGCGCAAAATATCGATTTAAAATCACAAATGCGTAGTTTGGAAATTGAACGACGATCTCTAACGGAAATGTTACAATTGCATGCCAATACATGTACACACAATGAAGGAATTCAACTTCCAAATATCAATGCGGCCATTATGAAATACTTGAATGAGATTGGTATGGGACAACAAGAACAATCCACCGGAACCACTTTAATTACGGTAAAAACGGAATCGACATCAAAAACGAGGAATTCCACGAAAGGGGCACAAAAGCAGCAACAGCAGCAACATCAGCAACAGCAACAGCAGCAACAACATCAGCAGCAGCAGCAGCAGCAGCAACAGCAACAACAACAGCATCAGAAAATCCCATCAGTCAGTACATTGCGTTTCAATACAAGGCGAGCCCAGCAAACACAACAAGTGAATCAATCAAAATTGGGCCAAGTAACAAATATCATGAGTCCGGTGACAGCAGTTTCGGCAACCAGTCGAAATTGTATGATGGGAACGATGACCACTGTGTCACCGATACAGGATTGCAAACCATTTCCATCGATTGATATGGGCTATTGTGAGGGTCGCAATGAAACATTAACACCAACAAGTAGCTACTGTAAATCATTAATATCATCATCAAGTGATTGCTATGCAATGAGCAGCCCGGACAGTGGTTTCATTAAATCACCGGTTGATATGGCCAATTATCCACCGCTACCGCATATGATAAAAACCGATTACATTCCGAATTGTGATACAGGAATGTTAAACGATGCCACAAACTCAGATGGTTCAATTGAATTTATGCTAAAAAGTGAATTGGTCGATGCCAGCGACAGTCCATACACAACGGTTCAAAGTGCAAATCGATTTTTATTCGATGGTGTTGCGGAAACATTCGATCCGGATATGGAAACCACCGCCAATCCAAATCATCCATCATTGATTGAAACGCAAACGCACATGCATGACGGTTTAAAAGAGCATTTGCTGCTGCAGGGAATGAACAACAACAACAATTCCAGTCATATAAATAATAATCATCATACAAATCTCGATCCGGCCACCAATTCCAATATGATGCATGATTTTGGTGCGGTGAGTAATTTACCTGTGATAACATCGGTGTTGCCGCCACCACACTCCACCTCAATCATTGAATTCAATACATCGTGCCAGCAATATATCGATGCATCGCTGCTAAAAGGCGATTTTCTCAGCCAAAATTGTGAATTTCTTGATTCACAATTCACCACGGATTTGGACAGTGGCGTTACAACATTCACCAACAGCAGCGGATGCTTAGCCTGATGGTTCCAACCAGACACCGATAACATCGAATTTTAACAACCGAAAAAATGAATTTCGAAACATCATTTACCTCAACAACAACCACAACAACAACAACCATATATACAAAGAGTCAGTCCTCATCCTTCGATGCTGCGCAAAGCTTTTGCCAAGCCAAGTCTGTGTCGATTCGTTTTTAAAAATCTGTTAAAATCTATTTTTTTTCGTTGAAATTTTCCATGTCGCAAACAAAATTGACAATTTTATCGTTCTGTTTTTAAGCTTGATTTATGTTAATATAATTTCTGTTTATTTTTTTGTCATTTTTTTTTTAAATTTGATTAATAGAATATAAGTTGAACATACATATAATTTGAAGAATATTTTTTTTTGTTTTTAAAACAATAAATTTGTTTTTAAAGATGAGGCAAAAACATCGCCATAAGCCAACACAAAAGCAAAACGATCTAATGCATTCCGATGTTTTTCAAATGTTTGGATTTTGTTGACAAAAAAAAAACAACAACAAGAGAAAAACAAAACACATTTGGCCGAAATTCGATTTCATGTTAAGAAAACAAAGAGAAATGAAAAGCAAACAACCAATCAAACTTACTAAATTGCACAGTGATACAAAATCCAATTTTCACGTGAAATTGCGATTTTTGACATTATATTTAGTGTTTAAGTGTACTTTTGTAACGATGGATAACAACAATCAGTGCTTTAATATTTGCTTCTGATGAACATATATTTTGCTATTTAAATATTAAGGAGGAGGATAAGAAAAAGGTCAATAATTTTCAAAGAGAAATTTAATATTTCGGCCTAGGTCTTTCGAACCCAGACCACCCATTGGCCATGGTCAATATACCCTGATATCTTGACCTCGCACATTCATGATCCGATCTGATCCGGGGCTTTTGAGTTTTTTTTCGGATAACCCAGATTCAGTCTGGAATCCCAGGTTAATTCACCCGAACCCATCTGAACCAAATGTTTAGTTTCGGATCGGATCGAATAGGATCGAATCGGATCAGATTGAATAAGTGTCGGATTGGAATCGAATCTAGAAGAAGTGCATACCTCTAGTGCAAAGGTCAGTTCATTGGAACATCAAACCACTCGGGCTTTTAATTTGAATGTCATATATCACACTCAAGTTCTAATACCATCCAACTATACTAGCCCAAGGTTCGACTATCAGTTCAACCGGCTCAGCCCCACGCCCAGTTCAATAGTCGCACAAACTTTATAGAAGAATAAATTATGAGAGAATGAATATCAAAATCAATGTGAATAAAAGATGCACTTTTCACAATTCCAAATTAAAAAGAAAAAAGTGCATGTAAATTGAATAAAATGGAACCAAGCAGCTACTCTAGCAATCGAATAAGTTCATGAAATAAGATTCTAAATCTAATCTAACAAAATCCGCATCGTTTTTGTAAGGTTTTTAACGTTTTTTTTTTTAAACATTTTGTTTCGCTTTGTTATACATATATTTGGATTTAAAATGAAAACAAGAAAAACAACACACACATTTAATCTATTTAACTAAAGTGACTTACTTTATGTGAGCCTTGCGAACCGAGGGCCAAAAGTCTATTTTTTAAAAATGAAATCAATTGAATTAACAAAACAATATTCTAATTGGTAAAATTGTGCACTTTTATTGAACTAGTTGAAACCCCCCCTCCTCAATTCTTAGCTTTTAAGTGAACATGTGAACATATTGAGATGCAATGACAGAAAAAGAAAAGAAATGAAAAGCAGCGACACTGAGATATTGAGATAAATCGTTCTTTTGATTTAAGTTTTTAGACCATAAATCATTTAAAATTTCACAAAATCGTTTCCATTCGTCGAATCAAATGACTTAAAAGGCATTCATTTGCCATTCATTTCATTAAAAATTTATTTTCCCATTTCTGTTGACTTCCTTAACAATTGATTTGAAATTGAATTCATCTTAAAATTACTTCAAAATTCAGTAAAAAGAAACGTTTACGTTAACATTTCGACACGTTCATATGTAAAGTCGGTTTTTCAAACGAAATTGTAAAAAAAAAACTTAAGATTTGATGTAATGCGGTTTCCTTCGTTTCGAACCAAATTTGATATTAAAATTATTTCAGAATTCAAAATTAATTACCATTTAATGCTTTAATTTGATCCTTTTTTTTAAACTTAACGGAATGAATCGTCTGGAGGGGACAGAGAGCTGAAGGAAAACGAAATGTTTGGTGAATTCTTGATCACTTTGTTCCATTCAGAACTTCCGAGCCTGATTAAGACTCTGCAAGTAAGGATTTTGATCTAATTCGAAAGAGATTTTCTTCATTTCACATCCGCTCTCTCTCGGTCTCTCTATTTCTCTCTCCGTTCGACGAATTATTCACGGTTTTAAACGCATAGCGTCGTCAAATTAATTAGTTATTCGATAGATCATAAAAAAAGAAAACTGATCACAAAAAGGGGAAAATGTGAAAACGCCTTGAGATTTAATGATTTTGTATGGAATTGTGAATGGATGAATGTGAACAAAACATGTGAAAACAAGTTTATTACTTAATGTTAACAATTAAACATTTAAAAAAAGAAGTAACAAAAACTGTGTGTGATAAATGGAAAAAATGAATGCCTCTCGCTGAATAATAAATGATAAATTTTTGTATGCATATAAAAAGTGGTGTAATTTGTTGACGTAAATCGCAAAGAGCCGCTGCCATGGCGTGCATCCCAAGAAAAAAAAATCGACCAGACCCAGCTGCCCAATGAATAGGCTAGAGCTCACTCTATATTTTTTTTCCTATCCCACAAATGGATAGAAATGTTTGCTTTTGTGTACATTTTAAAACTGTACAGTTTCCCTCGAATATATAGTTGGACCGTCTTTTGATGTAAATAATAAAAAAAAATAATAATTGCCGTTAACCAAATAGCTGTGTAAATTCTTTTTTTTTCTGTTTTTATTAAAGAAAAAAAGTAAATAAATAATTGAAATAACCTAATTAAATAAATGACAAACAAAAAATAAACATTTTGCTACATGATGAGTGAACTCTAGTTTCTTTTGTGGAAAATAAATATAATGACAAATTGGAATTCCAACCAACCAGATGAACTGTGTGTTTCTCTAAATTTCAATGGATTACATTTTTCATTTCTAATTTTATTTTTTAAAACAATGATAAAAATATATTATATGAAAAATATGAAATTATTTTAGTAGTTGTTAAAATATGTAACAAAACAAAATACAATGGAGCCAAGTGATAGATGGTCATTTTAAGTAGCACTTGTAGAAGTGAAACATGACAACGGAAAGTGGACAGGCGTGACGAAAAATGATCGAGAGTCTAAAAAAAAAACGATATGATGAAAGGACGAATGTAATGGCAAAGTCAGAGAATGCTAGTGGTTAGAGTGCAAGTGTTTTTTTTTATAGGGTACAAGGAATCAAGCGATTTTGGTGACAAGATAAAAACACTTATGCACCGTCATCGAATCGCATAGCTTGTAATGAAAATGGATTTTCATAGATTTGTTTTTTCTCTCTTTTTAATTCTTCCAACGAGTTTAATTTATAAACGGCAAAATACAACACACAATTACCTCATTCAATGAATATTTTGAAAATGAACAACGGAATTATTCATCAAGCGATTTCGCAACAAATCAAGTAACATAACATTTCTTTTTTTTTATAAAACTGTTTACAGTTACAATTTAATCAATTGAATTTATAACGATTTCATTTGATGCGACTCAAACGAAGAGTTGTTGTCTCAAAGAATCACATCTTCGATTTGACATCGATTTCACAGCAAACTTGATTTGCACCTACTCTCATACGCAAATGATTCAGAGAGTGTCTGGCTTCCAAGGACAAATCACGTTAAAATTCTTCCAAAAAATGTCCAATTCTGGTTTTCCAATCGCTTTATCCAATTTTCAAGTGTAAAAAATAAAATCATTTTAATAAAATTTAAGTCAATAATCTTCAACATTTCACTGAATTTTGGATTTTGAGAGTAAAAATCCCCAAATCGAACCCAATTTCACTTGAACATCCAGCAATTTTCCCCTGACATAACTTAAAATCAACACGAACATTTATGCACAGATAATTTTTAAACTCTCAAAATGAAGAAAAAGTCAAAATAAATTGAATTTGCATATTTTTGACTTGGGCAAAAATGTACAAAACCAAAATCGACGCATCTTTTGGATGCTGAACGTGATTTTCAGTTCAAACATTTGTTGGGCTTGCATTGATTTGTGGAAATTGTTGTTGAATACAGGGTGCAATTGTCAGCATTGACGATTGGTGACAGCCATAAAAAAATTCTAATGTTAAGATTTCTGTTAAATGCTAAGAACGCACCGTCTCACTCACTCACCATCAAAAATAACGAATTCAAAGTGCCTGAAAGCGATACATCGTCTGTCAAAATCCAAAGTGCTTTTGCATTCTGAAACCGTTAAGCTGGACCAAAACGAAAACGAATGCCATTGAGTTAAAACCAAGTAAACGCCTAAGCCAGTTAAACTTATGAAAATAAAAAGCTTAAATGTTGGCCTTGAACGTGTTCGTTGCAAACAAAAATAATTAACCCTAAAACTCTAAACTAACTTTAAGTCACTGTTTCATTACAAATAAAAGAAAAAAAAAAACACTTTACTCACAAATCGAAAGGCAAATGAAAGGAATAAAAGAAAAAATAAATATGGAACCAGTTAAGTCTAAAATTTGTTTACGTTGATGTTGATGTGAATTATAAAATATGATATATAGAAATTTAATTTTTAATGTAAGCATTAATCCAATATCATTGGGCGAAGATGACGTGACAGATCACGTTTTAGATAAGTAAGCAGAAGGAAGATCATTTGAAAACCAAAACAAAAAACATTAAAAATTGATATTAATTTGTGGTTGAATCCCATTAAAAAACCAATGGCGAAGATAAAATGCAGAATGTATAAGAAGCACAAGATTATTTGAGTACACACAATGACATTTTTGTTTTGATTTGTTTTGTTTTTGTTGGTGCATCTGCAATTTCATTTTCTATGGCATAGAATTATAAAATAAAAACACTTGAATATATAAATACATGTAGCTATTGACCTCTTTAGTGGCTAAGTCAACAAAACTATAATGTCTTTTTGCATTTGAAATAAATTATATATATACAAATTCAAAACAATAAACAACGTTTTTTTTTACTTTTATTTCATTCTAAAGTGATATGAATTGAATTACATTCGTAATCCTGACTCTTCTGCACAGTGCAGACTGCACTGATATGAATGTTCATTTAGCTCTCAAACGAATAATTCTTCAATTAAACAAAAGTAAAAGCATTTGCTTTGTGATTTGATACTACTTTGAAGAACTGTCTCTTGTCAGGTAAGGACCTTTACTTGTAAGAGCTGACACTGCCGTCTAGGAACACCATGTATCGTAGTCACCTTTCTTACGATTTTTCTTCTCCAATTCTTTTTTCATCATTTCGATTTTGCTAGAGAGAATTATTATGAAAATACAATGAATAAAAATACAAGTGTGTTTGGGTCGATGAAATTTGGAATTTTATTGAAATAAGAATTGCATTCTTCAAATTCACAGTTTAATAAATCTATAGATACACTGAAGTATACTGAAAGCAGTTCACCTGAAGGCAAGTATTTATGTTTTCGTTTGAAGTACAGTAATTTATAAGTTAAAATATCAAAATTCAACCTTAACAACTCGGTCCAAAACGACTCGGCCCCATTCATGGGCCGTGTTTCGTTTCAATTCAATAAATAGGAAGTCAGTCGATCTTAATGACAATTTGGTGGCTAAATAATCCAATTCTTCGATGTAAATCGTGACTTTCCTGGCATACAACTCGTTTTCACGTCACTCGTTCATATTTGCTGAATCTAAAACAAATTCTACTTCACTAAATACGATGACTCTCAATTTCTTCAATTTCACCGAATGGCATAGCATTTGGTCGACCTGTGTCCGACTAATAAGATGAATTCTTTCGAGATTCACGAGATGATTCACCATCTTATCAACATCTGATAATTCTGTGCTATCATAAAATTCAATTCGCAGCTCAACTAGATTCACCGCCTTGGATAAATTGACATTGTCATAGTATGACAAGCTCATGCTTCTTACAGCAATTTTTCGAATGATTGGCCGGTACTATATACAGTATAAAAATCTGCATTTAGTGATTTTCACTATATGCAGACACATTAAAAAAATAATTTGTGGAACTGCGCGGGCACCTTTACTTTCTATTGCGAAAAAAAGCATCCTTAAATCTTAGCAGATAAGAGAATCGCATATCCTACTTGAGAAACGATATTTATCTCAGAGAAGCTAACAAGTTCTTTAGATAGTACATTTCAAGAGAAAATAGAGAAAAGACAGGGCATGACGGTCACAATCCAGCCCCACGACACGGACACTTGGTAGCATTTTAGTTATTGATTGGAGACAACACATTCCCAGTAATTTCCTGTATGCTCGCACATTAAGATATGATTTAAGGATGTTTTTTTCGCAATAGAAAGCTATTGCGAAAAATGAAATAACTGCATATAGTGATTTTCACTATATGCAGACACATTAAAAAATAATTTATGGAACTTTGCAGGCATGCTGTAAATGGTGTGTCTGAGTACCGGCCCAAATCTCAAAGTGACAAAAGCAAATTTGTTCAGTATCATTACCGGATGTTTCATATTGAATTTTAGCCATTTCGGAGTCGACGAATTAAATTGTTAAAGATAAAACCCAAATTTCATATCAATGCGGAAAAGTCAGGATTATGAATGTAATTCAATTTATTTTTTTTTATTTCTATCGAGAGTTGGGTGCTAATAACATTGTTTTAAAAATGCCATCTGACCTTGGTGAACTAATGAGACTGAAATGTATTAGTAATATCTATATCATATATTCAATACATTATGTGCCTTGCTACTGTATATGACGTTGTCAAGTGAAACAAACGATGTTTGGTAGTTTCGTTAGATGGCTCTTAAGTTTGATTTGGTGACTTCACAATGCATTGTTATGCCCACCTCTCGATTTCTATAGTCACTAACGTGTCTAGTTCGAGTAGAGAGTCAGAAGAAGAACAGCCAAGCTCTATGGATGGTTCTGGTGTGTCGATCAAAAGAAAACAACCGGGTCGATCGAATGACGAAAATAAGCGAAGGAAAGTGGATGGTGGGTCGATGACAAGTAAGACATATTTTCGTTGAGAGTTCAGTTGTTACATGAAATGTGCTCAGGAAAA
Source organism: Aphidoletes aphidimyza (assembly GCA_030463065.1). Taxonomy (NCBI): domain Eukaryota; kingdom Metazoa; phylum Arthropoda; class Insecta; order Diptera; family Cecidomyiidae; genus Aphidoletes; species Aphidoletes aphidimyza. The sequence continues at coordinate 37,063,303 of CM059999.1, forward strand.
GTATTGGTTTTGCCTCGAAAACTCAACTCCACCGCGCTTGAGTAAATGATCACCGGTCAGGCTCAAAAACAGTGTTTGAAAATTACATCATTTTTGGACTGTCACTTCGTTTCTATGTAATTTGAAGTCTCATTTCCACTGAGACTCAGTGACAGTCCAACGTGATAGTATGTCTAAATTTTAAAAAAATATCTAAAATCTCTGCTCTGGGGCTTATTGATCAAATTGAAAATATTTTCAGCAGATAACTTTTCATTTCACCAATAAATAACAAGATCACCATAAGATTTATATTGATGATGCTAAAAATGAAAAGTTCATTTGGAAGATATTTTCAAAATCACTGAAAACTTCATCAAAATCTGAAACACAACTATAGATGCTCTTCATTTTAGTGATCCTTTCTAGTATTTTGAAAATGTGTTCAAAATGAACTTTTCATTTTTAGCAACATCAATATAAATCTTATCTGAATATTTCCTTAATTTTTAACAGAAGTAACGAAAAACGCAATCGATTGTCAGCCACCAGTCGTTTTTCAGCGCAATTTTGACTGTCTGTTCAATCGTTTTATTTTCACAAGGATTTTCACTTATATTCGGACAAAATGGTAAAATACGATCAAAATCTATGAAAAGAATTTTTATATTAATTTAGCTACTTTAAAAATTGGTTTAAAAAAAAAAATGTGGAACGTTTTTTCCGCCATCCGTTGTTACACGTTTTTTGTTATCATGATAATTTGAAAATGCATTCATCAATCGGTTCCAAATGTTGACCAATTTTTAGAAATGATATATCATTGCCTAGGGGGAAATCGCTAATCAAATAATGCAAAAATCTTGCAAATATTGCGAATAGAACAAATGTTGGCAAGCATTTACATAGCACCATTCGCATCATTCGCACTATTCGCTGCGCACACACACATACTGACATTTTCTTTGGATTGTTTGTTAGTATGCGCGCACAACTACGAATGATACCGTGTAAATACGCTTGCGAATACGATGCAAATATTCGCAAATGCGTCGTCTAAATGCGAATGGCGATTTCCCCCTAGATCATTGCTATAGCAATATTGAAGTTGCCGTTTCGGCGCGCATGCATGCTTTCAAGTGAACATGGTTTTTTTTTTCAATTGAATCCTTGCTTGAAGTGCCACAAACAAGCCTATCAAATGTTGTCCGCGTGCTCATTTGACTTTCCTGGGCCGTACTATGAATGATTCTGAGATATATATAAATAAAATCAACCTATATATATGCTGGTCATATAATAGAATGGATTCCAAAATAGTGGGGACCACAATGTTTATTTTCACATAAAAATAAATTTTATAAAACACTTGGTGTTAAACAGTGCGGAAGAGTCCATTTATTACATGTTAAATCACTTCACATTGCCTGCCAATTTCTTCTGTTTGAAAAATTTCACGAGCGATCCTTGTACGGCTCCAAAATTGTTTGGTGTGCAAAGTGATGTTTGAATCCAATTCGGTAGTTTTCGTTTGATACGTTCCTGTTGATATCGTTCATCGATGAGTAAAACCGTAGCATAATCATTAATATGTCGAATGGCACGTCCAATGCACTGATTTACCGCTTTCATGCATAAATTCTCATAATATTCCGTGCTAGAAAATGTTGTACGCGACTCAGTCTTGTGGTCAGCAGCAATTTTATCCAAATATTTCATCTTTTCAGCTAATTCGGGGCTATTTTTATTCGGAAATGGTAATCCAACAACACAAACGCATCGACCTAAATCATCAGAGAAATTTAAACCTTCGCTAAGCTTTCCACCAACCACACTCATTAGCAATGCACCAGTTTGAGCACCGGTTTCAATGCATTTCGATGTATTTTTAACGGTTCGTGTGTAATCGGTGAGCATTTTTTCGGTTAATTGACCACCCGATCGTGGTTCTTTAAACACTTTTTTCTTCATTTGAATTCGATCGAGCGCCTTTGAATCGACCAAATGCTTATAAAATTGATCCATTACATCGTACGATGTGAAAAAGCACACAATCCCCGATGGAACAACATTACATATGTTTTGAATCACCATCGTCAAATCCGACATCTGAAAAATTTACAAATGATGAGAAAATTAATAAATTTCAAATGAAAACTCGTTTAAAATTGAAAAAATTTAATGATTTGCTTGAAATAAGTTTTCTCAATAACAAAATTGAGTGTTTCATGTGAATATTTCTATAACCTGAACTCAACGCCATCTGTTGATGTTCCCCAAAAACATTTGCGCTTGTAAACCCTGCGTTCAATTGTCATGTTCAATGCTCATCGTTGACAATCTAGTTAAACTGTCATCCGTCATCGAAAGCGACGCATTTCAACATTTGTTTGCTTCAACCTCAAATCACAATTTTTACTTGAAAAGTTAATTTCCTCTTTCATCAATAAAAAAAACATCAAGCGGTGAAAAACATTTAAAACGACGTGAAAAATGCCATACGCAAATACACCATCCGTACAAATTACAGATTTATCCGAAGAAAATGTAAAATTTGTTATCGAAGACACGGATTTAAGTGTGGCAAATAGTTTGCGTCGCATATTTATTGCCGAAACACCGACAATGGCCATCGATTGGGTACAATTTGAAGCCAATTCCACCGTATTGGCCGATGAATTTTTGGCACATCGCATCGGTTTAATTCCATTAATATCCGATGATGTGGTTGATCAAATGCAAAACACACGTGAATGTTCATGCATTGATTTTTGTACGGAATGCAGTGTGGAATTTACATTGGACGTAAAATGTGAAGATGATCAAACCCGGCATGTAACCACAGCCGATTTAAAATCAAGTGATCCACGTGTTGTTCCGGTGCCATCACGACGTCGTGACGAAGAGGAGGTCGAATATGGTGATAACAATGAGGAAATTTTAATTATTAAATTGCGTAAAGGTCAAGAGCTCAAGTTACGTGCGTATGCGAAAAAAGGTTTCGGAAAGGAACATGCCAAATGGAATCCAACAGGTAAATAAATTTTACTGTTTTTCACCATTTCTGAAATTCGCCTCGGTCGGTAATTTTTTGTTTTGTTTGTTTGAAAATTTGCAGCCGGTGTGTCATTTGAATACGATCCAGACAATTCGATGCGTCATACATTGTACCCGAAACCAGATGAATGGCCAAAAAGTGAACACACCGAACTCGAAGAGGATCAATTCGAAGCTGAATTCAATTGGGAAGCAAAACCGAATAAATTTTTTCTCAATGTTGAATCAAGTGGTGCACTTAAACCCGAAAATATTGTTATGATGGGTGTGAAAGCGTTAAAAAATAAATTATCCAATTTACAAACGCAACTCAGCCATGAGCCACAAACCGATGCTTTGGCCATTGCATAAATTCAACTCTTTGCCACGTCAATAATCATGTACTTTTTAAGAGATTCTAAGCATTTTGATTCAAAAATAAAAAAAAATAAAAATCGACGAAATGTAAACACTAAACTTACCATTTCATTGTTACCACGATTCGCATAGTTAAATAGAAACGATGAATTGCGTGGCCCTTTGGCAATAACCAGCGGTATAATTGCATCGGATGAAACAACATGCCCAAAAAAATGCTCTTCAATTCGTTGCATCACATTTTGAAATAATTGTGTTTTAAATTCAGTTGTCGGTTGCATCGTTCCACCGGCCACAATAATTGCACGGCATTCATTTACCAGCAATTCAAATGGTTCACTTGCATTCAACAGTAAATATTTTAGAAACGATTTTGATTGAATGGTTCGATGTTTTGATAGTAAAATACGGCCATCGGTGGATTTTTCCAATAATGTTTCCAAAAAATTGATAAATACACGAATCACCGACGCTGAACCTAATCGATTGGTATTTTCCTCCGGTTTTTTCTCCTCTGGAACTGGTTCAGCTGGTTTCTGAATTTTATTCGATCGTTTTTCAGATAATTGCTGAAGGTAAGATAAATGAGCTGGTTTTTGTGGTTTTTTTGGCTCTGACACCGGCAACATCACTTCCATATTGGCATATCGCATAGCAAATCCACCTAATTTTTGTGCTAAACGCGTTTCATCGCAAAATTTGAGGATTTCAAAGAGATTACCATACGAAATATTCACATCGTCAAGTAGATCATGGGTTAACACCATTTGAGATGTAAATTCACCGTGAGATTGCTGTGAATCTGTTGATGACTCTTTTGCGGTAGCGGAAATTGGCTTCATTATCAATTTGGCAAAACGATTTGCAATCGAAATCAATTGATTCAAACGAAGTAAATTTGTTACACTAAATCGTTCCAAATATTTTGTTTTGTATGCAATCAATTGCTGATGAACACGTTGCAATTGTTCAGCGGTTATTTCGGCACTGTGAATACTTGCAATGGTATCGAGAAGATTATGAGCTTCATCGATGATTATCACACTGTCTTTGATGCTGATGTTCAGTTGATCACGTGTTTTTCGATGCAACAGCATTTGATACGGCAACATTATGACCTGCGGTGGATCAAATGACAATGATATAAGAAACCCTTTGGGAGACTAACAAAATATATGTCACAAACCTGAGCATCTTTGGCTGCAGCTCGTGCCGCATAATATGGACATCCTTTTTCCGTTTTGGCCACTTCAATCAAATCCTCAATGTCCATAATCGATTCGGTATTGTAAATTGCTGCATTTGAAACCTGTTCAATCGCTGCTTGTCCATAAAATGGGCATGATGCATTTTTGGCTTTTGTTACCCGAGACTTTTTCATTGCACGACCATCTTTATCCATTTCAGTTGATTGAGAGCAACAAGTGCTTTTCGATTTGCCTTTTTTCAATTCTAAACATCGTTCATTAATCAGAGCATTTGATTTCAAAGCTCTCACCTCTGGATTAATGCAAAATTGTTGCCGTGATGCCAATTGAATCACACGAATTGAATTACCATAAACCGTTTTTTTCAGCTCATTCACCACTTGCGATAATTGGGAATGTGTTCGACTGCAGAAGAAAATCTGAAATAAACCGATTTTTTTTTGTTACAAAAACTTGAGTGAAAGTAAATTATTCGCTTGAAAAAATGTTACCTTTGTGTTTTCAAATGGATTTTCATTGAAATCATTATCATCCGGTTCATTATCATCATCATCATCGTTGTCTTGAATCACAAGCTCTTCATCATCCAACACTGGTTTTGCGATATTTTCATTGTTATCCAATAAATCTTTTGAATTTGAATTGGAACCGGCATCTTTGTATCGTCGAATTGACTTTTGTTTGATTTGATCTTGCCATTTTTTTCGCAAATCAGCCACTTTTCGATCATATTCATCCATCGCCTTTAATTGCTCCAAAAGTTTATTCAATTGCTCTTTCATTTGCAATGAATCGTATTGGCCGCTCAACCAATCATCACTTTTTGCATTTTCCGCTTCACTTTGCTTGATGTCAAGCTCCATTTCGCGAATTTTTTCCATTAATTCCATTCGATTGAGGTCATCGTGATCGGACAACCATTTTAATGCACTACACATTAAACTTAACGTTTTACCGGTTCCCGTTGGTGATTCAAATATTCCAATTTTACGATTTTCAACCACCGAATATAAGGCACGCATAAATTGATCTTGAATTGAATATGGCTTAAATGGAAACGGAAATGAATCCGGGCAATTGGCTTCTCGGGTTCGCACAAACATTTTTTTTCTTCTGGTCGATGAACCGACTGAATGATAAAAACAAATTTTTCAAACCAATTCAAAACCTTTGTTTACATTTACACAAATGTTATTGAGGTTATGTTTGATGCAATGACATTTTGCGCCAATTTGGTTGAAGACGGTAGAAATATATGTTGAAGGCAGAATGACATTTGAGTGGTTCACTTGAAGTTTGAAGTTTCAAACGGTCGATTTGAACAATTTTGAATTATTTTTGGAATTTATTGAGAAAATTCTAATTTCATGTGATTTACCGAGGAATCAAATGAGGCGATTGAATGTGAAACCACTGAAAAAAAAAATCCATGATTTTTATTCATTTTCGGTTATTTGGTTGTTTTAGAAGCATCACAATAGGATCTTGCTAAAATCTTGCTGTTTTTTTTTCTATGCAAAAGACAAAAGTCAGTTGAATCCATAAAAAATCATTATTTTTTTTAAACATTTCCACAAATTTCATCCAATAAATCTATAAAGTCTAGTAGACTTAGTCTACTAAGATCTGATTTTTTTATCACTGTCAATTGTATCAAAGTCGATTTCGCATGGCCGTTGTGTCAAACAACACTCATTTCTACGCAAAAACATTTGTGTTTACACTGTACAGTAACAGCGGTTGCTTTGTGTGTTTTATGTTGTGAGTCTGTGCATCGTCATTAAATGGCATGATATTGCGGTACTTATGTGCATTAACCTTACTCACCGAAATTGAGACGTCATTATCAACAGCATAGAGTTTGCGTTCTTTTCTCTATATTGCGAGTATTGAATGAACTAAAACTTTGTTTTGCTTCAATTTCATCGATTCTCAGCTAAATTCGATTGTTTTTTTTACCATTTATCCACGAAATTGGGATAGCGGTCAACGAATTGGACAGTCGATTCATTTAGACTTTCATAACTTGGTGAGTTTGTGTTATATTTCAAACCAATGAAATTGCCTAATGCCGAATCGATTGTGTTGAACTAATAATATTCGATTGTTGAATTTCAGAGCCATGTCGTCACAACCATGGAATGAAGAGATGAGCCATTTGCTATTCAAAATTGAACGTGAAACGGAATCATCGATTTGCAAGCTAAAAAAATCACTCAAACGATGCGGACTGACATTTGATCGGAAATTTCGCAAGTATTTTCTTCGAGCCACTGACAATCGGTAAATGTTAAATTAGATGTAAATGTTCTGAACATTATGTTCATAAATTGTACGATTTGGCCAAATTGTGATAAGAAATTGGCCAAATTGTGTAAAAACTCAGTTATTTTGGATTCAATAAGTAACATCTAATTTCCCCCACAGGCTCACTGAAACTTTTGATCGTTTTGAAATCGATTCGCTCGCTCAATCAAGCTCCCGTCATGATGTGCCGGCTGCTGATAATCGATTCGATTTCATGAATCGAACCCGTCGGCCTGTTGACCAGAGTCCCGGTCCCAGTACTGACAACGGTCACCTCTATGAAATCGATAATCAAAGTCATTCTCATGCGCAACACCGCAAAAGTCTAAATTCGAAAAAATCATCGGTAAAAGATAGGCTTGGAGCTAAAGTCGTTAAGCATACACCCCCGATTAAGCAACGCAAAAATCTAAAAAAATCCGTGCAAAAACAGCGAAATACATCAAGAGACGATGTAATTGAAGATGTTGTGGTTGAACAGCACCCGAATGATAACAGTCAACAGATGTCCATCGTCGAGGAACCAATGGATGTTGGAGGCCTTGAGCTCATATTAAATAAGTTCATTTGTAAGTTTTGACAACATCGTTGAACTTCAATGATTGAAGCTTTGCACATAGTTTGTGAGCTGAAAAATCTTGCTTTTTTTCGTCTTATCTTTTGCTATAGCAAAACCTACAAAGGAAACATCAATCGTTAACATAACCTTCTGCTGTATTTATTGTCATGACAATTGCATTGACACAACCAGCAAATCCATTGAGGATGTGTACGCTCACTGGTTGTCTGGTCACACTGACATGCCAAATGTTAAACCATTTGGTTTTTTCATCATGGATCAAAATTCGGCCTGTTTCTACTGTGACAAAATCGGTACACTACATCAATTGATTCAGCATGAAAAAGACAATCATCGAAATCGATCGATTGCAATTTTAAATCCGGAGAATCGAAAACAATGTGCATTTTGTGATTATGCCGGAGCGAGTTGGTCGGATCATTTTGATATAAATCATAAAATGCTTCTTCAATCGCATCATCCAAGCCCAATCTCCCTAACAAATGAGACTTTGTGTGCACTTTTATCGATTGACATTCACAAAAGACGTCAATGTGCGGTGTGTGATGAGACATTCGAAACAGAGCATCAAGTTGAATGTCACACGTTAACTGAACATCCTCGAGAAAAGATTTTATCAAAGATTGTTCACGATTCGCAAAAGATGTACTTGGTATGTGACGTTTGCACCGAACAAATTGACCCAGATGTGTATTTAAATCACTTGGAAGAGCATACATACGAATTCAAGTGTAGAAAATGTGATTTTAATACGCAAGATTTGATTGATTTGGCATTCCATGAAAATCACAATCATCACGCAAATTCTCTAAATTATCATTATTTACAATTTTCGGAACGACTAAAAGTCCACTTTTTCCGCACCAAAGTGGTGTTTGGCAACGGATTGATTCTGAATAAACATCAACTTTTGGGTACGGATTACGATGACTATAGCCAATTTCGATACATGGTCGAGACAATGATTGACATCAAGGTAAAAAAGTATGGTTGGCTCGTGCAGAAACAAAACAACAATCAAATCGATGAAAAACCCTCGGATGACGATGACGCCTGCAGTGTATCAACCGATGAATTTATTCTGTCTACAATGGCCTCGTCAACAGCATTTAATGAATCATCAAAACCACCACCAAAGCATCCCAATCCTCACAGTTCGTATCTCAGAGAACTCGAACAACAACATCGTTTAGTCAAGAATGTTTGCATCCATGGTGTTCCACGACGTAGAAATGAAAATTTACGTGAAATTATACGACGAATTTGTGTACAGCTTGGCGCTAATATTTCGTCCAATGAAATTGGTGTTGTTCATCGCATTTCAAAGTCAGATCCATTAATCATTGTAAAATTCACCAATATTGCGGCTAAACAAAGAATTATGATCAGCCGACGATCACATGATATTCTAACGTCGGATGTTATTGATATGCCCGTCGGCGTGATGCCGGCAAAAATTCATATTTTCAGCCATTTAACGGATTTTTTCGAAGAATTACGTAAAATTGCCAAATTAGCGGTACAAGATCAACGACTTTTCTCATACTGTCTCACAAAACATGGATTTTTAGTGAAACGAACGAGAGACAGCTCGGAAAAATATATTTTCTCACGCAATGAACTGCGATCGTTTATTGGCTATAGCATTCAAGATTGCTCACAGTCTCGATCATCAGATGGTTTTTAACATTTGAAGATGTGTCTCTGCGGTGTCTCTACCGTATCTTAATGGAAAATGATGATATTTCTAGGTTTGTTTACTACTAAATGACTATTGAAATGTCAAAAGTACCGGATTGGTACTGGAAGGAACTACAATATACTACAATTCTATTCACATAGTGATGTCATATAGCAGCACCAAAATGGTGGTGTACTATATGAATACTATTGAAGTACGTTCAAGTTCTTTCCGGTACCAATCCGGTACTTTTGACATTTCAATAGTCATTCAGTAGTAAACAAACCTAGTGATATTTTCTTTATTCAACCGCAAAACTTACCTTTTACTCCTTTTTACCCCTTTATACCTCACAAACTGGTATTTTATGTCTCTTTTTGCATTTCTGAACAGAATTTTCTGTATAAAAAACCAAAAATTCAACCTGAAACAGATGCTTTGCCAGATCAAGACGGGTCTTTTCATGAATAAAACACACTGAATTCAGTTTTTTCATCTATACAATGTTTTCTTTTGCTTTTTTTTTTCATTTCATATTGATGTATTTTTCGTTTATTTCAAGCAGATGTGTAGTGTGTTTTGGATTTTTCCGTATTAAATTCGATTGATTAGAGTAAGTTATTCTTTGAGCCACACTTAAGTGTATAGCACTAGAAACTTATAGCTCATTCTATCCAAGCAAGTGATTTGGCCACTTTTAAACTCAACAATCTATCAGCTGTAGACAGTAATAGTAAGTGTTTTAATTATTCTGGTAAGCAATTTTCATTTCATACCATTTTATAATTTCAATGGTACACCGAAGCAAAACAAATCAGGGCTTGAATTTGATCTCTTTGTCTCTCTTTTTCTTACTCTTAAAGTGTGCTGAAAAGGCTCAATTTCAGCTGCCACAATTTTATTCATCGACCAGTCAAGAGAGAAAGTATTGGTTCTGCCATGAAAATGTGTAAAATTTTATTTGTTGGGCAAGGTATGTGCACTTTAGTACATGTCGCTATGAAATGGGCCATTTCAAATGGCTACTGCAATATGGCTAATTTTCAACACAAAACATCCCGTGACACAATAAAATAAATTGGCCATCTTCACTTTTCGATTTGAGACTACTTTCTTGATATATTTATATCCTTGTTTATATCACAATTCGATTTTCTAAGAATTTCCTACATTTTCACACGTATTCATATTCCATGATTTTTCAGCATGAAGAAACATTTTATGCACTTTTTGAATATGTAAAACGTCAAGCGGGCTTGAATTGTGTAAAAATGAAAGTTTGTTTCAGTGTCGTAAAAGAAAGAGACGGCGGTATCTTATTTAATGGTTGTCACGGACATAAGAGCCAATGTTATACGGCTTTGGGACTTACCTTCCGAGTATTACCATTTCATCCAATTTTGAGCAATATCGTAGTGGTCGTTGCGGCGTACGTTCGGCTCAAGTGAATGTGGCTTTTTGTTCGAAAATTCAATTTTTATATGGAAAGTACCACACAAATAAGCCTAGAAAATGTCTTTCGCGGTCCCATTTGACTTTTCTGAGACGAACTATAATGGTTCTGAGATTTAGAAATACAGTAATTCCCATATGGAAAGTGTAACATATAAACAAATATATATTTGTGGTCATACAATAGATTGGATTCAGAAAATAGGTGAAACCACTGATTTTTGATTCACTGTTCCGAAACCATATAAACTGCTTATTTTGTAGAAAAAATCATCTAGAAGGAATTTGAGGCCGATTAGATGACGTTTTCTCGTAATTTCGGTATGTTTACTTTCACATTAAAACAAATTTTACAAATCACTTGATGGTTAAAAGTGCGGAAAAGTAAGCCTTACGCATGTAAGCCCATTTATTTTTTGGTTTTTAACAGTTGTTTGTTTCTTAACACATGACTGGACAATCGTAGAAAGCTGAACCATTACTCGTAATAATATTGTGGATTGACTTGAAGATATTTCTCATGCAAAATAAATGTCCTGCTCATTGCCTACGAGTAACGACAATCAGTCAACAAAATAAAAAAAAACATTTTCCAATGTGTTAAATTGAATATTGCGCCATTGAACAAAAAAAACGTGTCGTGAGTTTATTATTATGATAAATGAAAGATTTTAAAAAAACTCATAAAATATGTCTACATTGAGTGTATCTCATCCAAAAAATGCAATATTCTTAACATTTTCCGCATTTCATCTGTTTCCACTGAAGATGCCAATTTGTACCATTCGAGTATCATCAAATTGATTTGTCTCTTCCTGTCTCCTTATTTACGATGGCATTTTTGTGCAATTTTTCTCGAATTAAGTTTAAATGATAATCTCATATGAGGCAAATACAAAATGAGAATGATTCACTAAACCATGTGCAACAGAGCACATGAGCTTGGATCAATAAATTCACATATTTCTAATTCCTTCCACTTTTTGACCTGGCATTTAATGCAAGGGGCAGATCACTTTAAAGTAATGCCTTCACCGTCAGTAATGCCTCAAAATTTGAATGTTATGCCCGAAATTCAAAGTAATGCCCTTAAGTAATCACTGTGGAGTAATGACTCTCAGTATTCAAATTTCAAACGTCAAAGTTTGACAAACCATTTCATTTTTCGAGAATGGCATTACTTCTTGTTTATTGGGCATTACATTTTTCGTGGGTATTACAGTGTGCATTACAGGCATTACTTTTAAATGTTGGAATTACTTTTGTGACATATTGAGATTTCGCTATGTTCTGCATATATTGAAATTAATGAATTTTCGTGCGATTAATGACTAGTAATGCTTAGTAACGCCCAGTAATGCCTGCTTGAAAACATTATAATGCCATAAGTGATTTGCCCCGGCCTTGGCACCGGATCGTACATATTTCAGCAATCGAATCATTTTTATAGCCATCGTTAATGTGTTTTCTTTCGTAAATAAATTCAATAAATCAGTTTTTGCACAATGAAAATGCAACTTAATTTTTATCACATCCCTTTCGGACGCAACACATACTCACACACATTCATTTTCATTGGTTTGACAGTTTCATTCAATCGAGACGATATACGATAATCTTACAGCAATATACATCACCCAATTTATCTCAGTGTAATGCAAGAGTAACGAAAGAAACGAGAAACAGAAAATGGTGCACGAGTTAATGACATCGCATTTAGACGTAGTTTTCATGCGGACAAATCGCATTTTCCAATGCGAACAACCACAACAACAACAACAAAATCACATAAACCACCGAATAATAGCCTCAACAAATGCATCGTCGTCTAGCTTCCGTATTGAGTCTATCGTACAAGTCACACGCATTCATTTCAAATTGTTTACTGCCATAAGTTGAAGATTGGATTTTGGCTCCGATCAAATGAGACGTGAGTTGTTCATCTTCAGAGCAGAGTGTATTGACGAGATTTATAGCTGTTTACAGGCAAAATGCATCACAATTTACGACCATTGAATAGTTGCCGGTTTTCAGTTACACTCAATAAACTTGTCGCGACTTCAAGTAATGACTTTTTAGCTTTCATTTTGATCGTCTTTTTTTCTCTTTTCAATGATTTTCTCGCGAATTCTTCACAATTCATTTGCAGACAGCCAGGAACTATCCTCAACATTTTCCAAATGATGACTATACACAAATTTCAAATAATATGTTAGTACACATTGCAATTGTTGTTGTTGTTCATGTCTCTGGTATGTGTGTGTGTGTGTTTCCATCGTTGAAATCCCTATACAAGCCATTGGGTTGTGTGCGTTACGTTTGTTGAGTATCCGTCAATTTACAACGAATGCACAGCACACACACACACACACCGAGTATGGCGCGAGCAACGTAAAGTTGTGTGCAAGCGAGAGAATGAAAGCTATTTTATGTTGCGTTTGGTTCGCATTGGAAGTCGTACGGCCATATCGGTACGAAAAAGTGTTGTGTGGTCGAAACGAAATAAATGAAACAAAAAAAAACACACCAATTCAGTCGAAATCATTTTCACAGTGCGAGTAGACGAACTTCCGTGACCGCAGTCGATGTGTTGACAACAGAGTTTAAAAAAAATATAAAAACAAATTTATAAATCTAAAACCATTTTTATTCACAATCAAGTGTTCAACCAAATAAAATTCCAAATTTTTTCCTCATTTAAATAAAACCAAAACAAAATCGTAAGCATTTGTTCTGACAATTTTAAATAACCCAAGTGAAACAAAAAAAAACCTCAACATCGCATTGGAATTACTGGGCAAAGTGAAACATTTTTGGCGACGTAAACAAATTGCGTGGAACTGATAGATATTTGGAGAGTGTGTGTGTGTGTATGTGCGTTTTTTTTATTGTCTTCGGAAGTTTTAGTTTGATTTTATTGTGTTGTGTTTGATTTAAAAAAAATAATTCATTGAAGAATTTCGATAAAAGTGCAACATAAACACCCGAACAAAATAAAAAATATATATATAACCAAAAACTCATACAAAGACGAATTTCATGTGGTACTGAAGGAACAAAGAGAAGAATCGAAAAAAAAACACACCAACAACAACAGAAAAAAAAAACGACCAATCGGAACAGTCTCAAAGTAAATATTGATAAAGTGAACGATTCCGAGACACCCAAAGTCACAACAACAATACCAATTTCAACACACACACAAAAAAAAGAACGACGAAGAAGATTTGAGCAACAACAACAACATCTCGCTAGAACGCAAGAGTGAGACAAAAACACAAAAACATCAACAACAACGAAATATCAAAGAAGAAAAAAAAACGAACTCATCGAGAATCAGAAAGAGAGCGAATGAACTGAACATTGAAAGCCACAGTGCCAATTTAGTGCGTATCTGTTTGTGTCCTGTCTATTACCATTCTCTCTCTCAAGTGTACTTGTTTGTGTGTGTATTTGCGACTCGTGTTGTATTCTTGATTTATTATTTTACAATTAAATTTATTTCGTGTTCTGCGTGCGTGTGTGTGTGAGTGTTTTATTCACAGCTGGTACAGTATTTCTAGTTCCGAATGAAAAAAAAGTTTCCATAACTCCTTCGTGTGTTTTTTTTTTTAAATTGCATTTGTTCATTTGTTTATTGTCTTGAAATTGTCCTTAAAGTCACACACACAACAACAAAAACAATTGAAATTCAACTGAAAAGTGCTGTCTGAAAGCGAACCAAAAACACAAAGTGCCAAAAAACAACAACACGAACCACATATTCAGCATCAGAGAGAGTGTAAAGTGCAATGTGCCAATGAGAAAACGCATTCGAACCAATTTTTGATGTCATTTCCAATAGACTGAACATAACCATTTAACCTCAAGTAAAAACTCTATGTAAACATACGAACGTTTTGTTCAACAACAACAACAACAACAAAAACACCACGCAAAGGCCAAGTGCAAAGTGATTTTTTTTCGCCGATTTATAATTTGAAAAACAGGACAAAATTTGTCGTTCAATTCAGTTCTTCGGAGTTGAAAAACTTACAAAAATAAAAAAAATAAAAAACAAAAGTAAAACGATTCCATTCAACGTAAAAAAAAAACATCAATAAAAAAAGCACGCGTAAACACACACATTGTTGATGGTGCTGCATGGTACGGAGAGCGCCAACCTATAGAGAGCCTGTAATCAACAAGCGCCAAGCCACAAACACAAACGACACACAACAACAAAACAAGTAAGAAAATGTTTTAAGATTTTTATTATTAGTTATTTTTGTATTTTTGGAATTATGGGGGAAAAACAACCAAATGGAATCGAAATTTCTGTGCATGAATATTAAAAAAAAATATCAAGTAACACATGAACAGCAACAACAGTTTCGAAGAAGAAATAAAAAAAAATTCGATTGAAATAAAAAAACAAAATTGAATGTGTGGGATATGTGTGTGGTTGGTTGGTGGCTGGTGTGAGAGAAAGAGAGAGTTAAATTGTTGTGTTTGCGGATTCGGAAATTTGTGTGCCTGTTGTTGTGTTTTGTTATTTTTATTGTTCAACTAGTTTAAAGCACTTATCAAATCCAGTTCAAACCCAATTAATTGCTGTTTTATACAATAAATATGTGACGGAAAAATGACGAATATTTTTGTTGTTGTGATGTAATTTCAAGTAAATAGATTTAAAAAAAAATAATAATAGTAACATCAACAACACCAACAGCAGTAGCACGCTCATCGAACGGACATATATGAAAATGGGTGGGAAAGAGAAGAACACACAAGGCATACAAAATACATCGTGTATGTATTTAAAAAAAACACATCGTACAATATTCGAAGCCATGCTGTACAGTTTTTTTTCGGGGTCTGTGGTATGCGAATGAAATGCGTATGGTGCGTGAGTGAACACACGGTGTGCGTAGTGTTATGACTGTAACAAGTCGGTTGTGTTGTGACTGTACCGTATATGGTGTGGATGCGTGTGTGCGTGTCCGTTTGTGTTCCTCACACGAGGGGAGGGGGGCAGGAAGAGAATGTGTGAGTGAAGTGCGTTTGTAATGTGGACGTATCATTTTGTTTATTTTGATGGTTTTCATCCATATATATTTTAAATCTCTTAACATTTATTTCGTCTCTTTCTACATATGGACCGAAATTTAGTGAGGAATGTCACAGTCGTACGCACATTTTGGCATATATCTCTGTAACTACCTACGAAACTTTATAATTTCACGAATGCATATGGTGTAGCCCTCTGAGGTTTCCATTTCGCCCAAACAAACATTTTTCTATCTCATATACTTTATAAGTTACAGCCGTTCAAAGTCGGTGAGTAACGTCACCGATTTTGGAAGTGAATTGGAGGTCGTACTACATTTTCACAAAAGTTAGCGAATCTAAACGGTATTTTTTCTTGAGTAACTTCACCGTGCGAATTCACGTTTTTTGGGGCTCCAAAAAACACTGAATCCAATGTAAAGTGATATTTTTTTCATTTGTGTGTTCGAATTCAATCCTTTAACTCATACAATCAACCAAGGTTAATTTGATTTCATCGATTTTTCATATAAAATTTCAATCTCGAAAATGTGTCCAAAAAATCACGAAAAATTGAAAGAAACGCAAAAAAAACAGTTTCTTAATCATTTCTATATCAAAAATTCTGACAAATAGAATGAAGTTTTGGGAAAATCTTCACTTTATGATCATACAACTTGAGTTAGAATTTCATTGCGATTGAATAAGTATTTTTCATTCTATGATATTTTTAAATTTTACTTTTCCGCACATGAAATGTGGTAAACCATTTCTGTGCAGGAGTTGACCCAAAAAAATACTCCCAGAGGGTCAAAATTAACCCCGAATATTACCATTTTTGGGGGTATTTTTCGCCCCCCAGGGGTGATTTTTTGGGGTCGACCCCTTGGGAGATTTTTTTGTCATGTCAAGATCTACAACTTTGCTGAAGACAGAATAGTCATATCTCCCACCGTTTGGGAGATATGGTTGAATTTCCAAGGTGGGTGATTTTACTATTTAGTGATCATATACAATAGGGTGATAGGGAAATCCATCGTTTTCGAATTTTGTCTCGCCCGATGCGGTTTTGATGGAGGTTAGATGTAAAAATGATACTCTGAAAATTTTAGCTCAATCGGATGACGGGAAATCGTGCCTCAACGGCCATATAGCTCCATGAGTTCGATATATGTGAATTTTGTTCGAAATTCGCATTTTCAGCCAAATTTGGCGCTGTTCTTCAGTATGATTCGCCATTATTTCAAGTTTATTTCAAAGCAATAAGTGAAAATATATATAATAGAAGATATTTTTAAAAATTTCAAAACGCATGTGAGAATTTTTCCTTCAGAAAACCTCAAAAATAGCCAGAAAATTCCAAAGTTACCAAAAATACAACAAAAAATGACCAAAAATGACTCAAAAAGTGACTGAACATTAGGGCGGGAGGGAATTAACCACTCGGAAGCTAGAGCCTGGCCTGATGGATTAATTTGAGCCAGATAAACTGGAAATATCATCAAAAGATGTAAAATTTAATTTGTTTTTGCACTTTCAGTCAAAAAACGGGAATTTTCGCCTCAGAGCGTTGATTTTTGAGATTTTTTGTACTAAAAGTACACGAAAAAGTGTACCAATTACTCTCAAACTTTGCATAGCCCATAATTAAAGTACAAAAATAACTCTTATAAAGTTTGAACACAATCGGACTATTATTACATGCACAGATCGGCATAAATTGTAATTTTCCCTCAAAATCGTTGATTTCCGACCTTGAAAATCCTGGGGATCAGTCGGCGCACTAAACGTCTACCGATTGGGCTAAAAATTTGCAGGGATCATTTTTTTACCCAACCTCCATAGAAAATGCATCAGGCCAGGCTCTAGCTTCCGAGTGGTTAATTCCCTCCCGCCCTAATGTTCAGTCACTTTTTGAGTCATTTTTGGTCATTTTTTGTTGTATTTTTGGTAACTTTGGAATTTTCTGGCTATTTTTGAGGTTTTCTGAAGGAAAAATTCTCACATGCGCTTTGAAATTTTTAAAAATATCTTCTATTATATATATTTTCACTTATTGCTTTGAAATAAACTTGAAATAATGGCGAATCATACTGAAGAACAGCGCCAAATTTGGCTGAAAATGCGAATTTCGAACAAAATTCACATATATCGAACTCATGGAGCTATATGGCCGTTGAGGCACGATTTCCCGTCATCCGATTGAGCTAAAATTTTCAGAGTATCATTTTTACATCTAACCTCCATCAAAACCGCATCGGGCGAGACAAAATTCGAAAAAGATGGATTTCCCTTTCACCCTAATATACAACACATCTATTAAGAACCATATCTCCCAAATTCATTCGAAGCTTCCTAACTCGCCATTATAGTAGTAAATTCATCATTTTACAGGTTTTTTTGCAAGAAAAGTGAAGAAAACACTCATTTATTTCAGATTATTTTCACTTATGATGTCGAATATGTATCTACAAATGATACGATTACGAACAATTGAGAATTTTTCGCACATTTCATGCAAAATAACATGAATTTACTACTACAATGGCGAGTTAGGAAGCTTGTTCGGAACTTGACCGTTTTTCGACTACAAAACGGACTTGTATCGTTCCAAATCGCTCGGCAATTGATTTCTTGGCAAAAATTGGTCAGATAAAGTCAAATGCTTGTCTTTCTAGATTGGTTTAGCATCTCTTGCAATGGGCTATATGACATTAAGTCGGCCATTCGCGCATATTCGAAAGAAACACAACTTTGGGCGCCTATAACTACCGAAATATTCATCGTAGAAATATCATATGCACATCAAATCGTATTAATTTGAACCAAATCAACAGGAAATGTCATCGAAAGATATGAAATGTGCTTATTTCTGCACTTTGAGTCAAAAAACGAGAATTTTCGCCTCAGAACGCCAATTTTTGAGATTTTTTACACTAGAAGTACACGAAAAAGTGTACCAATTACTCCAAAACGTGTATTTGAACTTTATAATGTAAAAAATTGAGAATGAATAAGTTTGACATGAGTTTTCGATCGACAAATATGGCATTTTTGGTGAAATTTTAAAAATTTGCATGAATTAAAAGTCAATTTAATTATTCAATTTACCCATTTTTAAATCGTATTTTAGCTGCAGAAATGACGGTCACGCTGGAGCAGCCCTGTTTGTACATGATTCTCACGAAAGCAGTTTGGTGGCGAGCAATGTTTTATATAAAATTCATTACGTTATCTGTAAAATTCCTGCCCTTAAAGCCAAAATAAACCAAATCTTCAACAATCGATCACATTATCTCAAACTGTTCCCAAATTTGACTTGACATTGCCGTTGTTTTATACACTTATTCCATGCTATATTCCAATAGGCTTCTTTACTATATGCTTTGCATTACTATCACATTGGTATGCACGTTATTACGCACGCCATCTATGTGTGGAAATGTCATATTATGCTCTATCATTCTTGGGCGTTTGCAATTTCATTCGAGTGTTATAACTTACTTTTGGATTTTTCTTTATTTTACACAGTTCAATGATTAACTGTTGGTTTGTTTTTCCAAACCACAACACATCACCCCCCGGAGACAATCTTTACACTTAAAGTTGGCTTTAAATGTTTACTAGTTTTCTCCATTTGTGCCTGAGTGTGTATCTTGTTTACCTTGGTATCTTGTGTACGCACATTAAAATTGACCATCTGTCCAAAGAACATACATTTCCTTTCAAAACAATTAAAGAACAGTGTTTCAGAGTTATATCATTTTTGGACTGTCACTTCGTTTCTATGTAATTTGAAGTCTCATTTCCACTGAGACTCAGTGACAGTCCAACGTGATAGTATGTTCTTTGCTTGATCCTTGACGAAATTTCAGTGTATATTATTGTCAATAATTTCATTTAATGCTATGGAATTTTATGAATATGCTAACGAACCCACGACCCTTTGGCCGCTAACCATTTAGATGGTAATCGACTACAGTACCGATTTATCAATGCATCGAATCTGTATATTAATTCGCATGATTAACAATTGAAATCTTTATGCCTGTTTCGAATGCCCACCCTCATTGTCGTTAATTTCCATTTTATTTAATTGCAATTATCAAAAAAAATCATAATATCAGATTGTCATTTCATCCAATCCTGAAAATGTTAGAGTCAGATGATTTCATACGTCTTAATTCTTTGTTTTCAGATGCAATTTGTGCTTTTTCTTATTTAGTTTTATGTATGATATGGAGTACACTGGCCAAAGATAATTTTTTAATTGACGGTTTGTATATCTTTTTGGTAATATGTCTTTATGATTTTACATATGTGAGAATTTCAATAAATGTAAGTATGTAGAATAAGCATTCCATTTTTCATTTCCGCCGGGCAATTTCCAGGCAAATATCCGGGCAAGCTTGAGTTCAAAATCCGGAAATAAATTTGGAAAATTGTTTAAATGCGTAGATTACCTCTGATTCGTTTCCCACTACGTTTACCTTTATATGTGCTGAGATTTGCTTTATCCGATTTTCACTTTGTCATCTATTCCGTGGTCTATTGAAAATGTGAGTATATCAATGCAACGTGATTCTGTTTACAATATACAATTGCTCTTTAATCAATGCTCCGAATGTTAGTACTTTACAATTTCGTTAACCTATCGATCGATTACCTTAATTTATGACAACGTAATATGGCTTTTTATGGTCGTATCCACTCTATCACTTGATATCACAACGATGCTACAGTGTATGCCTTCCTTCTCTTAGATGTAATTTCTCCAACGATGAAGTGAAGGTGCCTCTCTTGTACTTCGCTCCACGCTCGAATGCTCTGTACTTCCTGGCTAATGTGACCTAGAGCTGTCAACGGACAAGAAATTTTGCGAACGTTCGTTCGTTCGTTCGTAAAAATTCATTAATTTTGTTCGTTCGTTCGTTCGTAGCATTTTTTCTGCGAACAATGTTCGTTCGTTTGTTCGTTCGTTTGTTCGTAAAATAATTTAAAAAATGAAGGTATATGCATAAGTTGGCTCACGTCGATTGGTCCATGCAAAATGTTTGAGAACAACCCCCAGTTTTACTTTTTGGGTCAAGCCAAACATATGTTCAAAATTTCAGATCGATACGACGACTCTAAACCGATTATTCAGAATTTTGGGAAATTTGTCACATTTTTGTGTCTCCAGACGGTATTTCTCGGTCCAAATTAGTTTTCTAAAAGGAATTTGCTATTCCACATAATTTTTTATATCTAGAATACATGATTTTTCGTGAATTTTCACATTTTCAATCAAATCCGAATGTCCTAATTTTGCACAAACACAATATTTGTTTTTAATGGTTAAGTAAACACGAAGAGGGAGTAAATACTTTCCAAATTCCCTTCAGAAAACTAATTTTGACCGAGAAAAACCGTCTGGAGACACAAAAATGTGACAAATTTCCCAACATTCAGAAAAATCGGTTTAGAGCCCTCGTATTGATTTGAAATTTTGAAAATTCGCCCAGAAAATAAAACTGGGGGGTGTTCCCAAACATTTTGCATGGAACAATCGACGTGAGCCACCTTATGCATATAATTTCATTTTTTTATTATTTTGCGAACAAACGAACGAACATGCGAACGAACGAACGAACAAAATTGAAAATAATTTTTTTTGCGAACAATGTTCGTTCGTTCGTAAAAATTATTTTGTTCGTTCGTGTTGAAATAAATTCAGCCAAGTTAATATTAAAGCAAAGTTGTTTCTGCAACCGCAATCAGCTCTCGATATTATTCGTATTACTGCAACCGTTTAATCGAAGTTATTTTCTGCTAACTGGAACTGCTACTGGAACTGCAACTGAGACAAACAAGTTCTTTCTTGTTGGCTTTCGCCTAATAGTCTAATTTTATTCATAGAATTGATTCCTATTTATACAAAAATATTTTCTCCTACTCTCGTAAGATTTTGCAATATGTGTAATTCAAAACAATATACTGTGCTTATCAAACATGTGTCGAAATGCATGTTTCAATATTCAATTAACAAAAACCTATTAAAAGTGTGATTGTTATTGATTCTATTGTTCTCTCGATTTCAACTGTGCCAATTCATAAGAACAATGGCCCGTTCTTATCAGCTAAAAATGTTCTTACCTAGCATTATCAATTCACAATTAGTAGATTTTTCTCAACACTCTCCCTGAATTGATTATGCTTTACATGATCTCAAGAACTCTATTTAGTTTTTTCTTGACCATTTACTCGTTAAGTCACAAAAATTATTTCAAAAAATAATGGTGTTTTTCCTTGTTAATAAATTTGGTGCAATACAATTAACTAAGCTTGTTACTCGTGTTGGCCGTCGCAATTCCGATGTGCGTCTTCACTCTCTAGCTTGTAGTGAACGTCATGGTTCTATCATTCAACGTCCCGATGGCAACGTTGTAATCATTAACCATTCAACTGATGAATTTATCTTTATCAATGATTACAAACTCGAACCCGGCCAATCAATTTTGCTGTCATCCAACGATATCATAAGCTTCAGTGGCGATGAAACTTTCAAATTCATTGAAGCAGATCGTCTTTCCAGCATCTTTGTTGTTGGAAGTCCATGCCTTAGTCCAGATTAACTTTGTGCGAATAAAATTTAAAAGAAAATAATAAAAATAAAATATATTTTTTTTTTTTAGTGAAACCAATCGTTTGTCCGTTTCTCTTGCCGTGGTTTGTTTTTGCTTTTTTTTTGCATAAAAAAAAAAAAAACTCTAATTCCAGTTTATTCCGCGTTACTTATGCCAATATTTGGTAGGTGACCAAATATTTTCTTAGTTCCAACATTTTTGGTAAGAATATCGGCGGGCATATCCGTTGTTGGTAGGTATTCCAGTTCCACGTTTTTGTTTTCTAAATGTTCGCGGATAAATTTGATCTTTATGTCGATGTGCTTCGTTCTGCTTGAGTACGAGTTGTTGTTTAGCACCATCATTGCTCCCTTGTTATCGCAAAATATTTTAATAGTTTCCCAATCATTGAACATTTCATTATGCAATGATTTCAGCCATACTGCCTCCTGTATTGTGGCAACTGTACATTTTCTATCTCTGATTACTCGTATACCCAGAATCGATGTGACTTCTCCCATATCTTTCATTTTGAACTTTGAGCTCAATGATATTTTTACGCTCTTTTCCAAATCCTCATGATTCGAAAATATCAAAATATCATCAACGTAGATGGCCACAATCAAGATTTTCCCATCCTTCACCATATGGTATAAACATTGATCCACTTCCGATCTCTTCAGTCCAAAATTCATTAAAGCCTCATTAAGTGTCTCGTTCCAAACGCGACTTGACTGTTTTAATCCATAAATGGATTTTATCAGTCTGCAACTTCTTCCAGTTCCATCATTAAAATGTTCAGGCTGCTCCATAAAAATTTCCTCTTTCAGCTTCCCATTCAAAAAAGCTGTAACTGCATCCATTTGGCTGATTTCTAAGTTTAGATGAGCTGCTATTGCCATCATCATCCGAATTGAATTATAGCGTATTACTGGTGAATACGTTTCATTATAATCAATTCCCTCAACCTGGGAAAAACCTTTTCCCACCAGGCGAGCTTTGTATCGAATAATTTGCCCATCGATACCTTCCTTTGTTGCAAACACCCATTTGCACTTAATCGCTCGTTTTTCTGGTGGCAAATCTTCCAACACCCATGTGTTATTTTCACTCAATGATGCATATTCTTCCTGCATCGCTTCCACCCATCTATCAGCTTCCGCACTTGTCATTGCCTCATCATATGTGTATGGAATAACCGTTGTTCCATACTGAACCGCTTCCTTTACAGCAAGACATTTTTCCTCCTCCAAGTTTATTTTATTTTGGGCTGCTTCATTATTAAGAAAAATTACGTCCTTAGCTATAACTACCTTGTTGCTGGTCTTGTTGTAGATCCTGTATCCATTCGGCTCATATCCAAGAAAGATTCCCTCTTCCGATTTTTCATCCAATTTCCTTCTCCTTTCCTTTGGTATATGAATCATTGCGGTTTCACCAAATATCCGAAGTTTCCCCAGATCAATCTGCTTTCCATCCCAAAGTTCATTTGCAGATTTTGAGCCATTCCCCTTCGGTATTATATTCAGCAAATATACGGCAGTTTGAGCAGCTTCTGCCCAAAATTTATCATCCAGCTTTGCGTCCAAGAGCATACATCGCACCCTTTCCATGATGGTGCGATTGTACCTTTCCACAACACCATTTTGTTGCGGAGTATAAGGAATACTTTTTTGATGAATGATTCCACTGTTCATAAATAACTCTTCCATTTGTTTATTCACGAATTCTCCTCCATTGTCGCTTTTAATAGTCTTTATCTTTTTGTTAAGCTGATTCTCCACCAAATTTTTGAATTGAACCATTTTGTCATAGACCTCACTTTTTAGTCTCATTGGATATAAGAATATCTTTTTCGAATAGTCATCTATGAAACTTACAAAATACCGATGGCCCCCCAGTGACTCAACGGGCATCGGCCCATTCACATCCGTGTGAATAAGTTTCAACAATTCATTACATCTTTTTCCATGTGGCTTATAAGACACTCTTGTCTGTTTTCCCATCACGCACACTTTACACTTTTCACTTGGAAGGCTGAATTTTTGTTCTCCCTTTAAAAAATTCATTCCTCCATATCCGGGATGTCCCAACTTCCTGTGCCACTTAATGCCATTGTCTACTTCTCTACTGAAACATACCATTTCAGTTGCTCCTTTGGCTTTGATTCTGTACATCCCGTCCAATAGTCGACCTCTCATTACTATTGATTTTTCTTTGTCCATCACTTTACACTCTCCCCGTGTAAATAGGATCTCGTAACCGTTTTCCGTGATGCGTCGAACGGAAATTAAATTTGTGCACATCTCCGGCACAAAACTCACCCCCTTAAGTATGATCGTATCATTTCCAATGACGAGCTTTACCGTACCAGTCCCGTGTACTTTCACTTTATTGTTCTTCGCCACCATAATTTCCCCGGTGCCTCCTTCCTCGTCAAGTTTGTCAAAATATTCTCTGTTATTACAAATATGTGATGTGGCCCCACTGTCAATAAACCACTCCTCTTTGATCGCCTCTCCATTTCCATTTGAGAGGAATGCGATCATTGTTTTCTCTTGCTTAGCCCCTTCTGGCCGTCTCAACTGTCTTTGTTGCGGTTTCCTGCTATTTCTTCGTGGACATTTAGCGACCAAATGCCGATTGTCACCACATTCGTGACATTTTAAGTCCCTTTTTGGACAATCCACTACCATATGTAATGTATCTCCACACTTGAAACATCGTCTCTTTCCCTTCCATCTCCTATTCTGGCTTCTTCCTTTTTCTTTCAAAACCATGGCCGGCATAGCCTTGTCTTCCTCTGTCCCAAACGGGTCAGGTATTCCCTGTAAGAGCACCGTTTTTATATAGTCAACCGTCAATGGTGTCCCACTATTTTCTATACCCAAAATCATGGGTCTGTACTCCTCCGGCAATCCTCCGAGCATTAGAGAAGCAATAACTTGCTCCTCGATGTCGAAACCTGCTGTTTTTGTTTTGCTCCAATTGAGTAAAATTGCGTTAACATATTTTTCCACGCTTCTATATTGGTTTAACCTGATCGAGACAAGTTGATTCAGTATGGTTATTTTTCGGGCCACTCCTGAGTCGTCGAATGCTTTCAGAAGACCATTCCAGACGACCCATGCCGATTTGCTATCCTCTATATAGTTGTATAGAGAGCTTTCAATTGAGAGTGTCAATTCGCTGATTGCTTGTGCATTTGTGTTTGGACTTGTCTCGGGTGAAATCTTTTCTTCGATCACTTGCCATAATTTCTTGATGATTAGATATGATTTGATTGCCACCTTCCATGTATCGAAATTTTCTCTCCCTCTTAACTTTTCGACTGATGATGATGCTCGTGTATCCGTCATTCTTAATTTAATCTGGTAATCTGATTCGTTTAAACACCGTTACGATGAATATTGATTCACCCTCTCTCGGATTAAAGTTTCCCCGTATATCTGTGATGTTGATGATACCCGGAGAATAAACTTCTAGGATCTGGGTTCCAGAGGTGTCAATTGATGATTCCGATTTTTCAACCCCAAGTTGCCAAAACAAGAGTCTTTCAACCTTCTTAGTATCTTTGTTAAAAAGTGCCAAACCCGTTCCCTTTGGAGTTTTGGTTGTTACACTATATTTTATTTTGTATGTGCCTTTTTCCAAATTTATTCCCTCTGTCCTTGCTCCCATCCACTCGCTTTTGTATAATACAATCGGATTCAGGAACTCCCACCTTTTCCCTTCTAAATCAATTGGTGAGAACTCCTCTGATTTTGTTTCTTCGACTTTGCTTTCAGAATCCTCTTGATTCATAATAAACAATAGAAGTATGTACTCTCTGTGTATATTATTATGTACGCTTCTATTGAATATCACCTGGGCCCATAACCCTGTTGAAATAAATTCAGCCAAGTTAATATTAAAGCAAAGTTGTTTCTGCAACCGCAATCAGCCGTTTAATCGAAGTTATTTTCTGCTAACTGGAACTGCTACTGGAACTGCAACTGAGACAAACAAGTTCTTTCTTGTTGGCTTTCGCCTAATAGTCTAATTTTATTCATAGAATTGATTCCTATTTATACAAAAATATTTTCTCCTACTCTCGTAAGATTTTGCAATATGTGTAATTCAAAACAATATACTGTGCTTATCAAACATGTGTCGAAATGCATGTTTCAATATTCAATTAACAAAAACCTATTAAAAGTGTGATTGTTATTGATTCTATTGTTCTCTCGATTTCAACTGTGCCAATTCATAAGAACAATGGCCCGTTCTTATCAGCTAAAAATGTTCTTACCTAGCATTATCAATTCACAATTAGTAGATTTTTCTCAACAGTTCGTTCGTTCGTTCGTTCGTACATTAAAAAAAATGCTACGAACGAACGAACGACGTCCGTTGACAGCTCTAATGTGACCCTCCTGGCTAACCGCTAATTAATTGTGATATTAAATGACGGAGTCTTTAGAAAACAGTTGACATTTCTTTTCCTTCGATTCGGCTCTTTATCTTACGCTTGCGTGCCGGATTTTATCTACTGTGATTTTGCTCGAAGTTAATATTACGCTTGTCAAAACACGTTTTTATGGACCGAATCACAATCTAGAAATTTATTCACTTACACTTGTGTTGGTGTTACCTTAATTCGTTCACTTTAATATTCACAAACTAAAACTACAATTTTAAATGAAACATTACGTGGTTCGCTGTTAAACTATTCCGTAATTTTAATCTCTAATTTACTCACAAACTTAATTAAACCTATTGGCCATTTGAATTTCGATCGATCGATAACGTTTTGATGGTACCCATAGATGGGCGCAAGGTCACACAGATCACAGATTACCCCTCCCTTGAGCCTCGATCGAACAATTACCCTCTAGAATTTTGAAATGAGGCCACAGAATTTTTAAAATTATCCCCTACAATTTTCAATTATTTTGAAAAGTACCCAACGACATTTTCCTTCCATTTATAACATATGGTCAACTATCTGTTTTTTAACCATAAATAATGCAATATAAATTTCTATTTTTCTGGATTTAGCCAATCTAATGTGATACGTGGCTTTGGAGCTTCTTTTTATGTATCGTGAAGTTTTTGAAATTGTGGACGTTTGTTTGGTTTTGTTAAGTCGATACGCGATTCCAAGCGAAAAGTATACACTGTTTATTAGGGTGTATCAATTTCGATTTTCGTTTGAAATAAAAAATGGAGGGGTGGCACCAGTTAGTACTAGTCAAAACAAGATTTTTTTGTTTGTGGACCATAAGCAAAATTTTATTTCCTACAGGTTGGAAGGTCGTTTGAAAAAAATGTGTCAAAATAGCTGTTTTTCGCCAAAAAATGTATTTGTAAATGTAAAACCATTTTTTTTTAAATTTTTGATGGAAAAAATTTCGACGAAAAATCGCCAAAAATGGTCAACTTCAAAATGCAATATCTCTCTTATTTGCCAACCAATTTTGATGTTCTTTATATGGAATCGCACTGATTTTTCCCTGGCTACATTTTTCTACTGAGAGTCACACCTCTAGGATGCCCAGGAAAAAAGTTTTTTTTTAAATTTTGTTGACATTATGGTTCTATGGCCCTGCCAAGCAACTTTGAACTATTTTTCCATTATACATTGACATTTCGCTCCTTCTACACATTAAACCGCGTCGATTAAGACCATTTCCACCAAATTTTATAAACTTTTAGCGACATGTTTGTTGCAGAATATGTGAAAAAAGCGATATTTTGGCTTTTTTCTCGTGGATTTTCCCACAAGAGTCGAGTTAGGGGTGATTTTCACCATTGATCTTTCTGTATATTTTATCTACGAGAGCAATTGGGTCGATTTACTTCATTATGGCATATATAAAATGATAAATCGGACATATTTGTAGGCACAATTTGGGAAAAAGGTCACTTTTTTCGGCCATTCTTCACTTGTTCCATAATACAAATTTCAAAATAAACCAGGAAAATGTCTTGAGTAACATAAAAATCATTAATTGTGATCCGAAAATTAAGAATAAAGTAAATGTAAATATCAATATGTAATGAAATGTCCAATGATGATGTATATTTTCTTCAATTACTTTTATTTTATTTATTTTGGTGTCTTACGTGCGTGTGCATTGTCGTCGTTCCGTAACAAGAAGAAGGAACAATATCGAAATGCCAACATGGCCGACCTCCTACCAATACTAACGCTTACCAATACTAACGCACATCATCTTTTGGTTGTCCACTATACAAAATACAGAATACATAGGGTTCGCCAATTGTTAAATCACCACATCTCGGCCATCCTGACAAATACAATCGACCTCGATTGGTTGTTAATTTGACTTAATTCTCTAAGAATTCATAATCTGTACATATATCTTCATCGTCTAAAAATTCATAATCTGTGCAAATATCTTCATCTAGCTTATCATCTAACGGTTCATCTGTGTTGCCTCTGTCCGTCTTAGTATTTTGAATATCTTCCAACCACAATCTCATACGACTAGAATCTACTATATTATCATAAGGCATCTGTGTTAGTTGACAATTCTCAACATCTGTAACCTGATACCGATCATTTCCAATGCGTTTACGTACACAGTATGGTCCCCTGAATTTAATATTAAATTTCTTGTTCTTGCCCGCTGTAGTATCGACATGTTTGATCATTACTAAGTCACCCACCTTGAACTCCCTTGCTGGTTTGTGGTTTTTCACAAAATGCTGTTGGCTGTACACTTGAGACTTCCGTATTGCACTCTGTGCCTGATCCCTGATTACATTCAAATCTTCATATTCTTCTCCATAGCATTCACTCAAATGTTCAGTCAATTCATCCACAATTTCTCCCCTTTGTTCTACCCCAAACAATAATTTACTTGGCGTCTGTTTCGTGGTACAGTGTACAGTATTGTTTATTGCAAATTCTACAGCCGATAATCGTTTCACCCAATCGCTGTGATCAATTGGATCTGTCAACTTGGCCAACATGGCCTTGATTACTCTGTTCGTTCTCTCCACTTGGCCATTCGATTGTGGAGAAGCCACCGAATTTTTGACCTGTCTAAAATTGCACTCTTTTACCCTTTTTTCAAATTCAGCTGAGGTAAAACATGTTCCCTGGTCATCAATGATTCGTTTTGGGCGACTGTATGCCTCAAAATACTTGTTCCATTTACTGCATAAAGTTTTACAAATTTCGTGAAAGCATCTACAACGGCCAACACATGTTTTCTTTTTGATTTTAATGCCGGAAGCGGTCCGAAGTGGTCAATGTGTATCGTATGAAACGGCTCTGGCACTTTTTCGATACTATGTAAATTTCTCTCATTTGACCTAACCGCCGGTGAGTAATAAATGCACTTCAAGCAGTTTCTTATGAATTTGTTTAATTTATCCCGCATATTTGGGAACCAATAGTGTTTTTGAATTTGCATCAGGCTTTTTTCAATGCCAATATGACCGTAGTTCTCATGAATCATTCGCATCACATTATCCTCCCATTCAACTGGTACATATAACTGTCTTTTTTGTTTGTCATTTATGCGAAACACCAGCCCATTTTCCAAAATATTGTTCGGCACATCTCCATTTTCTAATTTTTCTCTCAATGTACTAATAAATCTATCTCTCGATTGTGAAATCTGTATGTTTAAATCAACATCACTTCCATCTACTACACACACCAACGCACTCGGGCATACTGTTCTTAGATCACACTCTGAACTCGTTATCTCATTTTCGTTCGCAACACATATTAGTGCTGCTGTACATTTATTTTTCAAATCATCCAATGCTTTTCCCTCTGCTTTTGACAACTGTACACATTCATTTGTTTCGTTAATCGTTACTGCGCACTAGGGTGATAAGGAAATCCATCTTTTTCGAATTTTGTCTCGCCCGATGCGGTTTTGATGGAGGTTAGATGTAAAAATGATACTCTGAAAATTTTAGCTCAATCGGATGACGGGAAATCGTGCCTCAACGGCCATATAGCTCCATGAGTTCGATATATTCGCCAAATATAGTTCGCCAAATTTGGCGCTGTTTTTCAGTATGATCCGCCATTATTTCTAGTTTATTTCAAAGCAATAAGTGAAAATATATATAATAGAAGATATTTTTAAAAATTTCAAAGCGCATGTGAGAATTTTTCCTTCAGAAAACCTCAAAAATAGCCAGAAAATTCCAAAGTTACCAAAAATACAACAAAAAATGACCAAAAATGACTCAAAAAGTGACTGAACATTAGGGCGGGAGGGAATTAACCACTCGGAAGCTAGAGCCTGGCCTGATGCATTTTCTATGGAGGTTGGGTAAAAAAATGATCCCTGCAAATTTTTAGCCCAATCGGTAGACGTTTAGTGCGCCGACTGATCCCCAGGATTTTCAAGGTCGGAAATCAACGATTTTGAGGGAAAATTACAATTTATGCCGATCTGTGCATGTAATAATAGTCCGATTGTGTTCAAACTTTATAAGAGTTATTTTTGTACTTTAATTATGGGCTATGCAAAGTTTGAGAGTAATTGGTACACTTTTTCGTGTACTTTTAGTACAAAAAATCTCAAAAATCAACGCTCTGAGGCGAAAATTCCCGTTTTTTGACTGAAAGTGCAAAAATAAATTATATTTTACATCTTTTGATGATATTTCCAGTTTATCTGGCTCAAATTAATCCGATTTGATGTGCATATGATATTTCTACGATGAAAATTTCGGCAGTTATAGGCGCCCAAATTTGTTTATTTTTCGAATACACGCGAATGGCCGACTCAATGTCATGTGGGCTATAGCCCACAACAAGAGTCGCTAAATCAACATAGAAAGTCTTGCGTTTGACCTTATCAAACCAATTATATGAGATATGGGTTATAAAAAATTGGGCCTCTATATTGAAAACCCATAAGGATTTTGACAAACCGAGGCCGGATTTTTCTTAGTTGGACTCAAACTAATCGAACCATGTATAGACATCCCGGAGTAGACTAGTACACGAAAAAGTGTACCAATTACTCTCAAGCTCTGCATAGCCCATAATTAGAGTACAAAAATAACTCTTATAAAGTTTGAACACAATCGGACTATTATTACATGCACAGATCGGCATAAATTGTAATTTTCCCTCAAAATCGTTGATTTCCGACCTTGAAAATCCTGGGGATCAGTCGGCGCACTAAACGTCTACCGATTGGGCTAAAAATTTGCAGGGATCATTTTTTTACCCAACCTCCATAGAAAATGCATCAGGCCAGGCTCTAGCTTCCGAGTGGTTAATTCCCTCCCGCCCTAATGTTCAGTCACTTTTTGAGTCATTTTTGGTCATTATACTTTTCCGCACATGAAATGTGCTTAGGAAAAGTATTGGTTTTGCCTCAAAAATTCAACTCCACATTGCTTGAGTAAATGAACTCCGATCGGGCTCAAATTTTGACCACAGTCTCAGTTCACCATGGGAACAAATCTTGATTTTCACTTTTTTTATTTGGATACTCGGTTCTGGTAGCTCCGGTGCAAAATGGCGTCGTCGTCGTCGTCGTCGTCGTCGTCTGTGTATGTATGTTAACACGATAACTCTCGAACGGAGTCTCAAATCCTAAAGTGTCAAAAGCAAATTTGTTCAGAATTATTACCGGATGTTTCCTATTGAATTTGAGCCATATTGGTCTAGCCGTTCCAGAGATATGTGCATTCAAGTGCACGTGAGTCGGGTGTTCAGTACATTTTTACACAAAAACTGATTTTCACGTTTTTGACTCTCCTGACCGTATTTTCCAATGAAAATTCATGCAGTTTGCATCATTTGAAAGGTATTTAAGTCCGCTTGAAGTTTTACATATTCATACAATGCACAAAATGTGTCTTCATGCCGAAAAATCATGGAATATGAATGCGTGTGAAAATGTACGAAATTCTTAGAAAATGGAAGTTTGATATGAATATATCTCAAGAAAGGAGTCTCAAATCGCAAAGTGAAGATGGCCAATTTGTTTTATTGTGTCAAACATTTTGCCCATTTTCATGGCAGAACCAATACTTTCTCTCCTGACTGGTCGATGAAAGAAATTGTTCAAGAGAAAAATCAAATTCCATATCAATGCGGAAAAGTCAGGATTACGAATGTAATTCAATTTATTTTGTTGTATTTTTGGTAACTTTGGAATTTTCTGGCTATTTTTGAGGTTTTCTGAAGGAAAAATTCTCACATGCGCTTTGAAATTTTTAAAAATATCTTCTATTATATATATTTTCACTTATTGCTTTGAAATAAACTTGAAATAATGGCGAATCATACTGAAGAACAGCGCCAAATTTGGCTGAAAATGCGAATTTCGACCAAAATTCACATATATCGAACTCATGGCCGATTGCTATATGGCCGTTGAGGCACGATTTCCCGTCATCCGATTGAGCTAAAATTTTCAGAGTATCATTTTTACATCTAACCTCCATCAAAACCGCATCGGGCGAGACAAAATTCGAAAAAGATGGATTTCCCTATCACCCTAATATATACTGAGTAGACTTTTCGCACTAGAGGTGCTTTCGTCACTCGTGTGGACTGCCGTCTATTGTGATGTTCGGGGTAATCTTCTGAACCGCTCATCCGATCCGAAAACCCAGGGTACCGTTGGAAAGGTCTTGGGACCGCGGTGGTTTTAGGCTTTTCGAATTCATTTTGGGCTTTTCTAATGTTAAAACACCGAACTTGAAATTTTCGAACATTAAATTTTCAAACATGACATTTTCGAACATTAAATTTTCGAACATATAATTTTCTGAATTAATTTTCGAAAACGAATTTTCGAACATGTAATTTTCGAACTTGAAACTTTCGAACGTATTTTTCGAAAACGTATTTTCGAACATCTAATTTTCTAATACTGAAATTTAGAACTTGAAATTTTCGAATACTGAATTGCATGAGAATCAAAGAACAACTTTATTTTCACGCGATTATTAGGTTCGATTCTGCATTCTCTTTATTTTATCTATGCCTGTAAACTCTTGAGTGCCTGTTGAGTTGCATATTACTTTTCCGCACACCACGTGATGCGTAAAAGTATTGCGATTGGGCCAAATTTCGGAAACCCCAAAAATGAGTTTTCTATAAGTTTGGAACCCATAGGAATGCGGTAGAACCGTTTTTAGCTCATGTTGATGTGGGGCTGTGGCACGTTGTCCGTGTCCGTCGTCCGTGTCCGTCGTCCGGTGTCACGTTTTTTGTTACCACAATAGCTCAAAAACGACTCCACCGATCGATTTCAAATTTTCACCATTGTTTGGAAATTATTAGACTTAGATCCCATTAAATTTTGAGCAATATTGGTATAGCCGTTTTGGCGCACCATGCTCTCAAGTGAATATACGTTTATTGCCCTTAAAATGCCATTGTTGAACGAAATTACCACAAATAAGCCTACTAATTGTTTTCTGCGAGCCTATATGACTTCCCTGGGCCAAACTATATTGGTTTTGAGATTCCTAAATACAATCATTCCATATTGTTGTAAAAATTGTTCAAAAGTTGCGGATATCAATATACACTGAAGAGATTCACCAATATTCACCGAACGCAAAGCCGTCGTTCAGATTGAATATGTCAATTCGCATTGTATAAAGTGCATATTGGTGAATCTTTTGAATATACATTGACTTGACTGAATGAAACGGCTGAATTGAATGATAAATTCCCCTAGAAAAAAGGTCTACAGCTCAGAAAAAGTTGAAAAGGGGGTTTTGATTCCTCCAAAATAAAAGTGATGACCGGGGGGGGGGGTGATTTTCAAATCCATTCTATCTAGTGTAAACCCGTTTCAAAACCTATTCTATCTAGTGTAAACCGAGTCTGAGAAAAAGGTCATCACTTTTGAAAATCGATTCAAAATCTTAGAGGGGTTACGAAATCTTAGAGGGGTAACGATCGCTGAAGGGGGGGGGGGGTAATTGGACCCCTCGGACCCCTGGTGAGAACCTATGTTTCAAAAATAGTGGACTTTACCATTATTCTATTTATTTCAACTTCCAAAACATCATATGAAAATACTGATTTGTCATCATTCATTGAACTATCACTTGGACAAATTCGCATTCGTAAATTTGTGCGAATGCGAGATTTATCATCACGCATTCGCGAATTTCCATGCAATTCGCAAATTCGCTGCTTCTTTCAAACAAAATTCGCGAATGCATTGAAAATTCGCAAGAGATAAATGCCTAGATGGGTGTCTACCGAAAAATTGAAGTTTGAACATGATGTGATACGCAGTTCTGGAGATACTTACGAAAATGTTCGACTTTTCAGGCATAGGGGTTAGACACATGTCCAAAAACGCTATTCCGCACTATTTCTGCTAATCCACGAATCCAAGCATTATATTGATAAAAGAACATACACGAAGAAAATTCGAACAAAGCAGACGACGAAAACAACAACAATAACATTGTGACGCATTGAACTAAAAACGCTATTCCCACTATTCCTAATCCACGTGTCTCGCCCCTCGTTTCAGGCAAAAAACGTTGAAAATCGATTTTAGTCGATTTCTCGACAAATCGAACCGACCCGGCCAAATCCTTTGGGGTTTCGACTCAGGCCACTAAGTTCTAAAACACCATATATGTCGTTGCTCTGGGTCAGAAACCTTGTCGACCAGTGTAATAGAGGCTGATTTCAAAGCTTCTGTGGCCTCTTCCCGATCATGTGATTTGCTTAATTGTATGTTACAAAACTCTGTAATGTCCTTGCGTTCAGCTGGACTTATTCTTGAACAAACAATCTCATCATCAATACCACTTTTGAATGATTCGTGGTTAAGGTTGGACCAAGATTTTAAAAATCGTTCAAACATGAGAACTTCTGGTGCAGAGGTTGAACAAATTTTTGTTTCAAAAACAGCCCGTAGCATTATTTCGTAGATGTGGTGTCGGCATTGGAAATTGATGAGATTTTGACCTATCTTATTTTCTAATAAAACTACAGCTCCTGTTTTAATGCCAGTATTGCCAGCCGTTGTGTCAAATGATAGTCCTTTCACTTGCTCGACAATATTCCATTGATCTATTCTTTGATAAACCACGTCTGCAATATTTGTACTTGATGACGAATGTATTTTTGGTGCACCTAGGAATTTGCTTGTACCGTTGTAGCTAACCAGTACTGCGATGCGATCAACTTTGCTGCGACCAGTTAAATCTTGCATTAGCTTTCCGTCAAAATGTACTATCAATGATCCATTTTTACTTAACTAAGAGTGACGAAAAATTTACCACAAAACATAATGCTAGAAAACTAATATTATAGTAACAAGGGGGAAATATTTAAACATAATTTAAAACTAATTAATTGTAATTACATTGTCCGAAAAATTAGCTGAAATTCCTTTGAATTCTCTTAACCGATTTTCCTGACGCGAACGATGTATAGTTTGGCGATTAATGGCATATTCCTCAACACGATGGCCCAACGCTTCAATAGCAGCTACTAGAATGTGAACGGCCATTCCATCTGAAACTTTTGCATTGTCTAAAGCTGCAACCAAACGCGCTGTTATAAAAGTCTTGCGTCCTCTTTTTCGCACTGAAGTAGACATTGAGCTTGTCTCAACACTGGGTGGCATCGCATCAATATCAGACTCAATAATCGTTTCATTTTCGTCATCAAGCGGTTCAAAAAATGGTTCATTTTCATAAGAGTCGTCATCATTATAATCCATCGATACAGCTATTCATTATCAAAAAGTTAAAATCAAATACACATTGAATATTTATAAATTTAAGAAAATTTACCAGCTTGCCGAGATAACTCTTCTTCATATTTTCTCTTGCGCGCTTCTTCCTTCTCTCGTCGCTCTTGTGCTCGTTTTTCACGGCCATATAAAAGCATATCTATGCCAGCCATGCTTCCAGGGCGACCTTTTTGACGCTGCATTCGAAGAAATTCCTTATCTTCATCGATTTTTATTTTTTCGAGAGCATCACTGGTGGCAATATCAAACAAATCGTCTAGAGTGTTAGCGAACTCATCAGCTACTTTTTTTTGACATTCTGTTCTTTTATCTTGAGCTCTTTTCTGGATTTTTTTCCATTGTTCATACAGTTTCAACAAATGCTCGGCATTTTTATGTCCCTCGCGTATCGGTATACGCGCTTGATGCCAAAATATTTGAACAGCATCGATAGTTAATTTGGCGCTTTCTTTCGCTGTGAGACGCACCAATCTCATGTTGTAGAAAAAAACTTTCAAAACTTGCCCTTTCGATGGTAATTTGGCACCGGTAATTTGGTGTGAAATATTTCCAACCAAATCTATTTTGTATACATTTTCGGTGGATTTCCGTGTGGTTACACTGGACGTTGATGCTGTTGTCGACATATTAATCTTTATGTTTTGAAATTTGCACATAAACCGATTAAAAACAAATTATATTGAGCCTAGTTTTAGCTATTTTACATTCGAATTATTCTTATTTGACTTTTTTCAGTCCTTTTCTTCGAATGAATCACTTTATTTGTTCATATGTGTAGGTGTACAGTGTGCAAATGTCAAAAACCAGGGTACGTTCTCACCGAGAAGCAATTTGACCACCAATTAGCTTGAATCTAGAGCGCGTTTGAACTGAGCCATAATTCTTATTAAATAAATATGAGATTCTCATTGAAATAAACGAGAAAAAAATATATAGGGAAAAAAATCAATTAATAAAAAAAAAGTCCCAAATTTTCACTTGATTTTCGGATTTACCAAAAAAAAGTATCATTGATAGACAATTAAATCGAAAATAACGCTAATGATGTAAAATATTGGCAATTACACAGATAGAAATAATAAAATTGGCACTTTTCAAGTGAGAAGAATCCAAAAATTCCATTTTTTTCAAATTTGACGACTATATCAGCTTTGAGCGCCCGGCGGGTCCATTGAACGTGATCGGATCCTCACCAAACTTTATATTCCTCATATTTAGGTCCAAAGAAATGAAAAACTGCCCAGCGCTCATTGAAATATAGGTTTTGAAAGTTCTCCATACAAATAAGGACACCTCTAATATATATATATATATATGTTAATCGAATGTCAAATTTATTTTTTCACAATAGCATGGATCCAAGAGCAAGTCCGGAAAGCTCCGATGGCACTTCTCCAACGTCACAAGCACGCAGGAGCACCGACAATAACACCGTGTATGATCATCCGCGTGGAGTTTATTCTGCAGTCAGAATAGTTCGAACTGAACAAACTACCGTCCGGTTTGAAAAAGATCTAGTGTTGCGAAAAAAACCAAAACGAAATTTTAAGAAATTATTATCACCAACATCTTCAATGTCAACATCATCAACATCAACATCGCCATCTGAATGTTCGGAAAATCTGCGTTTAATCGTTCCTTTAGAATCTGATCCAAACAGCTCAAATGGATCTCCGCCCACTGTTGAGCCACCAGCCGCTGCACAACAAACATCAGTGTTAGTAGCACAGCAACAACAAAATTTTTGCCCGCCTGCTTCAGGTAAATTGCTTAACAATGTATTTTTTTACTATTCCGCACACCACGTGATGCGTAAAAGTATTGCGATTGGCCAAAATTTGAGAAACCCCAAAAATGAGTTTTGTACACGATTGGGGCCACAGGAATGCGGTGGAACCGTTTTTAGCTCATGCTGATGTGGGACTGTGGCACGTTGTCCTTTGTCCGCCGTCCGCCGTCCGTTGTCCGGTGTCACGTTTTTTGTTACCACGATAGCTCAAAAACGACTCTCAAATTTTCACAATTTTTTGGAAATTATTAGACTTAGATCCCATTAAATTTTGAGCAATATTGGTATAGCCGTTTTGGCGCACCATGCTCTCAAGTGAATATACGTTTATTGACCTAAAAATGCCATTTTTGAACGAAATTACCACAAATAAGCCTACTGAATGTTTTCTGCGGGCCCATATGACTTTCCTGGGCTATATTGGTTCTGAGATTCCTAAATACAATCATTCCATATTTGATATGACATTTCTCAAATTTGCAGCCAAAATAAACGAAATTCATAAAATTCGTACACGTACGACATACGCAAAATTGTTAATCAATTTGCGCTCAAATCTAATCTAGGGGCTTCTGAGTTGCGCGATTCCCA
The DNA here is from genome assembly GCA_030463065.1 of Aphidoletes aphidimyza. Classification (NCBI taxonomy): domain Eukaryota; kingdom Metazoa; phylum Arthropoda; class Insecta; order Diptera; family Cecidomyiidae; genus Aphidoletes; species Aphidoletes aphidimyza. The sequence goes on from CM059999.1 coordinate 37,101,676, forward strand.
AGAAAACTCGCAAAAAATCGTGGAAATCGTGCGAAATAGCTAAGGAATCGCTAAGGAATCGCGGGAATCTTACAAATTCACTAAGGAATCGCAGGACTAGCAAATTTCAGTATATTTTATATGAAAGTCCACGCGAGTCCCTACGTTCAAATACTATGCAAAAAATTACAAATATTGCGATTCCGTGCGAGTCCAAGCGAGACTTTTTGCCAACCAATTCATCATTTCACTAATATACGTTCGTTTGAAATTGTATACGATGCAAAACTACGATGTATTTATACATTTTCGATTATTAAATAAGTCAAATAATAATATATAACAAAACAAAGAGAAAAAAGTTTTAACGCAAATATTATTAAATAAAAAATCTCTTCATTTGTTTTCAACCATTTGATTATCAATTATCGTTGCCATTATAAAAAAGTGTGACACTTCACTTGCAAAACAATGAACTATTAACAATTCTTGGAATTTCAATGCCCAATTTGAATTCAATTTGAAAAAATATTTTCTTTCACCTGAAAATTGTATTTTTCTGTATTTTCCTTTTTTTTAATGAAATGTTTTAACAAGTGGTAAAATGAACAGTTGAAATGATGAACCATTTATGACTGAATTGAAAATACTTCAAAATCTGTTTTTGTCATTTTAAAATCTAATAAATGTCACTTGGACTCGTATATATCAATCAAATGAAAAACCTCTGAACGAGGTAAAAATCGAGTGACAAAAGCAAAATGCAAAATACAAAATTTGTGATATGAAATTTGTGCCGAAAAAAAGTTATTTGAATTTTGTAAACAATTTTTCAGTGCATTAGAGCGTTCGGTGCGTTGCTGAAATTGTGTTTTTTTTTACTATCGAAAACAGATCGTAACGCACCGAACGCGCTAATGCACTGAAAAATTGTTTACAAAATTCAAATAACTTTTTTTCGGCACAAATTTCATATCACAAATTTTGTATTTTGCATTTTGCTTTTGTCACTCGATTTTTACCTCGTTCAGAGGTTTTTCATTTGATATCATAGATTTTGGCAATGCATGCAATTTCAATGTGTGCGCTCATTGAAATTATATTAAATGAAACCACAAACTGAATATTGACAATGAATGTCTTGCATTTTCGAATTTTTGCTATTATTTTGCATTGTACGAGTGAACATTTAATTTGGCTTTCTTTAATTTGCTGTAAAAATTAAATTAAATATTATTACAAGTATTTGATCCCCGAAATTGGGGTGCATATGTGCCAAAAATGCATTTTTCGGTGTTTTTAGGGTGACTTTTGAGTAAATATGTCAATATCCCGAAAAAACGAATTTTGTGGGAGATATGGGTTATTTTAGACCAGGGTTAGGGCCAATAACCCTGAAAATACAGTGCGTTTCACTCCAGAAAGTACCCCATAAGTCTTTGAAATCACAAATATTTCTGAAAATTTTCTTTTGGCATATTTTATTTGACGCATAAGCTAAGGCGCAATCAGTTCAATACTTTATCCATTCGCCATTTTTCTCAATTACACGATCACATCTGGAAGGCATACTTTTGCTCAAATTTTCAGCGAAATCGCGTGGGAATTGATTCCATTGACGTGTAATGAAGGATGAAAGTTGTTTCAAGTTGCGAAAACTTTTGCCACGGAGTCTGGCCTTGATGATAGCCCAAACATTTTCAATCGGATTGCAATCAGGCGACTGTGGTGGCCATTCCATCTGAATGATGCTATTTTCGTCTTTCCAAGTGTTACAGAGGCGACTTTTGTGTTTTGGGTCATTGTCTTCCAACAGCAGCCATTTCGAATTATCATTGCCATAGAACTTCTTGGCAGTGGGCAACAATGTCGAACGATACAATTCACACATCCTAACCGCATTCAAAATGCCCGTAAATACCGTCAACTTTCCAAAACCATGCTCACAAAAGGCTCCGTAAACATGTACCTTTTGCGGGTGCTTAATGGTACGAACCACTGTTCGGTTTGTGACCGAACACCAGGTATGGGTAAGGGGATTCGACAACCAAAACGATGACTCAACAGTATAAATGACTTTGCTCCAATCGGTCGTCAAATTTTCCTTTGCCCAATGCATGCGTTTTTCGATATGAATTTGTGTTAATAGTGGTTTTGTCATGGTGGAGCGGAACCGAACTTTATTTTCTTCTAGTCTTCTTTTCACGGTGGACTTTGACACATTGATTTTAAGTTGTTCTAGTTTTTGCACGCCTTGGTCCAACGTCATACCTGGATTTTTCTCGAACAACTTAACGATACGCTTATCTTGCTTCGGTGTAGATGCTCGTTTGGGCTGAACATGGGGCTGGTCGTTCACATTTTTTTCAACTTTATAGTGGTCCACCCACTGCTTTACGAATGTTTTCGACTTTTTCATGTACTTTGCAATGGCCTTGATGGATAATTTTGAACCTTTTGGGTGCAAATGCAGGAATACTGCTTCAAAACGCTTGGAATAATATTCCGAATCCATGTTTTTGTGTTGAAAACAAACTTTACACTGACGTGACAGCTGTCAAAATCGAATTGCGTCTTAGCTTATGGGTTAAATAAAATATGCCAAAAGGAAATTTTAAGAAATAATTGTTTTTTTAAATAATTATGGGGTACTTTCTGGAGTGAAATGCACTGTATGAATCAAAAGTCTTGGGCCATTTTCGAGCAAATGGCCAAAAAGTGGAGAAAAAATGGCCAAAAAGTGGCCGTTTTTCAGTTTTTGGCCAAAAATGGCCTCCCAACTTGAAAATTTAAAATTCAAATGGGTGTCATTTGAAAGCTTATATCAATACCTTTCCAACGATATGCGTATGTCTGAGAAATGTCAGGTGGTTCAGCCACAGTGGCTGTGGTCCTGGTGGTCACTTTTTGGTTTTTAGAGGCCGGCCACGGCCAAGATGGCGGCCAAATCAAAAACTTCCAGAACAAAAGTTGCTTAGTTTTTCATGTACACAATCCCTGAAAGTTTGAAAAAAATCAGACAAAACTACGGACATACATACATACCCAAAAAATATTATAAATTGATAGATGAAGGCGCCACGAATAAAATTCAAATGGATTCAGACGATTGGATTCAGAAAATAGGTGGAACAACTGATTTTTGACTCATTGCTCCGAACCCTTATAAACTGCTTATTTTGTAGAAAAAAAAGGTCAAAATAGAATTTGAGGCCGATTGGATGATGTTTTCTTGTAATTTCACTATGTTTGCTTTCACAATAAAACCAATTTTACAAATCACTTGATGGTTAAAAGTGCGGAAAAGTAAGCCTTACGCATGTAAGCCCATTTATTTCTTCTCATATATCGATCAACGGGGGATGAAAAAATATTAAGTTTGATGGTATTGGTGGTCGCCTCCTCGATGGGGTTATGTGGGCGAGCATTGGGGATGGTAAATTCGCAGCGGATCGAAAATGACCTGTGGCAAATTTATTCATAATTGGTCAAGAAATCTTTTGGGGTAGCCGCCCTCCCGGTTTGACCCCTTTGTGCGGGGTTTGGGTTTCGTTTTACTGTCATCATACCTGCTAAATACTATAATTCGAATTTGATGTCTGAAGCGAAGTTACGGATCGTGACACGAGAAACAATTTTGCTTCAGGGCTCAACCCTAAAAAACCACTTCTCAAGGGGTAAAAATTGATCCCAAACATTTTAATATTCAGATTCAATTTTTACATTGAAACTTTACGTCATTCTTTTACTTTAGAAATCTAACCCATTGTACATTGTACAAACCGAATCGGAGGCCCATCATACAACAAGTGTTGTGTCATGATGACAGCTTGTCTTGAGTCTTGTTAATCTTTTCAAGTAAACGAACTCAGCCATAATTCAAAATATTTTCGCTAAAAAATCTAAATATAAAATGAATAAAACTAAACTGAGCTTGAAATCCGATTAAATTTAATTATCAAACTAACAAAAATGTAGCACCATAAACAAATGATTGGAACGGAACACATGGATCACCTTAATTTATCTATTCTCATCTGAAATTTTCAGAATGCAACAATTCATTGAACTTTAATATTAACTAAATTTTGGACACAACGATCTTTGATTCTTTTGGCTTTTGTATTTACTCATTGATAAATTATTGCGGTTTTAATGGATGTTTTGAAATATTAAAATAAATCTTAATGTCGCTGCATCATTTCCAAGGACCTGCATTTGAAGAATGTCTTGAATGTTGGTAATTAACTTTCATCCAGAATAAATGATTAATCTCATATTCGACCTCCAGAAGAACGCCCATTCGGAATTTCTCATGTGGGAGAGAAAAGTTGCAAATTTATTGCACGGTGTAATTTAATTGATTTAGACATTCATCTGTAGAGTGGACCGAATGTGGGCGTTTCAGTTGAAATATTGTCTCCAACTACAAACATTATTATGTTTTCATCAACATGAAGCGAATGAATAAACATTTTATCTGAGCAGCAGACAAAATTACAGCATTTTATTCAAAGTGAAAAATGTGAAATTTAGGCACATGCAAGTGACACAAATCAAGACAATACGCAATACTGGATGTAGTATCTCCCAAACGACTCTTCAATATTATTTTCACTTTCCAGCGTTCCGTTTTTAGCAAACCCCGGCTACAATGACAGCTCGGCAACACATTTGACCCAAATTTGTGTCACTTGCCAATTTTTTGCCCCAAATTTGTGCCAATTGCCAAAGTTTAAGTTAGGGTTGGGCATATGTGAGATAGCTATTTCGCTATACTATTTTTCAAAAAAAATAGGTATAGCGCGCTATACTATTTTCATGAATTTTCGAAAATAGCGCTATTAAAAAATAGCTATTCATTTCAAAAATAGCTATTAAAAATAGCTATTTTTCGCCAAAAATAGCTATTTTAATTAGAGCTGTCAACGGACAAGAAATTTTGCGAACGTTCGTTCGTTCGTTCGTAAAAATTCATTAATTTTGTTCGTTCGTTCGTTCGTAGCATTTTTTCTGCGAACAATGTTCGTTCGTTTGTTCGTTCGTTTGTTCGTAAAATAATTTAAAAAATGAAGGTATATGCATAAGGTGGCTCACGTCGATTGTTCCATGCAAAACGTTTGAGAACAACCCCCAGTTTCACTTTTTGGGTCAAGCCAAACATATGTTCAAAATTTCAGAACGATACGACGACTCTAAACCGATTATTCAGAATTTTGGGAAATTTGTCACATGTTTGTGTCTCCAGACGGTATTTCTCGGTCCAAATTAGTTTTCTAAAAGGAATTTGTTATTCCACATAATTTTTTATATCTAGAATACATGATTTTTCATGAATTTTCACATTTTCAATAAAATCCGAATGTCTCAATTTTGCACAAACACAATATTTGTTTTTAATGGTTAAGTAAACACGAAGAGGGAGTAAATACTTTCCAAATTCCCCTCAGAAAACTAATTTTGACCGAGAAAAACCTCGTATCGATTTGAAATTTTGAAAATTCGCCCAGAAAATAAAACTGGGGGGTGTTCCCAAACATTTTGCATGGAACAATCGACGTGAGCCACCTTATGCATATAATTTCATTTTTTTATTATTCTGCGAACAAACGAACGAACATGCGAACGAACGAACGAACAAAATTGAAATTAATTTTTTTTGCGAACAATGTTCGTTCGTTCGTAAAAATTATTTTGTTCGTTCGTTCGTTCGTTCGTTCGTACATTAAAAAAAATGCTACGAACGAACGAACGAACGACGTCCGTTGACAGCTCTAATTTTAATAGCACAATTTTGCTATTTTGAATAGCTATTTTCTGCAAAAAAATAGCTATTTTTTGTGCGCCACTTCACAAAACAACATGCACAGACATGTTCAAACATGATCAAACATTTACAAACATACGGCAAGTCTCAAACCCGTATTAACATTGGCTCTTATGGGTCCGTGGCAACCATTGAATAAGATATCGCCGTCTCTTTCTTTTACGACACTGGAACAAACTTTCTGAAGCTTTTATACCATGGGCACAAACCATATATCGCCAACAAATATTTTTTGTATAAAAATGCTTAAAAACAACTCAAAATTTACATTGACAGAAGACAATAAAATGTTTGTGATTTTATTTTGCAATGAGAATTTATTTTAAAAAATATTATTTTCGTTATTTTCATCAATTTTTATGTATTTGGTCGTATTTTGTATATCACTTAGAAAATCTTTAGTTTTTTTTACGTAATACGTAAAATATGAATTTACGTCTAATTTAATTGCATGTAAACAAATAACATAACCTCAATTGTGTGTGTTCTTTGTATTGAAATATTTTTGTGCTAAACATGTTTAGCGTAAATGCATTTAAGCTATAAATATTGACAAAAGTTGTAATGATTAGTGTGAAAGACACAGAAAAACAAATAAGAAATGTCGAAACCTCCTAGAATTCCATTTTTACAGGAATCAATAATTGTTTGTAGATAGGAAAAATCCATTTCGCATTGTAAATTCTCATTTCGCAAGCCAATGAAAACAAACACGCAGTTGTGCATTCAACGTATAAACATACGGTAGACCACTGGCATTTCACCATCCCGCGTTCGATTCCCATTATCATATTTATTTATTTTTTTTTCAGTTCATTCTATTTTTTTTTTGGTAAAAAATGATTGACATTAATTTAGTGGCGAGCATAAGAGTTTTTTTCTTTTTTTTGTTTTGTAAACATACGAAAAACTTAATAATTCAGAATTCATTTTTATTCCCATTGAGTGGAAAAAGATCTAGGAACACATTTCAGGGCATTTTTTCCATTTTGTATCATTGCTTAAAATTTTCGTATGTTTACAAACCAAAAAAAAAACTCTTAAGTAATGATTCAAAATCGAAAAAATGCCCTCGAATGTGTTTTTAGATCTTTTTTCACTCAATGGGAATAAAATCGTAGTTTTTCTTTTTCTGAATTATTGCTTAAGTTTTTCGTATGTTTACAAGCCAAAAAAAGAAAAAAAACTCTTATGCTCGCCACTAAATTGATATCAATCATTTTCTACCAAAAATCCCAATAGAATGAATTGAAAAAAAATAAAAAAATAAATAAATAAATAAATAAATTGAATTACATTCGTAATCCTGACTTTTCCGCATTGATATGGAATTTGATTTTTCTCTTGAACAATTTCATTCATCGACCAGTCAGGAGAGAAAGTATTGGTTCTGCCATGAAAATGGGCAAAATGTTCAAAACACAAAACATTCTTTGACACAATAAAACAAATTGGCCATCTTCACTTTGCGATTTGAGACTCCTTTCTTGAGATATATTCATATCAAACTTCCATTTTCTAAGAATTTCGTACATTTTCACACGTATTCATATTCCATGATTTTTCGGCATGAAGATATATTTTGTGTATTGTATGAATATGTAAAACTTCAAGCGGACTTAAATACCTTTCAAATGATGCAAACTGCATGAATTTTCATTAGAAAATACGGTCAGGAGAGTCAAAAATGTGAAAATCAGTTTTTGTGTAAAAATGTACTGAAAATCCGACTCACGTGCACTTGAATGCACATATCTCTGGAACGGCTACACTGATATGGCTCAAATTCAATAGGAAACATCCGGTAATAATTCTGAACAAATTTGCTTTTGACACTTTAGGATTTGAGACTCCGTTCGAGAGTTATCGTGTTAACATACATACACAGACGACGACGACGACGACGACGACGACGACGACGACGACGACGACGACGACGCCGACGCCATTTTGCACCGGAGCTACCAGAACCGAGTATCCAAATAAAAAAAGTGAAAATCAAGTTTTGTTCCCATGGTGAACTGAGACTCTGGTCAAAATTTGAGCCCGATCGGAGTTCATTTACTCAAGCAATGTGGAGTTGAATTTTTGAGGCAAAACCAATACTTTTCCTAAGCACATTTCATGTGCGGAAAAGTAATATGATAACGGGAATTGAACCCGGACTTATAGTAAAAGGCCAGTTTAAGCCATTGGATTCATTCTATTTGGGTGCACAACTGCGTATTTGTTTTCATTAGCTTGCGAAAAATATTTCAATACAAAGAACACACACAATTGAGGTTATGTTATTTGTTTACATGCAATTACATTAGGCGTAAATTGATATTTTACGTATTACGTAAAAAAAGCACAAATTTTCTGATTGATATACAAAATACGACCAAATACATAAAAATTGATGAAAATAACGAAAATAACATTTTTAAAATTAAATTCTCATTGCAAAATAAAATCACAAATATTTTATTGTCTTCTATCAATCGAATATTCGCTGGTTTTATTCAGTTTGTATTCATGGAATATTTGTTTGCGATATATGGTTTATATCCAAAATATCAGAAAGCATAAAAAGAAACGCGGTCGTAGACGTCCAGATGGCAACACAGTCAACGTTGTCCCATTGAGGCTTGAATTGTGTTTACAAAACATGATCAAACATTTACAAAACATGTGCAAACATTTTTTCGTATGAAAATAGCTATTTAAAATAGCAAAATGTTACGATTGAAATAGCTATTTAAAATAGCAAAATTTTGCTATTAAAATAGCTATTTTTTCGCAAAAAATAGCTATTCTTCGTGAATATTGCAAAAAATAGCAATTTTTTCACGAAAAATAGCTATTTCTTGCGAAAAAATAGCTATTTTAATAGCAACATTTTGCTATTTCAAATAGCTATTTTTTGAAAAAAATAGCGAATAGCTATACCTATTCGGCAAAAAATAGCTATTTTTAAAAATAGCTATTCCGAAAAAAATGCGGAATAGTATAGCTATACTATATATATAGTATAGCGCGCCCATCCCTAGTTTAAGTTGTGTTTCTGTTAATTTCGTCGGCAACCACATGGAGGCGCTGGCAATCAATTTGATCTGTCACCGAGCTTTGGTTTTTAGTATATTCAAATTTCGCAGTTCTTTTGACAGTTTTGTCAAATGTCAACATCCACTGAAATGACTTTGACATTTCGACTATGAAAATCTGCGATTCATTCTATTTTTGGTTAAAACTCAAAGCAGTCGATTTCGTCATACAAATAAATATTTTTCCCAACGAAAATTCAAAGCAATTTCACCATTGAACTGTTTCATTTGCATCGCAAAACACAAAAAGAAATCATTGCGACCAATTGAAAGTGTCCGGATAATTAACACTTAGTAAAAGCTCTTCGAATATCAATTAAACTCAAGCCATAGAAATGGAACAGCGACTGGCCATTTTTAAACTAAACTTGGATTGTTTTGACCGTGTTTTCGATTATTTGGCGTTGCAAGATTTGAGCCAATTCAGTCAAACTTGCAAAGCAATGAAAGCAGTTGAAAGTCGAATTCACGCCATCTATATTGCTATGTTATTTACTTGTGTAAGAGAGCAATCGACTTCGCTATTGCGTCCACACTGGTGGCGAACTGTGTAGATATGACATGCAAAAATACAAACATTAATGTTTAATTTGATCATGGCAAAACGAGATGGCGTGGTTTTGCGAGACTACCACATCGTTTACATTACCGAGATAGGAATGTTAAGCACCATTGTCGATAGTTATTTTCAAAATAATGAATAAAGCAGAGCGATTTACAATGCACATACTATTTTCATTAGCTTTAACAGTTCGTCCAGTATCAAAGTATACATGTTTCCGATCAATAAATTGATTTGTTTATCATTTGAATAGGTCCGAGCACGAGCACTGGTCAATCGACTTCTGGGGCCGAACCAAATCTGGTGAATTCGGATCTGCCAAATGAAGCTCTATATGACGCTGCCCTACAAGGTAAGGTTTTGATGGAAGCAGGCGTCTAAATTTAGATAAATGTGCATTTTTCAAACCAAAAATCACATATTTGGGATTTAATATCGACAAAAATGGTTTGTCTAAAAATGAAACGAACATTGAAAGTGTATTACACGCACCAATTCCAAATAATATTTCGGAAGTCCGAGCATTCGCGGGTATGGTCAATTATTATTCACAGTTTATTCCAAATTTTGCTGGTAAAATGGAACCTATATATCGACTGTTACGTAAAGGAGAAAAATTTGTTTGGGAAAAAGACACAAATAAAGCGTACGAAATGTTGAAACGTGAAATTACATCAGACCAGATTCTGGTTCATTTCGATCCGTCAAAGCCGATAGTATTAACGACAGATGCATGTGATACGGCGATAGCTGGAGTTTTGTCACATATCTTTCCGGACAAAACATACCGTCCAGTAGCATTTGTGTCTAGAAGTTTGTCAAGTGCCGAGCGTAATTATGCTACCATTCAAAAAGAAGCTTTAGCTATTATTTTTAGCGTCGTGAAATTGTACCAATATCTAATCGGCATGGAGTTCATTTTACAAACAGATCATAAACCATTGATTGCAATTTTCGGAGAAAATAAAGGTTTACCATTAATGGCAGCTGCACGCATGCAGAGATGGGCTTTTATTTTATCGGGATTTAATTACAAAATCCAACATGTAAAAGGAATAGATAATCATGCAGATTTTTTGTCACGTTTTCCACAAAAACCATATGTAGAAAAAACAGATGAATCATCTTATATCAATTACATTGATGTTGAGAGCAATATACAAGTGAATTTCAAAGATATTGCAAGAGAAACACGCCGTGATCCAATTTTATCTAAAGTACTGGATTCAGTACAAAAGGGAAATATTAGTAATTTAATGGGGGATCATTTCACACCATATCGTAACAAAGGTGAAGAATTGTCAGTTGAGGCCGATTGCCTGTTATGGGGATATCGTTCTATAATTCCATTGAAATTCCGTAGTCAAATTTTAAAAGATTTACACAAATCACATTTGGGGATTGTAAAAACAAAAGCGTTAGCTCGATCGTATTTGTGGTGGCCTAAGCTAGACGATGATATCGAAAATTTAATAAAAAATTGTATGTCATGTCGATCGCTTCAAGCAAGTCCAGAAAAATGTTCACTCATACCATGGAAACCAACCACAGCACCGTGGTCTCGCATACATATCGATTTTGCTGGGCCAATAAATAATTTTTATGTGTACATCGTGGTAGATTCATGCTCCAAATGGACAGAAGCATACTTGACAAAAGATTTGACATCATCGTTTGTTATTGAAGCTATGCGCGATTTGTTTTGCAAATACGGTTTAGTAGATATAATCGTAAGCGATAATGGTACACAATTTACATCATTCGAATTCCAAGAATTTTTGAAATTGAATCGAATTCGTCACATGTTAACAGCACCGGGTCATCCAGCGACGAATGGCCAAGCTGAAAATTCAGTGAAAACAATAAAAAAATCTATATATGCTGCATTAAATGATATAAAACCAGGTAGCATAAAAACAATTTTAAATCGATTTTTGTTCGATTATAGAAACACAAAACACTACACAACGGGAGAATCACCGGCCAAGTTAATGTTTGGTCGTGAACTAAAAACTCGTTTTTCGTTATTGAAACCACCATCTGTTACTGAAAAAATCATATTAAATCAAGAAAAAAACGCAATTAATTTCAAAGGAAATAGGAATTGTACATTAGAGATTGGTCAAAAGGTCGATGTACGCGATTATACGAATGTAAATAAACCAAGCTGGACACCAGCAATAATTTCAAAACAATTTGGTCCCAGAAATTATGGTTGTGTATTAACTAAATCAAATAGATTTACCAAAAGACATCTAAATCAAATTCGCTTGTTGGGGGATGAAACTCAGTCTGGAGTAGAGTCAAACACATTGCAACAGAACATTTCAAATCAAAACGTTGCACCTGAAATTTGTCAAACGGACAATCAAATTGATGGGGGGATAGATAGTGAGAGTAATCAAAGTGAATTGTCCATGAAAACAAACACCAAAGGTAACGCTGAAGTTCAAAAGCCACCAAGCGAGTCGCGCAAGTCCAGTACGCGCAAGTGCACGAAAAGCCATTGAAAATTTGAATTTACAACGCAGTCGCAAATTGATCTAGCTTAAAAAGGGAATTGTGATTTTTCAATTCATTGTATTCCAAATGCCCTGTGTTATTTAACGTAGATTTAATATCGAATATAATAAAGTAACAATGAATCATTTACAAGGTTGAATTCATATTCAATCAAAGGCACAAACAAAGAAAAAAAAATGAAATATAATTTCCAGCTTTAGTGGGGAATTGTAGAGTTTGTCACAAAATATATACGGTGGTAACACCAAAGCCTTTTCGAATCATGACAGTTCAACAAAAGACACACATCTTTGTATTAGTAAGTAAGAACAAATATTAAAATGAATCGCTCTCTTTTACATTGGCATTCAACAAGCTAAGACGTCTTTCATTTATCATATCGATACATTCCATGCATTGTGCGGGAAAACGTCACACGAGACTTGGGAATGTGACAGGTTCATCATGGCAAGAGCAAAGGTTAGAACAGAGCTTCTAAGTAAAGCTAACCTTTGCTGGAGATGCTTCACGAGGCACGACCAAAAAAGGTGCACCAGAAGGAACTGCTCAAAATGTGGAGGACCACATCACCTTCGGTGTGCTATAAACGGGAGAACGAGATGTTGCGACAACCAAGGGGCTCCAAAATGGAATTATGGGATTTAAAACATAAATAAAATACTAAAATTAGGAAGGAATTGTAAATACATTCTCTAATTTCAGAAAAATAAAAATAAAAAAAAAACTAAATAAAGAACCAAGAAAAAAAATTATAAAATGGAAGCAATTAATAAATTACAATCAAAGAAGGAGGAGATTGAAACCATCAAAAATTCATTATCAAAAGAGTATCTTACTTCTGCAACCTCAGAGGAATCAAGGGGAAAAATCGACGAGGTGGACAAAATCATAAGCAGTCACCATAAGCTTTATAATGAGACTAACTGGGACAACATCCCAGTTGTCGACATAATCGGCTATGAAAACTTAAAAACAGGCAAAGGAGCAATAGAGGACGAAACCCTTAAAATTCTAAACGATGAGGTAGCGAAGAAGGCAGAGATCCTAAAACCCAAAGAAACAACTCCTCAGGGGGCCAAAATGGATACAACTCAGGCGGCCACATTAATGGAAATAATCAAATTGAACCAGACCATGGCAGGAGAATTCAAAGTATTAAAGGAAGACATTTTGAAATTAAGAAACGAATCAGCAACCCGGGACAATGAGGCAAGCCGATAAATACAGGGCATCGGAAAGAAACTGGACCGACGCTTACGGGAAGCTGACCCGGACGACGGTGATCAACAGGTAATTCCAACTAAACGAAATGAGGCCCAATTGACAGCTGCGGGACCATCAAATATCTCGCAAATAAAGAAATTATTGGAGGAAATAGAATTCTTTAGCAAAAATGGACGGATCGAGTCGAAAGATTTTCTCCCGCTGCTCTCAAGGATACCGCTGCTCTCAATCATACTCGGGAAGCATTATCAAGGGGTTAGGAAAGTATAACAAAGAGCAAGTCTAATTTCGAGGAGAAAATTACAAAACTAGAGGAGATGAGTTTATCAGAATCCCAGAGGGAGCAATTAAATAAAATCAAAACGGAAGGGAGCGAGGCAATCAAAATCCTAATCACCAATCTATCAGAGGAACTCAAATTAAAAGGTGGAGCAGTTGCAATCAGGCACTGGTTCGCATATAGAGCTACATACATAAAAGTAGCTCTACTTTAGTAGCCACTGTTTAGTATTTCGTTGCGTATACAGCACAGCAGCCACAGCGTTCACTCACACACGCACGTCACTTCAGTACAGTCCGCACGTTGTGGCGATAACTAATTACGTAAAGCTATTCTTGTCGGGAATGGTGCCTAACGGTTCGAATAAATTAGTTGAAAGTCGAATTCACGCCATCTATATTGCTATGTTATTTACTTGTGTAAGAGAGCAATCGACTTCGCTATTGCGTCCACACTGGTGGCGAACTGTGTAGATATGACATGCAAAAATACAAACATTAATGTTTAATTTGATCATGGCAAAACGAGATGGCGTGGTTTTGCGAGACTACCACATCGTTTACATTACCGAGATAGGAATGTTAAGCACCATTGTCGATAGTTATTTTCAAAATAATGAATAAAGCAGAGCGATTTACAATGCACATACTATTTTCATTAGCTTTAACAGTTCGTCCAGTATCAAAGTATACATGTTTCCGATCAATAAATTGATTTGTTTATCATTTGAATAGGTCCGAGCACGAGCACTGGTCAATCGACTTCTGGGGCCGAACCAAATCTGGTGAATTCGGATCTGCCAAATGAAGCTCTATATGACGCTGCCCTACAAGGTAAGGTTTTGATGGAAGCAGGCGTCTAAATTTAGATAAATGTGCATTTTTCAAACCAAAAATCACATATTTGGGATTTAATATCGACAAAAATGGTTTGTCTAAAAATGAAACGAACATTGAAAGTGTATTACACGCACCAATTCCAAATAATATTTCGGAAGTCCGAGCATTCGCGGGTATGGTCAATTATTATTCACAGTTTATTCCAAATTTTGCTGGTAAAATGGAACCTATATATCGACTGTTACGTAAAGGAGAAAAATTTGTTTGGGAAAAAGACACAAATAAAGCGTACGAAATGTTGAAACGTGAAATTACATCAGACCAGATTCTGGTTCATTTCGATCCGTCAAAGCCGATAGTATTAACGACAGATGCATGTGATACGGCGATAGCTGGAGTTTTGTCACATATCTTTCCGGACAAAACATACCGTCCAGTAGCATTTGTGTCTAGAAGTTTGTCAAGTGCCGAGCGTAATTATGCTACCATTCAAAAAGAAGCTTTAGCTATTATTTTTAGCGTCGTGAAATTGTACCAATATCTAATCGGCATGGAGTTCATTTTACAAACAGATCATAAACCATTGATTGCAATTTTCGGAGAAAATAAAGGTTTACCATTAATGGCAGCTGCACGCATGCAGAGATGGGCTTTTATTTTATCGGGATTTAATTACAAAATCCAACATGTAAAAGGAATAGATAATCATGCAGATTTTTTGTCACGTTTTCCACAAAAACCATATGTAGAAAAAACAGATGAATCATCTTATATCAATTACATTGATGTTGAGAGCAATATACAAGTGAATTTCAAAGATATTGCAAGAGAAACACGCCGTGATCCAATTTTATCTAAAGTACTGGATTCAGTACAAAAGGGAAATATTAGTAATTTAATGGGGGATCATTTCACACCATATCGTAACAAAGGTGAAGAATTGTCAGTTGAGGCCGATTGCCTGTTATGGGGATATCGTTCTATAATTCCATTGAAATTCCGTAGTCAAATTTTAAAAGATTTACACAAATCACATTTGGGGATTGTAAAAACAAAAGCGTTAGCTCGATCGTATTTGTGGTGGCCTAAGCTAGACGATGATATCGAAAATTTAATAAAAAATTGTATGTCATGTCGATCGCTTCAAGCAAGTCCAGAAAAATGTTCACTCATACCATGGAAACCAACCACAGCACCGTGGTCTCGCATACATATCGATTTTGCTGGGCCAATAAATAATTTTTATGTGTACATCGTGGTAGATTCATGCTCCAAATGGACAGAAGCATACTTGACAAAAGATTTGACATCATCGTTTGTTATTGAAGCTATGCGCGATTTGTTTTGCAAATACGGTTTAGTAGATATAATCGTAAGCGATAATGGTACACAATTTACATCATTCGAATTCCAAGAATTTTTGAAATTGAATCGAATTCGTCACATGTTAACAGCACCGGGTCATCCAGCGACGAATGGCCAAGCTGAAAATTCAGTGAAAACAATAAAAAAATCTATATATGCTGCATTAAATGATATAAAACCAGGTAGCATAAAAACAATTTTAAATCGATTTTTGTTCGATTATAGAAACACAAAACACTACACAACGGGAGAATCACCGGCCAAGTTAATGTTTGGTCGTGAACTAAAAACTCGTTTTTCGTTATTGAAACCACCATCTGTTACTGAAAAAATCATATTAAATCAAGAAAAAAACGCAATTAATTTCAAAGGAAATAGGAATTGTACATTAGAGATTGGTCAAAAGGTCGATGTACGCGATTATACGAATGTAAATAAACCAAGCTGGACACCAGCAATAATTTCAAAACAATTTGGTCCCAGAAATTATGGTTGTGTATTAACTAAATCAAATAGATTTACCAAAAGACATCTAAATCAAATTCGCTTGTTGGGGGATGAAACTCAGTCTGGAGTAGAGTCAAACACATTGCAACAGAACATTTCAAATCAAAACGTTGCACCTGAAATTTGTCAAACGGACAATCAAATTGATGGGGGGATAGATAGTGAGAGTAATCAAAGTGAATTGTCCATGAAAACAAACACCAAAGGTAACGCTGAAGTTCAAAAGCCACCAAGCGAGTCGCGCAAGTCCAGTACGCGCAAGTGCACGAAAAGCCATTGAAAATTTGAATTTACAACGCAGTCGCAAATTGATCTAGCTTAAAAAGGGAATTGTGATTTTTCAATTCATTGTATTCCAAATGCCCTGTGTTATTTAACGTAGATTTAATATCGAATATAATAAAGTAACAATGAATCATTTACAAGGTTGAATTCATATTCAATCAAAGGCACAAACAAAGAAAAAAAAATGAAATATAATTTCCAGCTTTAGTGGGGAATTGTAGAGTTTGTCACAAAATATATACGGTGGTAACACCAAAGCCTTTTCGAATCATGACAGTTCAACAAAAGACACACATCTTTGTATTAGTAAGTAAGAACAAATATTAAAATGAATCGCTCTCTTTTACATTGGCATTCAACAAGCTAAGACGTCTTTCATTTATCATATCGATACATTCCATGCATTGTGCGGGAAAACGTCACACGAGACTTGGGAATGTGACAGGTTCATCATGGCAAGAGCAAAGGTTAGAACAGAGCTTCTAAGTAAAGCTAACCTTTGCTGGAGATGCTTCACGAGGCACGACCAAAAAAGGTGCACCAGAAGGAACTGCTCAAAATGTGGAGGACCACATCACCTTCGGTGTGCTATAAACGGGAGAACGAGATGTTGCGACAACCAAGGGGCTCCAAAATGGAATTATGGGATTTAAAACATAAATAAAATACTAAAATTAGGAAGGAATTGTAAATACATTCTCTAATTTCAGAAAAATAAAAATAAAAAAAAAACTAAATAAAGAACCAAGAAAAAAAATTATAAAATGGAAGCAATTAATAAATTACAATCAAAGAAGGAGGAGATTGAAACCATCAAAAATTCATTATCAAAAGAGTATCTTACTTCTGCAACCTCAGAGGAATCAAGGGGAAAAATCGACGAGGTGGACAAAATCATAAGCAGTCACCATAAGCTTTATAATGAGACTAACTGGGACAACATCCCAGTTGTCGACATAATCGGCTATGAAAACTTAAAAACAGGCAAAGGAGCAATAGAGGACGAAACCCTTAAAATTCTAAACGATGAGGTAGCGAAGAAGGCAGAGATCCTAAAACCCAAAGAAACAACTCCTCAGGGGGCCAAAATGGATACAACTCAGGCGGCCACATTAATGGAAATAATCAAATTGAACCAGACCATGGCAGGAGAATTCAAAGTATTAAAGGAAGACATTTTGAAATTAAGAAACGAATCAGCAACCCGGGACAATGAGGCAAGCCGATAAATACAGGGCATCGGAAAGAAACTGGACCGACGCTTACGGGAAGCTGACCCGGACGACGGTGATCAACAGGTAATTCCAACTAAACGAAATGAGGCCCAATTGACAGCTGCGGGACCATCAAATATCTCGCAAATAAAGAAATTATTGGAGGAAATAGAATTCTTTAGCAAAAATGGACGGATCGAGTCGAAAGATTTTCTCCCGCTGCTCTCAAGGATACCGCTGCTCTCAATCATACTCGGGAAGCATTATCAAGGGGTTAGGAAAGTATAACAAAGAGCAAGTCTAATTTCGAGGAGAAAATTACAAAACTAGAGGAGATGAGTTTATCAGAATCCCAGAGGGAGCAATTAAATAAAATCAAAACGGAAGGGAGCGAGGCAATCAAAATCACCAATCTATCAGAGGAACTCAAATTAAAAGGTGGAGCAGTTGCAATCAGGCACTGGTTCGCATATAGAGCTACATACATAAAAGTAGCTCTACTTTAGTAGCCACTGTTTAGTATTTCGTTGCGTATACAGCACAGCAGCCACAGCGTTCACTCACACACGCACGTCACTTCAGTACAGTCCGCACGTTGTGGCGATAACTAATTACGTAAAGCTATTCTTGTCGGGAATGGTGCCTAACGGTTCGAATAAATTAGTTGAAAGTCGAATTCACGCCATCTATATTGCTATGTTATTTACTTGTGTAAGAGAGCAATCGACTTCGCTATTGCGTCCACACTGGTGGCGAACTGTGTAGATATGACATGCAAAAATACAAACATTAATGTTTAATTTGATCATGGCAAAACGAGATGGCGTGGTTTTGCGAGACTACCACATCGTTTACATTACCGAGATAGGAATGTTAAGCACCATTGTCGATAGTTATTTTCAAAATAATGAATAAAGCAGAGCGATTTACAATGCACATACTATTTTCATTAGCTTTAACAGTTCGTCCAGTATCAAAGTATACATGTTTCCGATCAATAAATTGATTTGTTTATCATTTGAATAGGTCCGAGCACGAGCACTGGTCAATCGACTTCTGGGGCCGAACCAAATCTGGTGAATTCGGATCTGCCAAATGAAGCTCTATATGACGCTGCCCTACAAGGTAAGGTTTTGATGGAAGCAGGCGTCTAAATTTAGATAAATGTGCATTTTTCAAACCAAAAATCACATATTTGGGATTTAATATCGACAAAAATGGTTTGTCTAAAAATGAAACGAACATTGAAAGTGTATTACACGCACCAATTCCAAATAATATTTCGGAAGTCCGAGCATTCGCGGGTATGGTCAATTATTATTCACAGTTTATTCCAAATTTTGCTGGTAAAATGGAACCTATATATCGACTGTTACGTAAAGGAGAAAAATTTGTTTGGGAAAAAGACACAAATAAAGCGTACGAAATGTTGAAACGTGAAATTACATCAGACCAGATTCTGGTTCATTTCGATCCGTCAAAGCCGATAGTATTAACGACAGATGCATGTGATACGGCGATAGCTGGAGTTTTGTCACATATCTTTCCGGACAAAACATACCGTCCAGTAGCATTTGTGTCTAGAAGTTTGTCAAGTGCCGAGCGTAATTATGCTACCATTCAAAAAGAAGCTTTAGCTATTATTTTTAGCGTCGTGAAATTGTACCAATATCTAATCGGCATGGAGTTCATTTTACAAACAGATCATAAACCATTGATTGCAATTTTCGGAGAAAATAAAGGTTTACCATTAATGGCAGCTGCACGCATGCAGAGATGGGCTTTTATTTTATCGGGATTTAATTACAAAATCCAACATGTAAAAGGAATAGATAATCATGCAGATTTTTTGTCACGTTTTCCACAAAAACCATATGTAGAAAAAACAGATGAATCATCTTATATCAATTACATTGATGTTGAGAGCAATATACAAGTGAATTTCAAAGATATTGCAAGAGAAACACGCCGTGATCCAATTTTATCTAAAGTACTGGATTCAGTACAAAAGGGAAATATTAGTAATTTAATGGGGGATCATTTCACACCATATCGTAACAAAGGTGAAGAATTGTCAGTTGAGGCCGATTGCCTGTTATGGGGATATCGTTCTATAATTCCATTGAAATTCCGTAGTCAAATTTTAAAAGATTTACACAAATCACATTTGGGGATTGTAAAAACAAAAGCGTTAGCTCGATCGTATTTGTGGTGGCCTAAGCTAGACGATGATATCGAAAATTTAATAAAAAATTGTATGTCATGTCGATCGCTTCAAGCAAGTCCAGAAAAATGTTCACTCATACCATGGAAACCAACCACAGCACCGTGGTCTCGCATACATATCGATTTTGCTGGGCCAATAAATAATTTTTATGTGTACATCGTGGTAGATTCATGCTCCAAATGGACAGAAGCATACTTGACAAAAGATTTGACATCATCGTTTGTTATTGAAGCTATGCGCGATTTGTTTTGCAAATACGGTTTAGTAGATATAATCGTAAGCGATAATGGTACACAATTTACATCATTCGAATTCCAAGAATTTTTGAAATTGAATCGAATTCGTCACATGTTAACAGCACCGGGTCATCCAGCGACGAATGGCCAAGCTGAAAATTCAGTGAAAACAATAAAAAAATCTATATATGCTGCATTAAATGATATAAAACCAGGTAGCATAAAAACAATTTTAAATCGATTTTTGTTCGATTATAGAAACACAAAACACTACACAACGGGAGAATCACCGGCCAAGTTAATGTTTGGTCGTGAACTAAAAACTCGTTTTTCGTTATTGAAACCACCATCTGTTACTGAAAAAATCATATTAAATCAAGAAAAAAACGCAATTAATTTCAAAGGAAATAGGAATTGTACATTAGAGATTGGTCAAAAGGTCGATGTACGCGATTATACGAATGTAAATAAACCAAGCTGGACACCAGCAATAATTTCAAAACAATTTGGTCCCAGAAATTATGGTTGTGTATTAACTAAATCAAATAGATTTACCAAAAGACATCTAAATCAAATTCGCTTGTTGGGGGATGAAACTCAGTCTGGAGTAGAGTCAAACACATTGCAACAGAACATTTCAAATCAAAACGTTGCACCTGAAATTTGTCAAACGGACAATCAAATTGATGGGGGGATAGATAGTGAGAGTAATCAAAGTGAATTGTCCATGAAAACAAACACCAAAGGTAACGCTGAAGTTCAAAAGCCACCAAGCGAGTCGCGCAAGTCCAGTACGCGCAAGTGCACGAAAAGCCATTGAAAATTTGAATTTACAACGCAGTCGCAAATTGATCTAGCTTAAAAAGGGAATTGTGATTTTTCAATTCATTGTATTCCAAATGCCCTGTGTTATTTAACGTAGATTTAATATCGAATATAATAAAGTAACAATGAATCATTTACAAGGTTGAATTCATATTCAATCAAAGGCACAAACAAAGAAAAAAAAATGAAATATAATTTCCAGCTTTAGTGGGGAATTGTAGAGTTTGTCACAAAATATATACGGTGGTAACACCAAAGCCTTTTCGAATCATGACAGTTCAACAAAAGACACACATCTTTGTATTAGTAAGTAAGAACAAATATTAAAATGAATCGCTCTCTTTTACATTGGCATTCAACAAGCTAAGACGTCTTTCATTTATCATATCGATACATTCCATGCATTGTGCGGGAAAACGTCACACGAGACTTGGGAATGTGACAGGTTCATCATGGCAAGAGCAAAGGTTAGAACAGAGCTTCTAAGTAAAGCTAACCTTTGCTGGAGATGCTTCACGAGGCACGACCAAAAAAGGTGCACCAGAAGGAACTGCTCAAAATGTGGAGGACCACATCACCTTCGGTGTGCTATAAACGGGAGAACGAGATGTTGCGACAACCAAGGGGCTCCAAAATGGAATTATGGGATTTAAAACATAAATAAAATACTAAAATTAGGAAGGAATTGTAAATACATTCTCTAATTTCAGAAAAATAAAAATAAAAAAAAAACTAAATAAAGAACCAAGAAAAAAAATTATAAAATGGAAGCAATTAATAAATTACAATCAAAGAAGGAGGAGATTGAAACCATCAAAAATTCATTATCAAAAGAGTATCTTACTTCTGCAACCTCAGAGGAATCAAGGGGAAAAATCGACGAGGTGGACAAAATCATAAGCAGTCACCATAAGCTTTATAATGAGACTAACTGGGACAACATCCCAGTTGTCGACATAATCGGCTATGAAAACTTAAAAACAGGCAAAGGAGCAATAGAGGACGAAACCCTTAAAATTCTAAACGATGAGGTAGCGAAGAAGGCAGAGATCCTAAAACCCAAAGAAACAACTCCTCAGGGGGCCAAAATGGATACAACTCAGGCGGCCACATTAATGGAAATAATCAAATTGAACCAGACCATGGCAGGAGAATTCAAAGTATTAAAGGAAGACATTTTGAAATTAAGAAACGAATCAGCAACCCGGGACAATGAGGCAAGCCGATAAATACAGGGCATCGGAAAGAAACTGGACCGACGCTTACGGGAAGCTGACCCGGACGACGGTGATCAACAGGTAATTCCAACTAAACGAAATGAGGCCCAATTGACAGCTGCGGGACCATCAAATATCTCGCAAATAAAGAAATTATTGGAGGAAATAGAATTCTTTAGCAAAAATGGACGGATCGAGTCGAAAGATTTTCTCCCGCTGCTCTCAAGGATACCGCTGCTCTCAATCATACTCGGGAAGCATTATCAAGGGGTTAGGAAAGTATAACAAAGAGCAAGTCTAATTTCGAGGAGAAAATTACAAAACTAGAGGAGATGAGTTTATCAGAATCCCAGAGGGAGCAATTAAATAAAATCAAAACGGAAGGGAGCGAGGCAATCAAAATCCTAATCACCAATCTATCAGAGGAACTCAAATTAAAAGGTGGAGCAGTTGCAATCAGGCACTGGTTCGCATATAGAGCTACATACATAAAAGTAGCTCTACTTTAGTAGCCACTGTTTAGTATTTCGTTGCGTATACAGCACAGCAGCCACAGCGTTCACTCACACACGCACGTCACTTCAGTACAGTCCGCACGTTGTGGCGATAACTAATTACGTAAAGCTATTCTTGTCGGGAATGGTGCCTAACGGTTCGAATAAATTAGTTGAAAGTCGAATTCACGCCATCTATATTGCTATGTTATTTACTTGTGTAAGAGAGCAATCGACTTCGCTATTGCGTCCACACTGGTGGCGAACTGTGTAGATATGACATGCAAAAATACAAACATTAATGTTTAATTTGATCATGGCAAAACGAGATGGCGTGGTTTTGCGAGACTACCACATCGTTTACATTACCGAGATAGGAATGTTAAGCACCATTGTCGATAGTTATTTTCAAAATAATGAATAAAGCAGAGCGATTTACAATGCACATACTATTTTCATTAGCTTTAACAGTTCGTCCAGTATCAAAGTATACATGTTTCCGATCAATAAATTGATTTGTTTATCATTTGAATAGGTCCGAGCACGAGCACTGGTCAATCGACTTCTGGGGCCGAACCAAATCTGGTGAATTCGGATCTGCCAAATGAAGCTCTATATGACGCTGCCCTACAAGGTAAGGTTTTGATGGAAGCAGGCGTCTAAATTTAGATAAATGTGCATTTTTCAAACCAAAAATCACATATTTGGGATTTAATATCGACAAAAATGGTTTGTCTAAAAATGAAACGAACATTGAAAGTGTATTACACGCACCAATTCCAAATAATATTTCGGAAGTCCGAGCATTCGCGGGTATGGTCAATTATTATTCACAGTTTATTCCAAATTTTGCTGGTAAAATGGAACCTATATATCGACTGTTACGTAAAGGAGAAAAATTTGTTTGGGAAAAAGACACAAATAAAGCGTACGAAATGTTGAAACGTGAAATTACATCAGACCAGATTCTGGTTCATTTCGATCCGTCAAAGCCGATAGTATTAACGACAGATGCATGTGATACGGCGATAGCTGGAGTTTTGTCACATATCTTTCCGGACAAAACATACCGTCCAGTAGCATTTGTGTCTAGAAGTTTGTCAAGTGCCGAGCGTAATTATGCTACCATTCAAAAAGAAGCTTTAGCTATTATTTTTAGCGTCGTGAAATTGTACCAATATCTAATCGGCATGGAGTTCATTTTACAAACAGATCATAAACCATTGATTGCAATTTTCGGAGAAAATAAAGGTTTACCATTAATGGCAGCTGCACGCATGCAGAGATGGGCTTTTATTTTATCGGGATTTAATTACAAAATCCAACATGTAAAAGGAATAGATAATCATGCAGATTTTTTGTCACGTTTTCCACAAAAACCATATGTAGAAAAAACAGATGAATCATCTTATATCAATTACATTGATGTTGAGAGCAATATACAAGTGAATTTCAAAGATATTGCAAGAGAAACACGCCGTGATCCAATTTTATCTAAAGTACTGGATTCAGTACAAAAGGGAAATATTAGTAATTTAATGGGGGATCATTTCACACCATATCGTAACAAAGGTGAAGAATTGTCAGTTGAGGCCGATTGCCTGTTATGGGGATATCGTTCTATAATTCCATTGAAATTCCGTAGTCAAATTTTAAAAGATTTACACAAATCACATTTGGGGATTGTAAAAACAAAAGCGTTAGCTCGATCGTATTTGTGGTGGCCTAAGCTAGACGATGATATCGAAAATTTAATAAAAAATTGTATGTCATGTCGATCGCTTCAAGCAAGTCCAGAAAAATGTTCACTCATACCATGGAAACCAACCACAGCACCGTGGTCTCGCATACATATCGATTTTGCTGGGCCAATAAATAATTTTTATGTGTACATCGTGGTAGATTCATGCTCCAAATGGACAGAAGCATACTTGACAAAAGATTTGACATCATCGTTTGTTATTGAAGCTATGCGCGATTTGTTTTGCAAATACGGTTTAGTAGATATAATCGTAAGCGATAATGGTACACAATTTACATCATTCGAATTCCAAGAATTTTTGAAATTGAATCGAATTCGTCACATGTTAACAGCACCGGGTCATCCAGCGACGAATGGCCAAGCTGAAAATTCAGTGAAAACAATAAAAAAATCTATATATGCTGCATTAAATGATATAAAACCAGGTAGCATAAAAACAATTTTAAATCGATTTTTGTTCGATTATAGAAACACAAAACACTACACAACGGGAGAATCACCGGCCAAGTTAATGTTTGGTCGTGAACTAAAAACTCGTTTTTCGTTATTGAAACCACCATCTGTTACTGAAAAAATCATATTAAATCAAGAAAAAAACGCAATTAATTTCAAAGGAAATAGGAATTGTACATTAGAGATTGGTCAAAAGGTCGATGTACGCGATTATACGAATGTAAATAAACCAAGCTGGACACCAGCAATAATTTCAAAACAATTTGGTCCCAGAAATTATGGTTGTGTATTAACTAAATCAAATAGATTTACCAAAAGACATCTAAATCAAATTCGCTTGTTGGGGGATGAAACTCAGTCTGGAGTAGAGTCAAACACATTGCAACAGAACATTTCAAATCAAAACGTTGCACCTGAAATTTGTCAAACGGACAATCAAATTGATGGGGGGATAGATAGTGAGAGTAATCAAAGTGAATTGTCCATGAAAACAAACACCAAAGGTAACGCTGAAGTTCAAAAGCCACCAAGCGAGTCGCGCAAGTCCAGTACGCGCAAGTGCACGAAAAGCCATTGAAAATTTGAATTTACAACGCAGTCGCAAATTGATCTAGCTTAAAAAGGGAATTGTGATTTTTCAATTCATTGTATTCCAAATGCCCTGTGTTATTTAACGTAGATTTAATATCGAATATAATAAAGTAACAATGAATCATTTACAAGGTTGAATTCATATTCAATCAAAGGCACAAACAAAGAAAAAAAAATGAAATATAATTTCCAGCTTTAGTGGGGAATTGTAGAGTTTGTCACAAAATATATACGGTGGTAACACCAAAGCCTTTTCGAATCATGACAGTTCAACAAAAGACACACATCTTTGTATTAGTAAGTAAGAACAAATATTAAAATGAATCGCTCTCTTTTACATTGGCATTCAACAAGCTAAGACGTCTTTCATTTATCATATCGATACATTCCATGCATTGTGCGGGAAAACGTCACACGAGACTTGGGAATGTGACAGGTTCATCATGGCAAGAGCAAAGGTTAGAACAGAGCTTCTAAGTAAAGCTAACCTTTGCTGGAGATGCTTCACGAGGCACGACCAAAAAAGGTGCACCAGAAGGAACTGCTCAAAATGTGGAGGACCACATCACCTTCGGTGTGCTATAAACGGGAGAACGAGATGTTGCGACAACCAAGGGGCTCCAAAATGGAATTATGGGATTTAAAACATAAATAAAATACTAAAATTAGGAAGGAATTGTAAATACATTCTCTAATTTCAGAAAAATAAAAATAAAAAAAAAACTAAATAAAGAACCAAGAAAAAAAATTATAAAATGGAAGCAATTAATAAATTACAATCAAAGAAGGAGGAGATTGAAACCATCAAAAATTCATTATCAAAAGAGTATCTTACTTCTGCAACCTCAGAGGAATCAAGGGGAAAAATCGACGAGGTGGACAAAATCATAAGCAGTCACCATAAGCTTTATAATGAGACTAACTGGGACAACATCCCAGTTGTCGACATAATCGGCTATGAAAACTTAAAAACAGGCAAAGGAGCAATAGAGGACGAAACCCTTAAAATTCTAAACGATGAGGTAGCGAAGAAGGCAGAGATCCTAAAACCCAAAGAAACAACTCCTCAGGGGGCCAAAATGGATACAACTCAGGCGGCCACATTAATGGAAATAATCAAATTGAACCAGACCATGGCAGGAGAATTCAAAGTATTAAAGGAAGACATTTTGAAATTAAGAAACGAATCAGCAACCCGGGACAATGAGGCAAGCCGATAAATACAGGGCATCGGAAAGAAACTGGACCGACGCTTACGGGAAGCTGACCCGGACGACGGTGATCAACAGGTAATTCCAACTAAACGAAATGAGGCCCAATTGACAGCTGCGGGACCATCAAATATCTCGCAAATAAAGAAATTATTGGAGGAAATAGAATTCTTTAGCAAAAATGGACGGATCGAGTCGAAAGATTTTCTCCCGCTGCTCTCAAGGATACCGCTGCTCTCAATCATACTCGGGAAGCATTATCAAGGGGTTAGGAAAGTATAACAAAGAGCAAGTCTAATTTCGAGGAGAAAATTACAAAACTAGAGGAGATGAGTTTATCAGAATCCCAGAGGGAGCAATTAAATAAAATCAAAACGGAAGGGAGCGAGGCAATCAAAATCCTAATCACCAATCTATCAGAGGAACTCAAATTAAAAGGTGGAGCAGTTGCAATCAGGCACTGGTTCGCATATAGAGCTACATACATAAAAGTAGCTCTACTTTAGTAGCCACTGTTTAGTATTTCGTTGCGTATACAGCACAGCAGCCACAGCGTTCACTCACACACGCACGTCACTTCAGTACAGTCCGCACGTTGTGGCGATAACTAATTACGTAAAGCTATTCTTGTCGGGAATGGTGCCTAACGGTTCGAATAAATTAGTTGAAAGTCGAATTCACGCCATCTATATTGCTATGTTATTTACTTGTGTAAGAGAGCAATCGACTTCGCTATTGCGTCCACACTGGTGGCGAACTGTGTAGATATGACATGCAAAAATACAAACATTAATGTTTAATTTGATCATGGCAAAACGAGATGGCGTGGTTTTGCGAGACTACCACATCGTTTACATTACCGAGATAGGAATGTTAAGCACCATTGTCGATAGTTATTTTCAAAATAATGAATAAAGCAGAGCGATTTACAATGCACATACTATTTTCATTAGCTTTAACAGTTCGTCCAGTATCAAAGTATACATGTTTCCGATCAATAAATTGATTTGTTTATCATTTGAATAGGTCCGAGCACGAGCACTGGTCAATCGACTTCTGGGGCCGAACCAAATCTGGTGAATTCGGATCTGCCAAATGAAGCTCTATATGACGCTGCCCTACAAGGTAAGGTTTTGATGGAAGTGTTCATTTAAAACGTACGAAAAAAACACACCATTTTATTTTTTCTCAAATAAACTATGTGTACCTTAATTGTTTACGCTGACTGTATATAAAAAATAAGATGAAAAAACCTCTGAAGGAGGTATAAACAGAGTGGCACTTGTGAAATATACTTTTTGGTCCAGAGTTCTTCAAATAATTCAACTACTTCACTGGAAATTTGAACTATAGTGCACCAGTGCGATTCAGTCATTTTTCTATCAATTAAATTAAAGTTGGACTACGGTTCAACTTGGCTCACAGTGAACCTGCAAACTCAGATGTTTATGGAAGCCATTTGAATCCAAGTTCGAATTATAGCACGATGGAAGTTAATTCAAGCAAAATAACTTTATTTTGTGCTGTGATGCAATTTACAAATGCTTAAAGTACACAGACAGTTTTTGTTCAAGACTCGCACTGGGGCACTCTAGTTTAAATTTCCAGTAATGGCATGGAGAACTAAGGTTAATTGGGCAATCAATATACGTTACAAAAAAAAGCGAAAGACAAACCGATACGCACACACTCATGAATACACAACTGTTGTGTATCAAGCGTGCTCTCTTTGTACACTATTCGTATGAATAGTAAAACTGTGTGTAAGTGTTCACTTTGCCGTTGTTGTAAGAATTCAGTTTGTTGCACTGGAACTAAATTTAGTTGGTGTATGTGAAATACGATGGCGCTGACAAGAATTCATCGCTAAAAAAAATCTAAAATGCCATATAAGCGCCATCGGGTTGACCTCAAAAAGAGATATGATCGCACCGAAAACCTCATTCAGGAATACATTCGAAAATTCCTAGAGGTCCAAGCAATCCTCCAAAGGGCAAATGTAAACAGGATTCGAGCAATTATCGATGCGACAAATCAGATGACAAGAGCTTTGCCAAATCTTGGAGCAGATGTTCACCACTGGGATCCATTTATATGTTTAATTAAATAATTATTTCTTTAAGCTGGATGAAGAAACAAGAACCGAATGGAAGCAACAGGTGGGCCGATGAACAGATGTTACAGCGGATGAATTAATTGAATTTCTCGAAACACGAGCAATTGATCATCAGCCATCACAGGCAGATAGATTAAGCCAAATGCTAAGGGGTGCATCACCTCATCGTGTGGCAAGAAGGGCTGTATTTGCAGTTACTGAAAAGGAGAAGGATAAGAAGAAGAAGAGGTGCATCGTTTGCCAAGGGGATCATTACGTATGGAAATGTGAGAAATTAATGAAATAGTGTGCAAAAATCCGCACCGAAATAATTCAATCTTTGGGAGCATGCTTTAAGTGCCTCCTAAAACATAAAATAGGAGAATTTTAAGACAAATTTTAAATGAAAACTAAAACGGTCATAGCCATGAAATGTTAAATTCATTCAACCTATCAAGGATCGCTAGCATTAGCAATGAGTGCGTTTAGTGTTGTGGATTTTGCATCTTTTTTTTTATTGAAAAATGATTTTTCACCAAACTTTACGAGAAAATATCAATTGAAATTGAAGTTTTTGGTTGTGATTCTTGAAAAATATCAACATGACACAAGCCAGATCGATGATACATGTGCTCACAAAAATAATAAATCGTTTGCATTACACTAAACGCACTCATGCTAGCGATGCATGGAACCTATTGAGTGTAAGACAAATAATAATTGTTTATACATTAATATTTATATATAAAACCACTAGGGACCTGAACTCGGAATATTTAAGTAATAAAATAGTTTATAAACGCAAAAACCAAAATATGCAATTGAGAAATGCTAATGAAATCGAATTAATTAACGTAACAAAATCATGTAGTCAGAATTATCTTTTTTATAAGGGCATAAAACTATTCAATTCACTGCCCAAAAACATTAAGGACATCAACTCGTTAAGCAAATTTCAAAACTGACTTAAATTGTATGTTATTGAAAAATTTTAATCAAATGTAAACTTGAAGCTCTGTTTTGAATGGAGAAATCTGAATAAATACAACCATTATTATTATTAACCCTAATTTCATATCAATGCGGAAAAGTCAGGATTACGAATGTAATTCAATTTATTTTTTTATTTCTATAGTCACTAACGTGTCTAGTTCGAGCAGAGAGTCAGAAGAAGAACAGCCAAGCTCTATGGATGGATCTGGTGTGTCGAACAAAAGAAAACAACCTGGTCGATCGAATGACGATAATAAGCGAAGGAAAGTGGATGGTGGGTCGATGACAAGTAAGACATTTTTTCATTGAGAGTTCAGTTGATACTAGAATTTCAGTTCAGCATTGGAACGTTGTCGTAGTCTGTCCGTTAGCACGATAACTCTTGAACCGTGTCCCAAATCTAAAAGTGACCATAGCAAATTTTTTCAGTATTAACACCGTTTCCTATTGAATATTAGGGTGTATCAATTTCGATTTTCGTTTGAAATAAAAAATGGAGGGGTGGCACCAGTTAGTATTAGTCAAAACCAGATTTTTTTGTTTGTGGACCATATGCAAAATTTTGTTTCCTACAGGTCGGAAGGTCGTTTGAAAAAAATGAGTCGAAATAGCTGTTTTTCCACAAAAAATGTAAGAAAAGTCATTCATAATATAATTATTGATATTTACATTTACTTTATTCTTAATTTTCGGATCACAATTAATGATTTTTATGTTACTCAAGACATTTTCCTGGTTTATTTTGAAATGTTTATTATGGAACAAGTGAAGAATGGCCGAAAAAAGTGACCTTTTTCCCAAATTGTGCCTACAAATATGTCCGATTTATCATTTCGAGGCTCTAGGATGCTCAGGAAAGTTTTTTTAAAAAAATTTCTTCACATTATGGTTCTATGGCCCTGCCAAGCAACTTTGAACTATTTTTCCATTATACATTGACATTTAGCTCCTTCTACACATTAAACCGCGTCGATTGAGACCATTTCCACCAAATTTGATAAACTTTTAGCGACTTGTTTGTTACAGAATATGTGAAAAAAGCGATATTTTGGCTTTTTTCTCGTTGATTTTCCCACAAGAGTCGAGTTAGGGATGATTTTCACCATTGATCTTTCTGTATATTTTATCTACGAGAGCAATTGGGTCGATTTACTTCATTATGGCATATATAAAATGATAAATCGGACATATTTGTAGGCACAATTTGGGAAAAAGGTCACTTTTTTCGGCCATTCTTCACTTGTTCCATAATAAACATTTCAAAATAAACCAGGAAAATGTCTTGAGTAACATAAAAATCATTAATTGTGATCCGAAAATTAAGAATAAAGTAAATGTAAATATCAATAATTATATTTTGAATGACTTTTCTTACATTTTTCGTGGAAAAACAGCTATTTTGACACATTTTTTTCAAACGACCTTCCAACCTGTAGGAAATAAAATTTTGCATATGGTCCACAAACAAAAAAATCTGGTTTTGACTAGTACTAACTGGTGCCACCCCTCCATTTTTTATTTCAAACGAAAATCGAAATTGATACACCCTATTGAATATAAGCCACATTGGTATAGCCGTTCCAGAGCGGCGTGCATTCAAGTGCACGTGAGTCGGGTTTGATATTCAGCATAAAATACACAGTGAAATAACACAAGCAGTTAGTTTGACGATCGATATAAGACTGACAATTTATTAATGGAGCAATTCCTTAAATGCTCATTACACTCTCACTTGTTCGGATATTACAATTTTTTTTTAAATTGAGAACAATACAGTATTTAAATACTGAAAGATATGATTGATTACGGCTATAACAATTTCGAAAAACTTTATGATTCCTGGCATATTGCTATTTTAACTTTTGAAGAATAATTTACTAGTACCAAAATTACATTTTTTTTCGTACAGTATATATGTGGAAGAGTCATTTGGTCATCCTTCTTCTTTGTCTTCAAACTCCACGATTTGCAGGTTGTGGTGCGTTTCTGGATTGGTACTTCTTCTTCATTTCGCGTTTGTAGCTCGAATAAACAAAGTATACCATTTCAAAGATCCGCAATGCGACGAGTATGGAGATGAGTCAGCAATATTCAACAAATTTGTTTCTTCTTTTTTTTGTGTGTGGTCGACATTTGTGTGAACCTATTTCGCAATTCCAAATTGATTTATCAGCTGATTATGTTTTTCACCGCTCAAACCTTTTGTCAATATGTAGGCAATCATATTAATTGTATTGATGTAAATGAACTTAACAATGCCTAAGTTTACTTTCTCATGCAAAAACTGTTGTTTTACATGAATATGCTTGGTTCGTTAAGAAAATGCATTATTCACAGCTAGTTTTAATGCTCCTTGATTATCGCAGTGTATTATTGTTGGAGACACCATACCAAGGATTTCTTTTCTCAAACTCCGGAGCCAAATTGCTTCTTGTGTAGCGCATGTCATACTCATGTGTTCTGCCTCTGTCGTTGAAATGGCTACCGTCGGTTGTTTTCGTGCTGCCCATGATATAGCGCCGCCATTCATTAAAAAAACATAGCCAGTAGTGGATTTGGATTCATCCACATCTCCTGCCCAATCGGCATCGCAAAATCCCTCTAAGTCGCTCTTCTTGCTACCGTAGGTAATTCCATATGATGAAGTTCCCTTTAGATAGCGAAATATGCGCTTTATACCCGTCCAATGCGCTCTTCCAGGCTCCTCGCAATACCTACTAAATACATTCACGGCAAACGTTATATCTGGTCTAGTTACCTGTGATAAAAACTGCAGGCATCCAATGGCTTCATGATACGGTACGTTCTTCATCTCACGCTTTTCTTCATCTCACGCTGTATTGATGCAACATCACCCAAGTACTTCATTTTGAATTTTCTACACAGGCACTCTCGCAGACGCTCCTCGATTTTCTTGTTATTGAACGCGATTATGAAATCATCCACATAAATCAACATAATCAGTATCACTCCATTTGCTTTCAGGTAATACATGCATAATGCATGATGCATTGGTCGGCTGTTGATCTCGTTAAACCGAATTCCAATAATGCCAAATTTAGCATCGCATTCCAGTTCCTGCCGGGTTGTTTGAATCCGTATAATGATTTCCTGAGGCGACACACTCTCCCCGTTTAATCATCGAAGAATTTGGGTTGAGTCATGAAAATCTCTTCTTCAACATCACCGTTTAAATATGCTGTCACAGGCTGTGACTCACAGCATCCATTTGTGTGACACATAAGTTCAAAATCGCAGCAATTGATAGGACGAAACGAATTGTGGTGTAACGAACAAACGTCTCTGTGTAATCCACACCAATTTTTTCGGTAAAACCACGCGCAACCAAACGAGCTTTATGCCGCAACACATTTCCAAATTCATCTGTTTTAACTGCAAAAACCCATTTGTTTCGGACTGCCTTTTTACCGGATGGTAAATTCATCATCTCCCAGGTCTTGTTTTCTCTCAATGAGTTCAGCTCTTCTTGCATGGCGCTTCTCCAAATGTCTGCCTGTGGTCCATTCAAAGCCTCTTCTACAGTCGGTACTGCTGATATAAATGCAAAATGAGAATTGAAATAACCAAATGGATTGAAACCTCTTGTTGGCATTCGAGGTCCCTCTGGTGGTGCTGCACTGTCCCTGTATGTCGGGTCAGCGATTGTATCATCCATAGGTTCGGATATAGTCTCGTTCAATACATCAATACGACTCTCATTTGGCGAAACCACAGTTTCATATGATGTTGTACTCGTCTCTGCCTCCGATTCACTCTCCACATTTGATTGTGTGGGCAATTGTTCATCTTCTTCAGTAGATTGTGTTGGCCCACGCTCCGACTCATGCTCCGACTCTTCATCAGTTGAATCCATAGCATCCACTCTCCCTGATTTAACTGATTCCGGAGACTCATCTATTTGAAAGAAGAACTCAGAATAATTGTTATCATTATTTATTTGCACCGCTGGACTTTCAGTTCCATTTATCTGCCTTTCATTCTCGAAAAACACCACGTCTCGACTCACAATAACCTTTTTAGTTTTGTTATTGTACAATTTGTAAGCTTTCGTGTTTTCAGGGAAACCAATGAAAATACACTCGACCGA
This sequence comes from Aphidoletes aphidimyza, assembly GCA_030463065.1. Lineage (NCBI taxonomy): Eukaryota > Metazoa > Arthropoda > Insecta > Diptera > Cecidomyiidae > Aphidoletes > Aphidoletes aphidimyza. The sequence continues at coordinate 37,135,579 of CM059999.1, forward strand.
TTTTCGATCCAATTTGACACGCTTTTGGGCTGGAACATGAACCATCGCTGAACATCCGAAGATTTTAAAACGAGTAATATCCGGTTTTGTACCGTACCAAATTTCATGTGGGGACATCTTTGAGCCGAATTTGGAATAGAGTTTATTATTTCTACCGCATAAGCCACCGCCTCCGCCCAAAAAACCTTCTCCAAACTCCCCCCTGCCAACATACATCTGACGCGCTCCACTATGGTTCTATTCATTCTCTCGGATAATCCGTTTTGCTCTGGAGTATACGGTGCTGTCATTTGATGTATAATACCATTTTTCTCGAAGATTGCTTCAAATTTTGCATTATTATACTCCAAACCACCGTCTGTTCTAAGAATTTTGATTCGTTTATCTTTGGTTTATTCTCGACCAAAGCTTTGAACTTCACAAAACTTTCGTACACTTCACTCTTTTGCTTAAGAATGTATACAAACGTCATTCTACTATGATCATCTATGAAAGTTGTAAAATACCTCGCTCTACCCAAAGATCTAACGGACATCGGGCCGCATACATCGCTATGGATAGTATTCATTATCTCGTTGGCGCGGTTGCCTTTATTCGGAAAAGGTGAACGCACCATTTTACCTTCGGTGAGGCCGGAATGTGCAAGTCATCATACATTTGTTTCAAAAAGTAGCTGGTTCATTTGGCGTCATTTTTGGAGTCATCCTCCACTTAGCATTGAAATCGCATTAGTGGGCGTTTGTGCTTTATCGTCGCCACTGTAATGGAAACTTAATGCGAGTGGGGACGCCTTGAAAAATAATGACGCCAAGCTGACTCAACTACTTTCATGTTGCTTATTCCAATGTGTCCCAACCGCTTGTGCCAGGTCGTCACGTCCGATTTTGCTATCGCAGCAAATTCTCGGCCGCGATTACAAGTGTCCAATTTAAACAAATTGTTTACAAGTGACGCAGTTGCAATAACATTATTTTTTTGATCAGTGATTTTGCAACCAAACTTGTTGAATATTATTTCGAAATCGTTTTTCACAAGCTGGCTCACAGATAGCAAGTTTGCACAAAGAATACTGTTCAATTTTTAGCCGAAATTGGAATCATTTGACAGTTCATGTATAAACACTATGTAAAAGCAGTGGCAACACTTATGTATTTCTCATATATTTGTAAAATGATTTCAAAGTGTTCATCATTCTTTCACTGTACATTTTTAATTTCAATTTTGGTCTCGCCGTCGCTTGTTTTGATCCATTCCTCTATATCGCCCGTGCATTCAACTTTTATCGTGTGGTTATTAGCCACAACGACCTCGTTTTTCTCTGGACTTCGTACATTCTTCATTTTTTCAGTCAAGTTAGTCATATGGCCCGATGCACCACTATCGACTATCCAACTTGATTCACTCTGATCCGCAAAAAATGTTCTTAACGAAACGTAATTCGATCCCTCCTTCTGTTTATTGCACTGCTTTGCGAAATGAGGGCCTTGACACTTGAAGCATTTTATTTTTTTCTTGAAGAACTTTTTCTTTGGTTTTACTGCAAGTGCTGATTCTCTATTTGCCTCGTCGTTAAATTCGATTTCTTGTAAGAGCAAATTTTGCACATAATCAACAGTTAACTTCTCCTTGGAATTTTCAACTCCCAAAATCAACGGTTTGTACTGGTCCGGCAAACCGCCCAGCATCAACGATGCAACGACCTCTTCGTCTATTTTAAATCCCACAAATTTCGTCTTTTGCCAAAGTACAGTCATCTTTTGAACATAATCCTCGATTGATGAGCATTTATTTGATTTTAGTGACACCAGCTGCTGGAGTAACGTCACCTTTCTAGATACTCCACTGCCCGAAAAAGCTTTCGTGAACGCCGACCATGCCTATTTCGCATTCGAAGCACCCTCTATATAAGAGTAACACGACGGATCCAGTAACAACGTTATTTCGGCAAAAGCCTTTACATGCTTTGTCACTTTCTCGTCATCAGCATCCTCATCCGGTACAGATACGGTGCAAGACCATAACTCCTTCAAAATCAAGTACAATTTCGCCGACGTTAACCATGTTCCGTAATTCTCACGTCCTTTTAACTTTGGAAAATTCGCCGTTTGATATGACATCTTGAATCTTTTTACTTTTCCGCACATGAAATGTGCTTAGGAAAAGTATTGGTTTTGCCTCAAAAATTCAACTCCACATTGCTTGAGTAAATGAACTCCGATCGGGCTCAAATTTTGACCAGAGTCTCAGTTCACCATGGGAACAAATCTGTCTTAGCACTATTTTGATTTAGATACTCGGTTCTGGTAAGTCCGGTGCAAAATGGCGTCGTCGTCGTCGTCGTCGTCGTCGTCTGTGTATGTATGTTAACACAATAACTCTCGAACGGAGTCTCAAATCCCAAAGTGACAAAAGCAAATTTGTTCAGAATTATTACCGGATGTTTCCTATTGAATTTGAGCCATATCGGTCTGGCCGTTCCAGAGATATGTGCATTCAAGTGCGTGTGAGTCGGGTTTTTCAGTACATTTTTACATTAAAACTGATTTTCACGTTTTTGACTCTCCTGACCGTATTTTCCAATGAAAATTTATGCAGTTTGCGTCATTTGAAAGGTATTTAATTCCGCTTGAAGTTTTACATATTCATTCAATGCACAAAATGTATCTTCATGCCGAAAAATCATGGAATATGAATACGTGTGAAAATGTACGAAATTCTTAGAAAATGGATGTTTGATATGAATAGATCTCAAGAAAGGAGTCTCAAATCGCAAAGTGAAGATGGCCAATTTGTTTTATTACTTTTCCGCACACCACGTGATGCGTAAAAGTATTGCGATTGGCCCAAATTTTGGAAACCCCAAAAATGAGTTTTCTATAAGTTTGGAACCCATAGGAATGCGGTGGAACCGTTTTTAGCTCATGTTGATGTGGGGCTGTGGCACGTTGTCCGTGTCCGTCGTCCGGTGTCACGTTTTTTGTTACCACGATAGCTCAAAAACGACTCCACCGATCGATTAGACTTAGATCCCATTAAATTTTGAGCAATATTGGTATAGCCGTTTTGGCGCACCATGCTCTCAAGTGAATATACGTTTATTGCCCTTAAAATGCCATTGTTGAACGAAATTACCACAAATAAGCCTACTAAATGTTTTCTGCGAGCCCATATGACTTTCCTGGGCCAAACTATATTAGTTCTGAGATTCCTAAATACAATAATTCCATCTTTGATGTGAAATTTCTCAAATTTGCAGCCAAAATAGACAAAATTCATAAAATTATTACATGTACGCCATACGCAAAATTGTTAATCAATTTGCGCTCAAATCCAATGTTTGACTCATGAACCACTATTACAAATGGTTTGGACTTCATAAAACTAGGATTCCATCCAATTTTGAGCAATATCCTAGGAGTCGTTGTGGCGCACTTTCGGCTCAAGTGAATCGGCAAAGGCTTTTTGCTTGAAAATTCAATTTTTATATGGAAAGTACCACAAATAAGCCTAGAAAATGTCTTCCGCGGGCCCTTTTGACTTTTCTGAGGCAAATTATTATGGTTCTGAGATTTAGAAATAAAATAATTCCATATTTGTGGTCATACAATAGATTCGATTCAGGAAATGGGTGGAACCACTGTTTTTTTAACTCACTGCTCCGAACCCCTATAAACTAAGGCTGCTCACGTACTGTTCACGAACGTTCGCGAACAGACAAATTTATGAAATTCGAGTACGCGTTCGGTTCGTGTTCGTCAAGTGACTGTTCGTACGAACACGTACCGAACACGAACGAACACGAACATGTTCGTTCAAAAATGATTTTTTTTCGAAATAATTTACAATTTAATATGTATATTTATTTTGAGATGTATTGAAGCTATATTTTGTCTCTTTTATCAATAATTCATTTTGCATTGAGTGAACGTATTTTGATTGATGAATTCCGCTTACATACAACGCATATATGATAGAGCGGCATAACATAAACTGCTTCGAATCAATGAAATACCTCATAATGTTCATTTTCAAATTTTGGCTCCACATTTTTTTCCGATTTCTTTGAAATAGAATGTTTCGAATCGATTCTTGAGAGAAAAAAAAATCATTTTGGATATTTTAATGATCCAAATCGATTCAAAGCGTTCAATCGCATCAATAAACAAACTTCAGTCGTTGATATGCCTCAAAATTCCCAATTTCAAATTATCGTTCGATTCTTTTTTCGATTTCTTTGAATCAGATGATTCTCAATGGAATTTTGAGGATTTTTTTCGAACATTTTCTTATATTTTGGTGGTTTGAAAATTAGGGTGGGCCGAAACATACGAACGTCCGAAATTTTACGACGATTTCGCATGTTCCAAATTTTTCAATAAGTTTCGCACGAACGAATGAACGATTTTTTTTGTTCGTTGACACCTCTAGTCGAAGGTTCTCACCAGGGGTCCAATTACCCCCCCCCCCTCCTGAGCGATCATTACCCCTCGAAGATTTCAAAAAGGCTTCACACAAGATAAAATGAAAAAAATCTTTCAATTTGCTGGGGTTTTTGACGAGAATTCCACCCCAGGGGGGTCATCAATTTCATTTTGGAGGAAACAAAAACCCCCTTTCAACTTTTTTGGATCTGAAGACCTTTTTTTTAGGTCCTCGATTTTTTCAGAGACCCAGTTTTTCTGAGACCCAGTTTTAGATAGAATTGACTTTTTTCGTTACCCCCCCCAATAAATTTTTTTCGCTTAGCCCCCTGAAGACCACCTTCTTGAGAACCTATGCCCATAGATGAGACCAACAATTAAATGAACGATGGAAGGACCTGTGAGACATATAACCTGTAAATGTCTCATATGAGAACATAAAATCATGTTTAGAATTTTCAATAACCTTCCTATCCAATAACAACAGCGAATTTTCTTATTTTTATATAAATACACCGAGAAAATTGAAAAAAATATCACGAACATTCACGAACATATTTGTTTGTTCGTATGTTCACCTTGTTCGTTCGTGTTTGTTCGTGTTTGCAAATATAGTGTTCGTGTTTTGTTCGCGTTCGTGTCTTCGCGAACGAACGCGAACGAACACGAACAGTTCGTGTTCGTGAGCAGCCTTACTATAAACTGCTTATTTTGTAAAAAAAGGGTCTAAACAGAATTTGAGGCCGATTGGATGACGTTTTCTTGTAATTTCACTATGTTTACTTTCACCTTGAAACTAATTTTATAAATCACTTGATGGTTAAAAGTGCGGAAAAGTAAGCCTTACGCATGTAAGCCCATTTATTGTGTCACAGAATGTTTTGTGTTTTAAACATTTTACCCATTTTCATGGCAGAACCAATACTTTCTCTCCTGACTGGTCGATGAATGAAATTGTTCAAGAGAAAAATCAAATTCCATATCAATGCGGAAAAGTCAGGATTACGAATGTAATTCAATTTATTTTTCGATCGTATGAATATTCACTAGCAACTTCAATTGCTTTCAATTAGTTTTTTTCAAAACAATGTTTATAAAATGTCTATTTAAACACAACAGCTACAACTGCACTTTTCGAAAAAAAAAACTCAGTCTCTTTTTTTTAAACAACTGTTTATTATTTAAAAAAAAAACAATTATTAATGAAAACAATTGCTTAAATGCTCATTACAGGGTTTCCAGTACATTTTTACACAAAAACTGATTTTCACATTTTTGACCTCTGTCCGTGTCTTTCAATGAAAATTCATGCAGTTTGTGTCGATTGAAAGATATTGAAGTCCTCTTGATGTTTAAAACAATGCACAAAACGTAACTTTATGCCGAAAAATCATGGAATGTGAAAATGTACAAAATTCTTAGAAAATCGAATTGTGATATGAATATATCTCAAGAAAGGAGTCTCAAACCGGAAAGTGCGGATGGCCAATTTGTTTTATTGTTTCACAGCGAGAGAGAGTAACACGTCAAACGTGCTATCTTTGTAATCTCAATCGATTCTACATAAAATGAAGTTGAGAGCAGGCTCAAGCCTGTACTGTTCGACTCTCTCATTTCACAGAATGTTTTGTGTTGAACATTATCCATATTACAGTAGCCGTTTCGTAGCGACGTGCACTAAAGTGCACATACCGTGCCTAAATACATTACTTTGAGAAAAAAGGGCATTTCCCTCGTTTTAGTGAAAAAACCAATACTTTGTCCCTTAACTAGTTGATGAATTTAATTGTTCAAGAATAAAATCAAATTTCATATTAATGCGGAAAAGTCAAAATTATGAATGTAATTCAATTTTTTTATCATTTGAATAGGTCCGGGTACATCGGGTTTAAATCACCGCTCGGATCAATTGATGAGATTGTTGAACCAAAATAACAAAATATTGGACCAAAATAGCCAAATATTAGATCGAGATAGACAAATATTTGAGCAAAATGCCAAAATATTAGATCGAGATGGAAAAATGTTTGAGCAAAATGCCAAAATGTTTGAGCAAAATGCCAAAATAATGGACGACATTTCGAAAGAACAGAAAATTTCGGCAATCCTAGAAAAAATACCGCCCGAAACTTGGTCAACTGAAGAGGGGCGAGTATTTATTCAATCGCTGTTATCCAACGTTTAAAAAAAATCACTAAAAAAGAAACAATAAGAAGAAATCATTATTTCCATGTGACTGTGTTTCACTTTATATTACGAAATGGGATTTACCATGAATGTATTCAAATGATGCTCCTACAATCAATAGACGAAAATGATGGCAAAAATAGGAAAAAAATTGGAAAAATGTTCAACAGTGAAACAAATGTCATGCAAACAAAGATTAACATAGAGTAGAAAACATTTTATTGAAATTTTCGCATCAGTTTAATATCAGTTCCAAATGTTGTTAGATAGAAAATTATTTGATTTTCACATTATAAACACTTTGAATAAATTTATATTTAGAAAAACAAATACAAATTAAAAGGAATTTGAGGAATATAAATATAGAAAAATACAGAAACCGTGCCTTTTGTCACACGATAGAACACTATCAAAAATGCCAACATACAAATTCTACTTACAACGCATTTGTTTCAAATCTGATTGTCCATATTTACATAAGAAAATGAGCTACACAATGGAAATCAAGACGCCGAAAAACTTAGTGTTAAACGTTATTTCGATGATGAATCAAAACAAAACATGCATCAAACAAGTGAATTAATTGCAAGTTCAGAAAGTGAAAATCAAAATTCAGTCGTAAACCAATACTTGGATCACTGCCATCATTCATTCCAATCGGGTAAATTTTGTTAATCTGATACTTTAAAGTTATTTACACACACATAATGTAAATGATGTTAAAAATATGAATAAATAAATCAAATGCAAATTTTATTTTACAACAAAAAGCTGTTTGGTATTTTTTCTTATTTTTATTTTTATTTTATTTTATTTGTCACCGCCAAGTTCTGGCTGAATAATTTGTACAGTTACAGGAAAACAAGTTAGCGAAGCCTCCTTGAAAAAAACCTGATCTTTTCGAAACAAGGGACTTTGTCCTGATACATCAATGAATAAACGTATAATACAGTTTTTGAGCCATTTTCTGTCAAAAGGAACAGAAATATAAGTAAGAAGCTTTCGCTCTGGCATTCGGGCAAAAATTACAGGTACACTGGGGTGAGAGTGCACATGCACACACTATTTTTGCCGGAATACGGGCTATTGTTCGCCGTCCAAGTCAAACGATATAAGGGGATACAAGGAGTAAGCGGTCTAAGCACACATCTAAGACAGGTACTGGTATCTCGTCAGCATCGTCTGATTAGCCATCACATTTTGGTCTGGCCTGCGCTCAAGTTGTGTTTGTAGCTTGTTCGCATGTAGAGAGAATGTGTAAAATTAGTGAAGAGTCTGCTTTTCTCTCTCGCGAGAACATATACTGTGCAAAATTGAGTTACCTGACAGGTGCTCATGTAAAGCCAAAATCCGAGAAACAGCGACCGATGTTTATATAAGAGCCGGGATCTCGAATGTTCCATTTGGTATTTTGCGTATATTTGTAATGAAATTCGAGCGGCTGCTGGCAGCTTTGAGGTTGTCCGATACCGAGTTTGCAAATTTACACATTTGAGTGAGAGGTGCTTCAGCTGTTATTCTCAGTTTTTTGTCGGTTATTCTCACGTACTCGGCATGACGAAGGTTACGATCATTGGAATTAATTTCGATGTCTGCTCGGACAGATGGACAATTCCAGTGACCGTTCAAAATGTCGTACAGAGTCGTGATTGCCACGTTGATTCGTCGGCGTTGAAGTGAATGCATCTGTAGTTTGGCCAACCGTTGCTCATACGGTGAGATGTGGTAGCCATTTGATGCAGATGGATACTCCTTCAGCGCGAACATGGTGAACCGAAGCAGCACGCGCTCAATTTTGGATTTGAGCACTTCGGTATGAGGCATCCACACAATACTGCAATATTCAAGGTGAGACTGGACTAGCGCATAGAAAAGCGTTTTCAAGGTTTGCGTATCAGGTATGTCGTAACAAAACCTTTTAACGAACCCGAGTGCCGCAGTCGCCTTTGCAGTGATGACCTCAATGTGCTGTTTGAATGACAGTTTGGTGTCAATGTGCACACCCAGATCTCTGTGTTCATCCACTCTTTTGAAGATGTGGTTACCATACGTATAACTGGTCAAGATTGGCCCACTTAGCCTGTGGATTGTTAGTACCACACTAGGGTGATTCAAAAACCAACTTTTTCGAATTTTGACTGTCTCGATGTATTTTCATTGGAGGTTGGGTAAAAAAATAAGCCTCCCAAAATTTTAGCGATTTCCGGACACTCTAAGTGACAGCTCAGCGGCCCCCGTGTTTCGAAGGTCGAAAATCGACTATTTTGAGGGAAAACTCCACTTTTTAGCCAATCTGTACATGTAATAGTAGTCCGATTGTGTTCAAACTTTCTCAGAGTTACTTTTGTACCTTACTAATGGGTTATGTAGAGTTTGGGAGCAATTGGTAGACTTTGTAGTGTACTTTTATTGCATCAAATCTCAACAATTGGCACTCATGTAAAATAAGCTGTAAAATGATGAGTTTACTTCTGTGATAGCGAGTTGGGAAGCTTGTTCGGAGCTAGTGCGTTTTTCATCCTCAACACGGACTTATATCATTCCAAATCGCTTGGCAATCGATTCCTTAGCTGAAATTGGTCAGATATGGTCAAATGCAAGTCTTTCTAGATTGGTTTAGTCGCTCTTATTGTGGGCTATATGACGTTAAGTCGGCCATTCGCGCATTTTCGAAAGAAACACTACTTTGGGCGCCTATAACTACCGAAATATTCATCTTAGAAATATGATATGCACATCAAAATGGGCTAATTTGACCTAAATTAACTGGAAATGCCATCGAAAGATGAAAAATATACTTTGTTCCGGCACTTTTAGCCAAAAAACGAGAGTTTTCGCCTCAGAGTGCCAATTGTTGAGATTTGATGCAATAAAAGTACACTACAAAGTCTACCAATTGCTCCCAAACTCTACATAACCCATTAGTAAGGTACAAAAGTAACTCTGAGAAAGTTTGAACACAATCGGACTACTATTACATGTACAGATTGGCTAAAAAGTGGAGTTTTCCCTTAAAATAGTCGATTTTCGACCTTCGAAACACGGGGGCCGCCGAGCTGTCACTTAGAGTGTCCGGAAATCGCTAAAATTTTGGGAGGCTTATTTTTTTACCCAACCTCCAATGAAAATACATCGAGACAGTCAAAATTCGAGTTGAAGAGTGACAGCATCTTCTGGTTTTCTTATAATTTTCGCAATTTTGATATCATCGGCATATAACAAAACAATAACATCGTCCATGTCCTTGATGATGTCATTTATAAACAGTAAAAATAGTGTCGGCCCAAGATGGCTACCCTGAGGTACACCCGATGTCACGTTGAAGTCCGATGATTCGCATTTTCCATAGTTTACGAATTGAGTTCTGCCCGATAAGTACGACTTCAGCCAGTCGAGGATATTTTGAGGCAGGTTGAATTCATTCAACTTCGATGATCAACCTTGTCAAATGCTTTGCTGAAATCGGTATACAGAACATCAATTTGAGCATGTTCATTCAAACCTTTCTGGGCATAGTGCACAAATTCCGTCAAGTTTGACGCTGTCGATCTGTGCTTCAGAAACCCGTGTTGGTTTGGTGATATTTTGTCACGAACTAGTGCCAATAGTTTGACATTCACGAGGTGTTCAAAGAATTTGGCAACTGTTTGTAATTTTGCGATGCACCTGTAATTTTCAATGTTTGATCTGGCTCCTTTTTTGAAAATCGGTGTAACACTGGATCGTTTCCATTGATCAGGGAAAATGCCAAGAGCTAGAGATTCGTTGAAAATCTCCGTTAGCGGTGTTGCCAGCGATGTTGCACAGTTTCTAAGTAAAAGTGGGTGAATTCCACCTGGTCCAACACCCTTTTTGGTGTTTATATTGGCAAGCTCTTCAAGAACGAACCGAGCATCAAGTTGGAAGCAGGTTTCGTTCGGTTGTGTCGGCAATTGATGTATGGATGTGTTGAATCGTTGAGTTTGAGCTGGGTCATAATTGCTACTGAAGAACTCGGCGAACATGGTTGACTGCAACTTCTCGTCCGATGTTTTAACATTGTTGAATTGAAGAGTTTTTGGCCTGTTGTCAGTGGTTTTTTTGGAGTCAAGATATCTCCAAAACGATGATGCATCCGTCCTCATCGAGGTTTTTAGTTTGGTAACATAGCCCTCATACAGCTCAGTGTTGAGTTTGTCGAAGTTATTGAAGGCTATTTCAAAGTCTTGTTTGTTGCCAGACTTTTTGAATCTCTTCCATTCTTTGGATTTTTTATTTTTCAGTGCACTGAGTTTTTTGTTTTTCCAGGGGCATTTTTGATTATATCTAAAAGTTTGATATGGAACGAAACGTTGGATTGCCCCATCAATAGTACATTGTAAAATCTCAACTTTTGCGCTAGAGTTTTGTTGGAAAAAAGTGCCTGGAAATTTACACCATCAAGATGATGGTTC